>JAWWLZ010000001.1:96782078-96794569 GCA_035041345.1 Poliocrania exsul | reverse complement strand
CCCCCAGGGCGGGGACTCACACAATGGGTGATTAACTCTGTGAGTCATGGGGGACTCCCGAACTGTTGATGGCCCATTAGCAGCCATGCCCCACCCCAGGCTAGGCATGAAGGTGTTAATGACTCCCTGGGCAGCTACTGCAGATGGTCTATTGTTCATGGAAAATGAGTAGAGGGGTAGAATACACAGCCTTGATCACCCCCACACAGTGCCAACTGGTCCCACCTGCTAAACTAGGACTAAAGTTAATAATTATGTCATGGAATTCTCTACCATGATGTCACTATGGAATTTCACAGCTTCATAACCATTTACTAAAGTTGTTTTCACAATGAATATGGAGATAGAATTAATGAATAATAAAGACTCAAAAATATTAGCACCAAAGCTGTTCACTAAGTTGAAATGTCTAGATTCTGATTTTCAGATGATTCTTTTGGCGTTTTCCATTCCCAAAGTACAGGCCTAATAAATGACAGTTGTTGCTACTAAGCATTCAGCATGCCTGCTAATTTGATCCTCAGTTCTTAATGATATTCAGAACATGGGAAATACAGTTAGTGTTCATCTGAGAAAATGTTCATTCACATGACTTGCCTGACATCACAGGGACAGACCTGAACTAAAATCACCAGAATGCTGATCATCTGCATTATCTGGGCAGAGATTCTTTCTTCTTTCACTTCAGCTTATTCACTGCACAAAATTCAACTTCTGCAGTGATTGAGGCAAATATTCTGGTTTATTACACAGTATAATTTCGTTTTGTACCAACTATTTTGTGGACTTAAAGAGGGACAATCTGTGTAAAAATATCAAGTGACAAGGTAATTAAAGAGTGTATACAAAAGATGCTAAATTAGATTGCCACCCTTTGTTATAAGTATGGATGGGTTTAAACTACAGTATATGCTTTCCTATTAACTGCTTGGATGCCATCAAATGTCATGAAACAGAAAATTACAGCCTGTATCAATAAGTTTGGCCAAATTACAATAAGCTGCAATGTATTATGCTCAATTAAGGGCCACAACCACTCCTTAGAATACTAGGGATTTTCCAAGAATACAAAATAAAAGGGCTTTTGCCCTACATTTCCCCCCCCTCCCCCCTCAAATAAAATCTGATTCTATACACCTACTATTCTCAGGTTTACATTTGGGAAGTTACTTAACCAGAGGAAACTACTATTTACTTTTCATGTGGTTGTTGTCTTCTATCTTCTATGGTGTCTGTTTTTGCCTAACATTCTTTTCCCTAAATCAATTCTTTGAAATTTTCATGAGTATGTTGCTCAGGGATCCGAGGCACAAAGTTCCTGTGGTAATGTGCACCGTAAAGAAAGAATGCTCGAGGTCAGTGAATTGATGCTATCTTAGGACTCAGAAGTTTTGATTCTCTTTGTAGAACTCTTTTTTTTTTCTTTAAACTAGAAAATAAGGTTTTGAACTTATTTTCTAAAGTGCTTAAAGATGTTATGGCAAACTGTTTTTGAAATACAGCTAAATTGTTAAACTTGCTTGTGGCATTATTCAAATGTGCATGCTAAAGAAAAGAAGCATCTCTAAGGTGCACTATCTCAAATTAAAAAAGGTGAAAGATTAAATAGCTAGAGGTTAAATAAATCTGGGGATATATGTTCATGCATGTATGTACTTGATTCAAATACTGTAATGTTGATGTTCACAAATATGTAAGAATATTAAAGAATATATTTGACTTCAAAGCCACACAGATAGGCCATTATGACTATCACATACTTTATTGCCAAATGGTTATAATAACACTGTGGGAGCATCTATATTACTTTATATTGTGCACCTTTTTATTCTTCCTTTAATTGAGAATCTAAAAATAAATTCTGTTGATTTAATCAAAGCATACTTTTGATACAATTGCACATTGAAATAAAGTTTCCAATACCAAGAAAAGCAAAAAACCCTACCATCACTGAGGATAGCACAGACTAAGGACTATTCAGCCATTAATCTCATTTAGTCTCATTGGGAGGAGATAATAGAAAAAAACATTTCTAGGTCTTGCTGTCTGAGAGTTTCCTTAATAGTCAGAATTCCTGAGGCTGAAATGCATATGTTTAAGAACAATCAGATTATTATTTGGTGTAAAAGCAAATCCAGATTTTTTTCACTGGCTTTTTGGTACAGTTGTCTTCCTTTTTCAAGCTGGTTCCTTCCAACCTCATGGAAACATATTCTGTTTGAGGCCTGTCTCACAATTCCTTCCCTTCAGCAGCTGTAGGAAAGGAGAATTTTTTTTTTCATTTTAAAGGACTTTGCATGGTATATAGCACTAATCTTAGCAAATGAACCTCTTTGTTGCAATCTAAAGGTATGAAGGTCTCTTGTTTCACAAGATTTGTGTTTCCATTGAGTTGTTCTTACATGTAGGTCCATGAATGTCTTTTTTGATCTCTACTTTCCAAATTGCTTAGAGGGCACAGAGGTAGTAAATTTGGGGTCAATTCTTTTTAATCCAAATGAATTGTGAGGTGTTTTTGCAAAAGGTACACTATGCTTGAGCGGAAGCTCCCATTTTCATATGTTATTTTCTAGGGGAAGAAGTTATAATCATGGGAGAAAAAAACAACAGCAACAAAAAACCAAAAAACACAAGAAACACCAACTTATTAATATCTTCCACAGCAGTTCTGTCCTGCAGGTACCTGCTGATGACCAACAAAATCTTGTCTATTTCTCTATTAACACATTTTACAGGAAGATCTGCTGTGGTGCTAAGGAAAGACTTATTATTTGAAAAGAAAGAAGAAACTTACAAACCGTGTAGTTTAGTGAGACACAGACACTGTACACCTCATTGCTCTGCTCTCTCGTATTAAAGACAAATGTCCAAACATAACGGCAATTATGGTTACACTGATCATAGGAAACAGTTATTACATAGGTCAATAAATCAACATGTAAAGATGTGACAGGAAGAAAAGCAGACGACCTAGCCTTTCTCAAGTGCATGGGGTATCATTATAAATCATTAAGTATTTAATATACTTTAATGGAAATACAAGAAAGTCCTCTGAAAAGGCAGGTTTATTTTCTGCTATTGATTTAGAGTTTCAAGTTTGAATCTTGTTGACCTTTTCCACTTCCATAATTTTGGTAATTTTAGCAGAAGTCTATGATTTTTAATTACTTTTGGGGTGGTCAGAAATAATTTTCTAGAAGTTTTATATTTTTAAATGTAGTTTGACAGTGCTTTTTAACACTGCACTCCAAAAAGCAATATGTGAAGTCACTATATATTGTCAAGCAGGTAAGTTTTTAAGAGGGCAGGTGGTGGTTTCCTGAGATATAACTGTGAGTAAAAGTGATCCGAAGATAATAGGAGAATTCTTAATTGATTAGTCATTCTTAAGCATTACCTCACTGTTGTTCCTTTAAGAGGAGTTATGTTTTTCTTCACAAAAAGTAATAGAAAAAATGCCAGATCCTTCTCTTTGTGTTACTAGCATTTTCTGTGTCTTTACATCTTTCTGTCTGTCTCCATGTCTCTCCTTCTTGCCCCTCTCTGCCTCTATCCCAATATAGATATATATCCTTATATCTTTTTGAGACTCTACATCCGTTTAGAAGGAATCCCAGAACATCTACAGAAAGTAACTGGGAAGTAAAATCAATTTTGTGCAAAAAGAGGAGCTTCTGGTTTATTTGAGTGCATCTAAAGACAAAAGGAAAGGAAAAAAAAAAAGGAAGAAGAGGAAGAAGAAAGCAGATTCCAATAGTGCATACAGAACAGTGTGTTTCCCAATATTTTGCTAACTCAGTCACTCCTAGTTACTGATATTCCTACACTACCTGATAGAGCATGATGAACAGAAAGCTATGCTGCCTGTGAGCAAGTTTACTGAAGAACCCTAAGTAATAGCTTTTCATCAGCACAAAAATCTTAATCAAGTTTTGCTAGAACAGACCTTATTGGCCCAAAGAGTTCTTCTTGACCTGTTTTTTAGTGTTGCTTATAGGAGCCAGATTTCATCAATAACCTGTACATACTTTTAGTTCCACTGGCAAGACCCTCAGGTTTGGATGATCAGTATTTGCAAGACTTGCCTGAAGACGAATTATATTGTTTCTACTAAAATTTCAATGCATTGCAAAACCTTACCATGAATTGAAACTGGACATTTATCCTTAAGTTAGGTAAGGTGAGAAATGGTTTCTGTTTGCCTTTCCCTTTAAATAAAAAGTGGAAGACCTGTAAAGAGAAGCCTGCACTCAGAAATGATGCATGGCATATGTACTCCCTTTTGTTTAATAGTTTCTTATGTTCCTAAAATCATTTATAATGCAATAAGTATTTTAAAAATCAAGAAGCAAGTTCACAGTTTTAGAAACACCATGTATTAGGGGAATTTTTTTTGCCAATGGACTAAATATAACATCAACACATTCAATTTTATTGGCAAGGAGTCATAGACTGTGAAAGATGCACAATTAAATTAAGATGTTTAGCTTCTGAGACTAATTAATTGTAAAGATGTGCTCAGAATTGCTTTGGAGGAAGAAGATATAAGAGGAAACTAGAAAACACAGAAAGAAACTAGAAACTTTGTAGCTTCTTGAGCAACAAGAAATTCAAATTAAACAAAAGGTTGCTGTTCTGCCTAAGAGATGATAAAAATGGGAGAAAACATTGAGAGCAGGGTGAGAAAGCTGATTAAAAAAAAAAAAAGACTGAATCAGAAGAATATGATGAGCAGTAGGGTTCTTACCCTTCAAGGATAGTCAAAAGTTGTACGGACTTCAATAGTTTGGCTGATGATATCCTCATAATATGATATCCTCATACATCAAATAAAAGAGTAGTGTTTTGTTGTAGGATTTTAAAATTTCATTCTTAAGACTATAACCAAATATGCTCCCAATATCAACATCTTGTATAGTAAGAAAATTGAGATGCACTGAAAGGAAAGAGTACCTGCATTATTTAAGCAACAAAATGGGATTCTGAGGATGAGTTTAATAATCCTCACCACTGCCAACATTACTTTCCATTTCTAAAAGCATACACTGAAAAATGAAACAATTTCATATTACCTGAAAGAAAAGGCATCATTGAGTGTTTCATCCATGAAGGGTGATGGCATATCTTTCATTGATGTAAAAATAAAATTTTCATACCTCATAAATCTTTCACATTTCAAAAGGAAACATACCATAGAAGCTGACCTTCACAGGTGAGGTTACACCACCCAGGATGTCTAATGCCAGAGTTTAAAGTCTGTGTAGCAGACACTCTTTATAAATATCCTTGTTCACCAAGATGGAGCAATCTTATTCACAACTCTTTGATACTTCCAAGGTATATTTTACAGGATGGGGCACTCAGATGCAATAATTTGAGATATCTTTAGTTTACAACCAATATAAACTTTTGGGATGGAAATAAAAAAAATATACAAAATTCAAGAAGAAGTTTTTAGATTTTGATGCTTTGAATGTGTGCATCACTGTGCTTGTAAACAAAAATTCTGTGCACAAGGACAGAATGGAGATTTGGATCAAAAGGTCATTGGGAATAAAATCTGCTATGAGAAAGAGGGTTCTCCTTTCCACATAAGATGAAGAAGGAAAACTACGCTTCTGCTCCTTTTCCTTCTTTCCTCAATAGAAAGAAGTCTGTGGAAGGAAGAAGTGTACAAATGTATTAAAGAGGAATAAAATTCTGGATTCCTCATTCTAATGTATATATACATTTAAACTGTTATTATTTTTATAGATGAAACACAAATCTATGGTTAATTGAAGAGTATCACAGTTTCCACATATGCATACAATCCTAAACAAAGCTACAAACACACAATATATAAAATTGTCTTAATCATAATCAACATAGGAATTTTCTTTTCCTCTTATTTTAGTATTTTTAAAATTTTCATAACCCTTACTAGCTTGGATAAAAAGGTCACTGAAGTTTAGCCATTAGAAACCATGTTCTGCTTTGTGCTAATGAGCATACAGTATTTCTGAAAATCAGACTTTAGCTGTATTCTACAATTGTTAAAGGCTCTACTACTTGTGACTGTTAGTAATTATTTTAATGCTATTGGTTGAGGTTTTTTTATTTTCTTTTTGTTAACAGTAGCAACAAGTTTCACTGATCACTGTGAACATATCCATGCCTTTCAGTCTCCCTGAATGATACATGATACCTCATTGTATTTTCTGAGTAAGTCACCCCTGTTTTCTCCACATGTGAGGACCCAACCACTTGGGAAGAAGTGACGTTTTTCCTTGCTTTTTTTTCTGAATTTGAGAGACTTAGCAAGTTTGAAATATGTAATTTCTGAACAGCACACTTGAAGAGGGAGGGATATTAGAGTATCAAAGCAGGGGAAAGTATCATGAGGTGGCTCTAGATGGTTTGAGAAAGTAATTATTTAAATATTACTTTTAAAAAAGAGATGTAAAAACAGTAGAGCTTAAGGCCATTATTTCACTCTGTATAGAGGATGATTGGAATAAAGGTAGATATTATTTGCCATTTGGTCTTTAAATTTTGGTCTGTTTATGTAATTGTATTGAACTGTCTTGGTGATCAGAGAAGAGGCAAAGAGTGTCAATTTTGTCTTCTGATAACCAACCTATTTCAATACTATATTGCACTGAAAATATTTCAGTCTTTCATATGTGATTTATATATATATATATATTTCTTTCTATAAGAAGCAAGATTTACATGACCTTTTTAAACTGAAATATTTTGGTCTCCAATTTAAGAGAATATTTGTGAAAGACATATTGGAAACCCATAGTTTCAGGTAAGATATCATGTTTTCCAGTTACCCTCTGGCCAAAATCAGCTCAGGAGGATGTGGAGTTTGTGCTTCTCAAACAATGATACTTGATTTAGTTTTTTTTCTTGTTGAGTTTGTTGAATTTGCTAATCTATTGTAGCCAACGCTATGTAAACAAATATTGAGACAGGTTTTCATGTCTTTATATGGACTGTGGCACATGGAGATTAAATAGAAAAATTAATCCTGTGCATTTTATAATGCATTTATTCTCTTTCTTCAATCCATTCCTTTCTTGTAAGTATAAAAAGGAAAATATATGCCAACCGTATTTTAAGGTCATGGAAAGACCAAAGTACTGCCATTAAGAAATTCTATTTCCTTTTTTTTTCTAAATAGAGGACTCATCAGTATTGCCTTTTTATATTGGATTGCTTCTTCTTTAATATCTCTATTTGTAGTTGCTACAAAGACTTGTCAATTTACTTTTTGTTTCTTTCCTGGTTTTGTCTCTTTTTTTGACTAGCAAGGTTTCAATTGTTCTTACCCTCTATTTTAGGATGAAAGACAAAATGATTAAAGAAAACTATTTCCTTGTGCGAAATGCACACAGAAAATGCACAATCTTATAGAAAGCTGTTTTCAACATTTACAGGTTTTGGAGAAGTCTATAAGCAAGAGAAATGTAAGGAATTACTTTCTGACAAACCAAAATATATAGAAGATTTATAAAAGCTCTAGTCTATTTTTGTTGTTACCCAGAATTTTAATTCTTCTTAAACACTTTCTACATTAGTCTTGAAAATAGACTTTAAGATAGTTTTAGGAAATAACTGCTTCAGATCTTGGCTTTTCATTGCCATTCTTTAGAAATATTCCAACTACATTTTTTTTGCCCTGAAGCAAAGTGAAATATTGTTCTGCTGTACTCATATTTTGGGCCACATTTCAGTCTGCAGTTTTGGGGAGATGTTGTACCACCTAGTTCTCAAACTAACAACTACAACATCCCTATTATTATTCAAGAGAGTTTAACTCACAGTTCTTTCCACTGTGCAGAGTGCCCTACCTGAAGGTGCACAGCATATTCTGGGGATGAATAAAACATTTCCTTGTTACAGTTTACAAATAATGTTGGTTAGACAGTATTGCTATAGGCTGTCTGCAGTCAACTCCCCAGCTTTAGAGTACAAGGGTTTAAGAATGTGGAAGGAGGCTGTTTGGCATCAGCTGATCTAAGTACCTGAGCACATTTAATTTACTAATGTAGACATATTGTGACTCTGACTTTCTAGCTGAGCTTCCTCATCATGTTACTGTCCTAATCTCTCCCATATTCAGAAATATTGTGTTCTTGACTATAAAGCAGACTGGATTAGTACAAAGGAGTGCCTTGGGAGTAAGACGAATTTGGACAATGACTTTAGGAACTTTAACTTTTGGTAAGCTGTTAATTGGTTGGGCAGCTGGATTAAATGATTGTTGTTGGTCCCTTACACCTGAACTGAACTATTCTATTCTATTCTATTCTATTCTATTCTATTCTATTCTATTCTATTCTATTCTATTCTATTCTATTCTATTCTAATTTCACTCCATTTCACTTCATTCCATTCCATTCCTAATGTCTTTACACTTACCCTTTTTGGGGTTTCTACTCAATTGCTGTCACTCTTTATCAGTCTAGATCCCATAAATCACAAGACGGCCATAAATCTTGTATTTTTAACAAAAGACATTTGTATTGATGAATATGTCAAACACAGTGTTGAATTTAAGCACTTAATTTCTTATGAATTCATTTCCAAGCACTCAGGATCTTTTTATTTGCCTGTCAGAGTCCTTTAAAATAAATGGCTCAAAGCTTTTAGGCAAGAATTTGGCTATAGGAAGAGATTATGTAGAATTCATTGAAGGATTATTTATGACCCATGTGAATAGATATGCTTTTATTTTTCCACTCAGAATGATCTACATTTTCTTTCAACTAAAATTAAATACAAAGTACATACTTAATGAAAATATCTTGACAGGATCTAATGTTAGGTGTAAGATATCATGATAATATATCAGCAACTATATACGTTCACTGAATGTACAAGTGAATTTGAACAATTTAAATCCTTGTAGTTATCTAATATTATGTTCCATGTTCCTCTCTTCACTGTTTCTTTTTTCTTTCTTTTTCTTTTTTTTTTTTTTAAATTTTCTTCCTGTCTAAGCATTTTCATATAATAACAGTCCCTTTACTGGTCTTAACAGATACAGGCTTTTACAGGTCTCTTAAATGCCAGTATGTTCATGCTCTTGTAAAGTATAAAATGCATGAAAATTGACAACGAATATCATAATAACATTTCAATAATATTTTGAAGAGTATTTAGTCCTTCAATCAGATAAAAATTAGTACACATGCAGGGAAGAATACATTCCCCAGATGCTTTAATATAATATTAAAGGTATATTTGTACAGCAACTCCACTTTCTTGGTTGTCATCCTTTATATTAAACAATCAGAGTATGATGCCCTCAATGAAAGAAAAGATGTTGTCCTGCAAGTAGAACTGTTGTATAGAACATGTTTTAAAAATAAAAGAGATAAACAGGAAAGATTCAGTCCTCATATTCCTACTTATCTTCAGAGGTGCAACATACAAGAAAAAGAATTAGCTCAAACGAGGGGAAAAGATATTTTCCTTAGATGGATATACTTTCAAGTAATCGGTGATAATACAGTTGGAGTTTTAGATAATCTTGTCCCTCTGTATCAACTTTAACACTGGAATGATTGCTGTTTGCTCTAATTTTTATCAGGATTTTAACGAACAAATGCATGTCAGACAATAGTTGGCTGGCAAATCATGCCTGAATGTTTTTATTTTTCTTTGAGAAACCACAATTTTTGAACACCTAAAAGAAAAAAAAGTCTAGAATGTGGTGGCAGGTAGTTGACTTCATTGTTTTCAGAAAGACTTCTTAAGCAGAATGTGAAACCGCTCAGGATCCATGGAATTGGATTAAGTTGCTACATCAGAGTTTGTCGGTTGACTTCATCATCGTGACCTCCTTTTAACTTGCAATGGTTGGGTGGGTCTCTACGTCCATTACCTAGAGGGATGTACTCCCCCCGCTGCCCCTGACTACGTAGCCCCCAGAGAGCCCACAAGGATCACACAGGGACCACAGGAGAGGGATGAGAGAGAGAGAGCTTTATTGATAACAGAAGGGGGTATGTATGGGTTCAAGGAGGATCAGGATCTGACCAATAGGGATCCTGAGGGGCTTTGGATTTTCACCAATAGAATGCAAGGGTTAACAACCAATAGAAAGGGTTAGATATAGGCCAATGAGAAAACTTTCTGAGCCTTCATCAAGGACACTGCAGACCTTCCAAAGTGGGAGATAAGGGTAACTCAGGGGATTTTTGGAAGTAGAAGGGTGATTTAGGAAAAAAGAACAATAGACTGACTCCATTTTGTACATTTAAACAACATTAAAATCCTCAGTTTCTAAGGCATTAAAGTTAGCTTCTTCATTTTCTTCACCAGTCCTCTTCTGACAGGACTTTTTCCATTCCAGATACTGTAAGTCGAATGCCACATTAACTCAGATATGTATGTACAGGATGGTTATGTGCAGTACTGGCATAGTCTTTGAATTGTGATCAACCTTCAGGTTTAAGGTCTGGTCTATGAGTCTGAGAGAACTAAGTCCAGAATAAACAATTGCCTTTTCACATCAGTTTGGAAAGTTCTTTTCTAGGTAGTTCCCCAAAGCTAGGAATGAATCTTTAAGGTCCTACCATAAATCCAGTCAGGAGAGGATGGTTTGACTTGCCCAGGCTTTTCTTGTTTTTCTTTCCATTTTTAAAACCTTATTACTGCTGTTTTGGTGGTGGGACACCACGGGCTGAGGAATTTTCTATAGTTCTCTAAAATTTTCCTAAAGAAATGAGAAAAAAGTCAATGTTATTAGCAAAAATAGAAAAGAGTTTCATAAACTAAAAGGCATTTCTCCATTATAATACTTATCTCTGACAAGTATTAGAAAACAGCTGTAGGCAACAGTATTTTTTAGGCCAGTGTTTTTACAATAGAATAACTGAAAATCTAAGTATAGAAGTCAATTAACTCTAAGTGGAACCTTCATCTATTGCCTGACATCATCTCATCCAGCTGGATGATATACTTTGATCACAGAAGACAGTTCACAGAAGCAACAGTATAGGGCCATGGTAAATTGTCTTCTGCAGAAATTGACTGAAAATCCATGCCACTGATATTAAAGCATGTAACTGAGAGATTGATTTGTAGAATCATAGATTATCCTGTGTTGGAAGGAGCCTACCAGGATCATTTAAGTCCAATGGGGATTTCCTCAGTATTGTGAACAAACTTTTAAAATATTCTATTTTCTGAATTCTGCCCTCTGCAGCAGCATACAGCTCTGGGTGCTCTGTGCATTAGATTTACATTTTGTTTAAGGGGTGAGGTGTTAGGCTCTGGTGTAGCTATGAATGCTAAGTCAAGTCTTTTATCAATAGTAAGGTTTTTATTTTGCAATAGTTATCTGTAAAAGGAGGTGAGGACGTCTGAGTTGAACCTTTCATTGTATATAAGAAGTCATTCTATGTCTTTGGATTCCCAACTGCTACGGGTTAATAACAATAATGTGCATTGACTGTTGAAAATTTTCATCTTATCTTTAAAACACGACAAAGTAGATGCATTGATTTTTCTCAAGACATATTGTACCTTTAGAGCTTGCTTTCTAATTGATCAGGAGTTCATGACATCAAAGTAAAAGCTTAATGTCAAATTTCTGAACAGTAGTCTGACATGAACTACTAAGCTTACTGCATAAGCACTACATTTTTTCTATGTAATTTCTCTAATGTTGATGTGAAGTTTCAAATCCATTAAAATTATGAGAGACAGCTTTAACCACAACAGAACTCCTGGAAGCATCAAAGTATTTACTCATCTTGCTAATATAATTTTTTCAATACTGTCTACTTAAATGTATATATATATATATATATATATATATATATATTTGTTAGATATATTCTTCTAAGTATAACAATTTTGATCAAATAATATATAGAAAAATATACTTTATTACTTTCTCTCATCTAAGTATTTTAAATAGTGTTCTAATTTTGCATTTGAGAAAACAAAGCTTAAAAATCTCCTTCGAGTTCTTGCTTGCTTAGGCCATTTATTCACCACAGACTTCTGTTTTCTAGAGGTAGATTGTTGGTTAGATAAAATCAGTCTAAACGAGCTTAGTTCAAAGGATTTGTTCTTGCTTTATTCAAGATTTTTAAAGAGGCTACCCACCTGTCTGCCCATGGCTCATTTATGCTTACATTCAAATTTTTTCTTCACTTAGATCTGCTGACACGAAAGCTATGCAACTTTTTTATGTATAGACCAGGTCAATCAAAACAATAGATATCAATACATAACATTTGATTAGATATTTTCTAAACTTGACAACTATAATGAAGTTTCTAGATAGTTTTATTTTCTGAAGTACAGGGAAAAAAAATTCCTTCAAACCAACCAAACAAATTGTCTTGGTTTGAGGGAAAAAAACCAAGATGTTTACTCACAAAAAGGAGGAGGGAGTTTCCTCCTCAATAGTCACGCCACTCCTTATCAAATTTAAGAAAAGGAACTTTAATACAAGAAGGGGAACTGTTCTTAACTGAGAT
>JAWWLZ010000001.1:96768976-96781978 GCA_035041345.1 Poliocrania exsul | reverse complement strand
CTTGTCCCAAATGAAGAAGGAAAGCTGGAAATGGAGAACCGCCGTGTGTCCTGGAAAGCAGCTACAGGTTCTCTCTCTCTCTCAGGTTGCTGCCCAGCCGGGGCGAGCAGGCCGCGATGCTGCAAGCAGCGGTGAGACTGGAGCAGAAGCCGGGATCCCAGATGCAGGAACCAGGAGAACAGCCGTGGTGCGGAGGAAAGAAATGCCTCCCCTAGAAGCAGCAGCCAGCAGTAAGGAGCAGTGAGGAGCAGGAGGAACAACCAGCAACAGCGAGCAGCCACCCCCAGTACCAGGCAGGCAGCAGCGAGACGGCTTCTCCTCTCCCTCCAGCACACAACAGCCACACACCGAACCTGCTTCTGTGTTCTGCCGAACTAAAAAAAAAGTAAAGTCCCCAAAAACAAAAGAGACAGCCTGCTCCCACCCAGCCGATCAAAAAGAAGACAGTAGCAGTTAACTACTTCTTTTGTTAACTAATGGCACGAGCAGTTAGTGGCAGGGAGAGAATTTACATAATAATTCCAAACTACAACACAAATAAACACCAACAACTTAGCAAAAAACACTTTGTAAGCTGGCTTTTATCTTGGAAACTTAAGCAAGCATTTCACACTTGTCTTGTACTTCATCGTATTAAAAATAGTCAAATTGCCTTTCAAGTAAATTGCATCTATCCACAATTGTGAAAAAAAGAAAAAAGTTTTGTACATGTGCATTTCAATAGCTTATTATTAAAAACATTTTAACTTAGTTGTAAAACTTTCTATTTCAGTTACCAGTTTCAGCCAATGAAACATTGCCCATCAAAGTGATATGCTTTTGACACTTGTCATACTGTATTTTTTAAAACACTTAATTCTTTTTTTTCCTGTTTATTTTTTGTTATCAGGAGTATCAGGGAATTGTAGAGAAATAAAGAAGGAATAGAGAAATAATAAAATATATCTGAGGAGCATATGTAGTCATAACAAGATGGAGTAATATAAAACAATCAAATAAAAGTAAATGTTAAAAGTCTTTCTTGCTTACTTACTGTTAGGCACTGGTCAATAGTCAGACTTGAGCCAGAATTTAGTTACTCATTGCTTTTATGAATTCATGTAGTGGTGAAGGGTCTACCCCATGTGTGCCAGCACTGCAGAAAGATTAAATAGCACTGAGTTATGAGGTGTTAGAGAAAAAAAATAAATAAAGACAAGACTGAATTTAATGGAAGTGGAGCAGCAGAAATCTTCAAAACTAGGTTGAGGTCATACAAATCTCAGTTTCATTCTGTGCAAAAGATTTGTGTATTTTTGTATACACCTGTATTACCTTCCATTTTATTTTATATTTCCATCTTCAAGCACCTATACAGACTTAAAGAAAGTAATCCCTTTAACCAAAGAAAAACAGTGAGTTTTTATAATGTGCATTTCTCTTAGGTCTATGTGTCTGTGTTGTACTTTCACATAGTAAAATAATTAAAAAAAAATCTCCTTTATATTAAACAGGAATTCGTAAAGGAAACAAACAAAAAAATATTAAAACTATGCACCATAAAAACTGAGCACTGGCAATTTCAGACTAAGAAATTGGCTGATGATTGTTTCAACATCATTTTGCTTAGTACAGCCATTGGTTTACTGCACTAATTGAGATTAATCGTATTAATAAAGTGATTGTTTGCAGAAGGTATTTTCAGGGGTGGATTTATTTTTGTTTGTTGTTTGTTTGGTTTTTTTTAGTTCAATTTGCATTTGGAGCAAGCTAATGTAGATTTCATTGGACTACCAGTTACATTTTCTTTCCAAATGAAATTGTGAAGGAAGTTATTTGATTTACTAGCTTGAAAGATGAGACATCATCTACAATTTGTATGTTCTAAGATAACAGCATTATGGGTACACAGAATTTAAATTATAAATGTTATAATATTGATGTGCAGAGACTATACAATGGAAGGAGATCAATAACATGCTTCTCCTTCAGTAGAATCTATGAAAACTAGCTGAGGAAATATATAACCATAGACACTCAAACTAGAAAATTAATTAAGGTACTCACCATTAGAAAGTGAGTGAAACACAAAAGAAATTAAGAAATTGTTCTTAAGTTTTGCTTTGAGTTCTGAAGAAGTAAATTGCCACAGAAAAAAGGTAAAACTTAAAAAGAGAATTTTTGTTCTCATAAAGCTGCTGAGTACCAGTTTTTGGTGACAAAGAGTTCATCATACACACACCCTTGTCATTCCATACCACTGGCTTCACAAATTCCTTTTGTTTCTGTTTGCGTCACTTCCAAATTCCTTTCATTCCCCAGAAGTCCTTACAAAAGTCATTGGCTACCTCTGCAGAGGCTCATCCACTGACTTTGGCTAGTGATTTTCTTTTGCACTTTCTCTGTACTGGCAGTTGTATATTTTTACATGATAGAATTTAAACATTGCCTACTGTAGAAATTTTCTTATAAAGGGCAGGAAATGCTGGAAAAAAGTCAACCATTGCAAACAGAGCTTGATTAGAATAAAAGGATTGATAAAACAGTTATTCACAGTTTCTGAAAAATTGAGGGTTGATATGATAATGCACTGATATATCACCCATGAGAGGAAACTTTCATAGTTGAAAAGTTCAACTGTGCTTTCATCAACAAATTTTTTTTCTTCAATGTAATTTTAATCCAAGATCAGGTCTATGAAATGAGTCTGACTTCATGAAGGCCTAAAAAGCCGAAGACTGTCATGAAGTCATAGCTGTTGCCTGGAGAAATTCCACTAGAGTAATTTTTGTGCTTTGATTGAAGTGGCATATCAAATTAGCCAGGGATGAGGGCATGAAATTTGTCCATTATACATTTTCTGATATAATGCTAGTTTGGCCCAACCATGCTGAACCAGAGATATGCTATAGCTAGATGGCATGGATAGTCAGTCAGCTGCTATATGGTGAGGTAGTCCATAGCAAAAGACATGAATACTCTAGCTAGAGAGAGAGCAGATCTTATGTTACCCAGGTTTATTTGCCTAACTATACATATGTCCAACAGACCATCCTAGTTTCAGCTGGGATGAGGCTAATTTTCTTCCTAGTAGCTGGTAGAGTGCTGTGCTTTGGATTTAGGATGAGAATAATGCTGGTAACACACTGACATTTTAGTTGTTGCTGAGCAGCACTTACCCTAAGTCAGGGAGTGTTCATATTCCAGTGAGGAGCTGCAAAAAGGCTGTGAGGGAGCATGGCCAGGACAGTTGACCTGAACTGGACAAGGGGATATCCTATACCATACAACATCATGCCCAGTATATAAACTGGAGGGAGCTGTCTGGGGAGTGCCCATCAATGTTCGAGGACTGGCTGGGCATCAGTCAGTGAGTGATGAGCAATTGTATTGTGCGTCACTTGTCTGTCTTGGGTTTTATTCCACTCTCTCTAATTTTCATTTCAATTATTATTAGTAGTACTATTATTCAATTATCAAACTGTTCTTATCTCAATCCACAAAGGTTACTTTTTCTTTCTGACTCTCCTCATCATCAGCTGCTAAAAAGAAAACTAATTGAGCTGAAATCAAGACACAGGGTTAACTGATGCATGCCTGCACTGACATCCTCAGCTATGAATATGACTCAATATGACCGTGATGTCATAGTAGCACTCCACACTTTGGACAAAAATTCATTATTTGTTGCTTACCAGTTCTCTTGTCTAAAAATATTTTGCTGGGTAACACTGTCCATAGAATACAAATTTGCGAGGTTTGGCATGGACATGGGGAATCAAGCCTGGATTTAAAAGAAGATGACAACAAAATAGAGACCTCCAAAAGAATGTAGCGAAACTCAGGGTGAAATTTTTTAATATACAACATTTATTCCCAAATTCTTGTCAGAGATTGAGGAGTGAAGGTCATGAGGCAATAATACTAAGAACATAGTCCCATAAAAATGCCTTAGGTATGCATTGCTCATGAATTGACTTTATATCACATTTTATATGGAAAGCTCTTCAATGAAAAAATTTATGTTTAAGCATATTGGGAGCTCATATGGCCTTTGTGTGTTTTACTTTTTCTATTCTGGGCCCAGAGGTGATCAGTAATGAAATATAGTTAAAGGCCAGTGACAAGCAGTACACCCGAGGGATCAGTGCTGAGTCCAGTTCAGCTTAACATCTTCATTAGTGATATGGATGATGGCTTAGAGTATACCCTCAGCAACTGTGCAAAGGACACAAACCCAGGAGGAGTGTTTGATACAATGGAGGGCTGTGCAACCACCCAGAGGGACCTTGACAGGCTGGAAAAAAGAGGCTAAGAGGTACTTCATGATGTTCCAGAAGTGTCGAGTCCTACACCATGCAACGAGTTCTTGATGGCCCTCCTTAAGAGGGAGGTTGAATTTCCAAAGGTCCATTTCAACCTCAACCTTTCTGTCCTGTGATTAATTTTACTTCTATTTAACTCCCCCCCCACCTCCCTTCATTTTATTTACTTGCTATTAGTATTTAATGCCTAACAAAAATGTCTTGAATCCACAGTCTTTAAAGAAAAATAGATTCATTTTAGGCTTTCTTCCAGTTCCAGCTTCTTTTCCTCTTTACTTCAGAAGACAAAAAATCTCCAAATAACAGGAGAGAACATTAAGTGAAAATGCTGAGCTGCTGACCAAAAAAAAAACCAAACCATTCTTATACAAGAATCTCTATCAGGTGTTATCTTCTCACTTACAAAAGATAGAAAGAGAACAAAATACGTGTGATTAAAAAGAAAAAAAAAATCAAAATAACAAAAAAATCAACAACAAGGCACAAAAAAATCCCAAACATCAATTCCTCCATATTTTGTATGAAATTACCAAGAGAATGTGAATGGATAGAAGTTTTGGGACTAAGGATTGAACTATATTTCTAAACATGTGGACTCTTTCAGGAGACTAATTGACAAGAAGGATCTCCCCCTTTTTTCCCCAATTACATTTTTCCACACCTAAACTGACATAAAAGTAAATAAGAAGATATAAGATTTAGAGAAATTACTGCACTGACGTGAAGTTCATTATTCAGTTATGCACATATACAGTACAAGATAAAAAAGTTGGGGGTTTCCCTCTCCTTTTTTTTTTTTTAATAGTGAAAAAAAAAAAAAAGGAAAGGCTTTATTCTTCTAGTCTTTCATGTGTCTATTCATTGTCTGTATGATGATACTCAAGATGGTTCTGGAAGTAATTCTTGCTCAGGAAAACACAATTTAACTCAGTGCTTAGGCTATAAAACATTAAAACAAGATAAATACTATGAATTTACAGAACTAAATTTCATATATCATGCCAAAATAGCTATAAATGTAATAAATATTAAAGACTTACATACAAACTAGTAAGCACATCTGAAAAAAGAAACTAGAGAAATGTAAGCCACAGAATTCATAAAAAAAATCCATCTAGCTATCAGTCAAAGTCTTCTGAAGTGCTTTAAAACACAAAGAAGAGTGACTTCAGATTCCCCATTATAAAACATTGTCTTTTTAAAATCTCAAATCATTTTAGGAAGGCTTTTAGTCCACAGTCAGTTAGCAAAAAGACAATATGCTAGAACACTAAGTCCTTATAATCACCTTTGTAGAAAGTGAAGGTTGCATAAGGGATTTTCAAAGGTGAAATCAGTACATGTAGTTATATGCCTATAGAAAAGCAAAAGATGTGCATTTTTCATGAGTTTTAGTTTGTATTTTCAGCTTCAAAATAGAGCAAGCAGAGGCATATGGATGGGCAGTTCATATCCACATAAGGAAGCACCATAAAAGATATTTGACTCTCATGAGAACATGCATCATAGACCTACTTTTATGCAAGGAAAGGAGGGAAGAAAAAAATATCATTCCAGTTCACAGAATTATCCGTGTTTTCCCCAGAGCCCCTTATCAGAGATTGCTATATCCATGCAAAACTGAATTAGTTCTGCATTTCAGGTTTAAAGAAACTTATTTTTTGATATCTCTAAACAGACATTGGTATGACTTTTTTCACACTGCTATGTGTCTTTCTTATATTTCTCTGCACTAGGGCAACTCAGCTACCTGTTCTAAGGTCTACTGCCATGTGCCTTTGGAAGAGAAGCTGCCAAGGGCAGCTATTCCTTTAGTCCAAAATTTTTACAACTGGAAGGAGAGGATGTCTTTTTTCTACCTTTCCCATTCTTGTCTTATTTCCTCTGTGGGAAGGAGATGAGGTTAGGAGGGTTGAGGAATCAGCCATGCTTCACCCAAATGGAATGCTTCTATTTGTGGCTAGTTGGCAAATTTTCATTTTGGAAGACAGTTATGAAACACAGTAGCTTGGAGAATACTGTATGAGATGGTTCAAGCCTATTCTGATGTCACTAGTTAAACCACAAGTGCTGCAGTAAGAATCACTGCATGAATAGAGACAATGGTGGTGGGACAAGGGTCTTTGGAGTTAGCAATTAAAGTGAGTAGACAGAAAGGTGACCTGATTAGAAGGGGAAGATTACTGAGCAGAAGTTGTCTGCTAAAACGCTAACAGAGAAAACACCTGCCAGCCTGGAAACTGTCTAGGCCTGTGAACCAGAAGCATCCTTGAGAAGTCCAGCTGGCATCTTCGAAGTATGGATGGGTACTTGGAGACCAGTGATGTCCTGAGGGATCATTGATTAGTACAAAGACAACTTGAATGGCAATTTAACAGATAAAAAGGTGGAAAAAAGTCTGGAAAGAGGGGAAAATATCCTAAAAAAGTGGAAATTGGAAACTAACATGGGCTGTTGTAATTGCAAGAACAGGAAAAGTGTCTGGAAAAGAAAAAATTGGTCTAAAAAAACAACATCATCTATTTGCTGATCCAGGTGAAATTAAGAGCACCTGTTGCCTACTTGAAGTGTTGGTGTCCTATACACTCTTATATGCCTGTGATCTGAAAACGACTTAATTTTTGTCCAATATTGAGCCTCTTTCTTGGAAAACTTCCCATGTGGCTTGTACTTACACAAACAGTTGAACTCTCTTCACAAAATTTCTATGATATCTTGCATACTTGCTGGAAACTCCTGGTTGACTCCAAAGTCTGTGATATGAATCATTTCTTAAGTGAAACTCTGTTGCTCTACTGGTACCTCTCTGCACTCATATTTCTGGGATTAGCTCAGTTCGTTCTCCTACTTGTGGGACAGTTGGGTCCCTCCCTCTGGGACTGAGGTATCCTGCTCCTTGAGATGATTTGGCCCCTTCTAAAATCTGCCTAATTTTCTTGATATTATATATATCCATATAAGTAATCTCTCATAAGTATATCTACTGTTATATTGACAATAAGTTTACTTCACTAGTGATAAATTTGTAGTAACCTTAATAGTACATAGATGCTTGGATGTTGCTGTTACATTGATTATTGTTATATAATTGATTCTATTATTGATGACTTACAGTACCTTATTATAGCTTGATAAATATATATTCACTTAAAATAGCACATGTAATGTGTTACATATGTTAAAACAACAACAAAATAACATGTAAACCTATATTATCCTCCAGAATTAATGGGACAGCAGTGCTCTGTAAGATCTTAGACATAATGTCAGTGTGTTCAACAGACATCTGCCATAGCCCAGTGTACTCTGCTTTCTGAAAAACTCACAAGTGAGAGTAACAAAATGTGAGCTTTTTCTGTAGAGTTCACAGAATATTTTGCTATCATGTGCTGCAAAAAAACAACTATCAGTTTGTGAGGTCTGTATTTCCACTGTTACCTATAAAAAGAACAGATATATGAACAGAGCACAAAAATACATGAACAATAAGCATTAGATGTCAGATTCAAACAAAACGTACTCTTGGATTTCAAATTGAAATTTTGTGATTGTCAGTGGTGACCAGTGACAGAACCTGCAATTGTGTCAGGGGAGGTTTAGGTTGGATATTATAAAAAAGGTTCTTCACCCAGAGGGTGGATCAGTGCTGGAATAGGCTCCTCAGGGATCACAGCACCAAGCCTGCCAGAGTTCAAGACGCACTTGGACAATACTCTCAGGCATGAGGTGTGACTTTTAGGAAGGTGTCCAGGACCAGGAGTAGTACTCGATGATCCTTGTGGGTCCCTTCCAACTCAGCATATTCTGTGATTCTGTGATACATAGATTCTGAATAATAAGGAATGAAATATCAGAGTATCATGGTTCTGTTAAGTAAACAGCTAATCTCACCTAAATTCACAAGGAGAGCAGTATCAGATAAGTTTGAAATGTATGCTGGAATTGCTAATTAAAGTAAAACCTGTCATTGACCACAGAAATTAAGCTTCTTTCTTGTCATATTGAACATCAATAGTGATGCAATGAAAACCTAAAAAGCAGGTAATAATAATGGATCTGATAAACCAAGCAAAGAAAACAGTTTCAGAATTGCAGCTCCTTGCTGGTTTACTCTTTTAAGTTCTCAAAAAACTGAACTGCAAATCTCAATGTTTTCTCATTACACACTTGAAGGAAAAATCCCGATAAATTTATTAAAGTGAACAGTTGCCTGCACAAGCATTGCATTTCAAAGTATTCTTCTTTGGACTTAGCAATAAATTAGCCCTTATTAATTGACTTACAATTCATTTTTCAAAGCCTTTGAGTAAGGTGTTTGGTTACTGTGATTATTCTGGCATTAATATTCAGTGAAATGCAACAGTTGTCCTGTTTAGATTATTTATTTCATCACATTAATGTACTACTTTAATCCATGGCCAATTTAAAAGGAAAACTAAAGTCAGTATTACAAATGCAATCCTTAAGTAATATTTAATATTCTGGACACATAGAGATGATACCAGTTTTATAGACTTCATGAACATGAGGTTGAATTATAATTAAGTCTCTGCATGAAATGAAAGTTGATATTCCTCTGTTCTTCCATATAATTATGTAGAACTTGCAAAAAATATCTGTAACAGAGAACGTTAAGTGTGAGTTTTGAGCCTAAAAGAAGAAAAACTAACAAGGCAAAGTAAATACATACAGAGCAAATCTCTTTGGTACCAAATACAATCATGAACACCATTAGAGAATAGCAGGCACTGTTTTAGAGTGCCTAAGGTGCCTTATAGTACCTTAGTCTTACAAATGCTAAGGGCATGCTCTTTGCTCTGCTGCTGTAGAAATGGTCACTGGATCCTCTCTGGTTTTATTTTTCCTTTTGTTCCCTTTCTGTTATTCTCAGGCTGCTGGTCTCATGGGCTTGCACCTGTCAAGCCCAATTTTGTTTGTACAGTGGGTTATCATGGTAAATGGCTATGAGTAGTATAACAATGACTCCTCTTTCTATGCCTATATTTTCCTTCTTGTTTTGCATATTTGAGGTATTTGGGGTTTTTTATCTAGTTTTCTCCAATATAGAGAAAATCAAACAGTGCACAATAAAATATGCAACAGTCACTTAAATGCTTGACCATCATTATCCAACAGTACTTGGGCACAGAAGCTTTAACAGACAATTGATATTCAATGCTCACACATTATTGGTATATGCCAAGCTGTGCTAACATCATAAACAGGAGAAAAATTATAGTAAGAGAGGATCATGACAAAATTATATACTGCTAGGGGCTAAAGGCAAGGCAAAGAAATCATTGTCACCACTGCTGTCACATTCCTCCTCGTCACATCTTGCACTGCAGAGAACCTCCCTCAGAGGATGCTTGCTTGGGACCTTGTTATGATCCTATTATTGAGAGGTGCCTCTACCTGAATTAAGGTACAAATATGCCAGAGTCAATAAGACAGATTTGGTTTAACAGTAAATATGAGGGACAGAGAAAGACATAAGAAGTGGGAGTGAGGGAGAACGGGAAAGGAGAAACAGTGTAAGAGATTAAGCAGAAATATATCACACGCTGAGTCTTGGTAGGAGCTTTTGGCACTGGTACTGCACATCCACATTCAGCAAATTCTTAATGTAATACACTGATGCAAGTGCTTGTTATGGATTATGCTTTGTCAGATATTGATTAAAATATAATTTACAGGACATAAGAGGAGAAAGAAAAAGGGTATAACATAAATGATTTTGCATTCCTTCAAATGATAAGAACCCCAAATTTTACTGCACTGGACAATAGTAGTCAGGGCATGGCATGCTGCACAGATCCTTTCTGTGCTCTTTGCCAGCACTGTCATCTTTAGAGTACTATACAGTTTCTTATTGGTAAACAGCTCTACCAATCATTTCAACCATCAAGCAGAGGAACATTTTATGTAAACATACTGCTTGCATTTAAGTGAAGAAGATACATGAAGGTAGCATAAAGGGCAGGGACCAAAAGGGAGCTACATACAGGCTTTCCTGTTAAAAGTTCATCTGGCAGTCAACAAGTGTGTACAGTACAGCACAGACCTGGACCTATCCAGGTCTGCTGTTATGGGAATCATTCACTCTTTGATGCACAGTAATGTTCTGGTTCAGACTGCTACACCTTAGCTTAGCTGTTACTTCCTCCTGTACTGTTGTGATCACTGTGTTCAAACAGTACTGAAATACTGTCAAAGTCAAACAGTAATTTCATCTCAAGAACTGGTGTCACAAAGTAACCAATATGACTTCTTGCTCTGGCAGGGGTGCACTAAAGAGATGGATAAAGGGAAGATTAGAGTCAAAGGTTGAAGTAACTCTGAGCAATGGATGCTGCATTTGCAAGAGATCTGGTACTCCAAAATAAAGATTACTTCCAGATGACTTCTCTTGACTTCTTCCCTGTGAAAACAAGGTACAAGTGTTTGAGGGGCTATTTTCTTTCTGGACTGGACATTTTCACTGGTTCATTATCTCATGCATAGTCCTAGAATTTTATGCATCCTGAAATAATATCTAATCACAGATTATTCATGAGCTGAAAGAACGGGAACATTGCATGACCAAAACCTATCAACCTTTAAAGGCAGACTTCTTGTTTCCTATATTTTAATATAACAAGGGAGTATATATTATTAAGAATTCAAATACAGAAGCATTCAACAGTGCCAAAGCATTGATCTGCACTTGATATGAACTACCACAGAGAGCACCTGTTGTGTAAGTGGAACAATTAAACAAAGGAATGAGTGTAAATTATCCTCCCACATCAAGAGTGTTGGGTTAATAAGGTGGAAAAAAATATATGAAATCTATCCAAAGTAGAGGCATAGTATAATTAGAATCTTCCTGCTGCATTATTCATTATAAAGGAATTAATGGAGAAGAAATGCAGATTGCTTTAGAAGAAAAAAATATTTTCATTCATTTCTGTATCCATATAAATTATATGACTTATTAATTAGCTAATAATGTGTTACTTACCATAGCAGTCATGACATTACTCCAGTGCCAGGGTTCAGAGGGCATCACCAGCCCTGACTATCCAGCTTAGCTGTGCCCCAGCATTCCCTCTACCCTCCTACAGACCAGGAGCCAAAATTCAGCTTGGTGATGATTTCCCTCCATCCTGTCCACAGGCCAATGTCTGAGCATGAGACACCTGGTGGCTGGCTAGCATACTAAATTTAGCTGCTCTGACTTGTGTCCCTTCTTTCCGCTGCACATGAAGGATTTCAATGCTCCAAGCTTGCACCAAAAAGAGAATACTTTAACACATCTATCTAGCTTAATGAAATTGCTGAGTGCTTTTGTATCTAGTTGGGTTTTTTTTTGTTTGGTTTGTTGTTTTGTTTTTTTGTTTGTTTTTTTTTTTTTTTGAATTTCACTCTCATCAGCTCTATTGTAGCATTACCGTGCAGCTAGCACAAACAATGTAATGATGTTCTGCAATGAGTTCAATATTTGCTCTTCTTTCTCAGCACTGCAACTTCTGCATTTCCTTCCCCCCCATTTTTGTTATGGACAGTCATACATAAGATAGTCTGCACAAGAAAGGAAGGGAAAAGGAAGCTGGAACACTGGTGGCAAAGTTCTTGCCTAAATTGTGTTCGTAGTGTCATGAGGATTTCTGAAGCTATACTCAGGAAGGGGAAAGAGGGAGTCCACATTTCCCCCCTGGAGTTCATGAAGTTAGAGAAACAACATGAACTAATGTTTATATGTACAGTACAGATCCCTTCAGCATCTAGGCTTAAGTTTCTGGTATGTCCAGTAGCTGCATCTGCATCCCAGTCTCCCAGTGAGTGGTATGTAGGATATATGAACCCCACTGTCTCTGCTGGTATAGACTGTCTCACCCTGCCACACCTGCACACACACAAACATATGCAGCCACAGCTGTAGTTGGCTTCAGCTCCCCTGATTCCCAACAGCAACCTCCACCTCCATGACCTCACCCTTAAAGGCATGCTAAGAAACCCAGGCAACCTCACCAACTCACCAGCTCATCTGGCTTCCTCTTCACCAGTGGTCTCACACTCACTCCTGTATTCACTCGAGGTGCTGCATCACAGGCACATGTGGCTCTGAACCCTGGTCTCACCCTGGTGTTTTTTTCGATGGATTTCACTCACTCAAGTCTCTCCAGTTGCTACCACCATGAACACATGGGTCTTCTGGACCCATGGTTTGACTCCACTTTCTGGCACTTAGACCCCTCATAAAGAGCCTCTTACTGGAAAAAATAACTGAAGGTAGAGCATAATGAGAAGAAAGGACAGCCTACAGTGATCAGGTGCAGGGCATGGCTGGATTGTACAGACCAGCCCCTGCTCACATGTAACCAGACCCTTTTATTCCCTTACCCTTTCATTTGCCCATCACTATTCCTCCCTCTGATCACCAAGATTCATCCCTTGTCCCACCTTTGATTCCTCACAGATACATCCCGTAACAACTCTTGTGCAATCCCCAAATTCTCTCGCCCTGCAACCCATATTGTGCCCAACACCTACAGACAATAATCATTTCTCGGTGCAAAAAGGTGTTTCACAGAGTTTCTCCCATCTTCTTGGTAGGTTTCACACCTGAATAATGAATCTGTGTCTTGGGTTGAGCTGGCAAAATGCCAACTGCCCAAGTACAGAGTTAGCCTCTGGCTGAGAAAAGGGAGAAAGG
>JAWWLZ010000001.1:96737378-96768898 GCA_035041345.1 Poliocrania exsul | reverse complement strand
GCAAGAAAGAGAAAGTATAACAACAAAATATTTCTACTTCCCTGGACTCAAACAAAATGCAAGCAGAGGCAGCAGCAAGGCCTAGTCTAGCCAGACAGGAGTTGCACACATCCTGTCTGTAGCCTGGCCAAGGTGGAACTGACTAAGCCACACCCACACACCGGACCTTACTCCTCTTGAGATGATGTAGTATGGTATGGAATACAATATTATTGGCTAGACAAAGTCAGCTGCCAACCAGCTCGGCCCAGCTCAAGTCACCTGACAACTGTCAGGCCTAGTCTGAACTCCAAAAAACCCAAACCCAGGCCCATTTGGCTAAAACCATAACAATCTGCTAGTCCTGGAAAAACTCTGTCTAGATCCTGGAAAAGACGTCCCTTCTCAGGAGTCTAGTTTGGGTTTCTGTTCCTTTCATCCCGCCTGTATGTTCCCTTGTACTTGTGGAAATGGGCCTTTGGTGTTCTAGTAGTCCACTTGTGGGAAGCCTGAGAGAAGCTAGTACAGGTTAGTAGTTCTTTTACTCCAGCTGACACTGTTTTATTTCTACTGAATTTGTGTGTGCAGAAATGCTGCTTATCACTTTACCTAACAATGTCCTTCTCTAGGACTGTAACATTTGAATATGAAATAGTTCTTATTACACTTGATTTCATGACATATACTCTTTATGTTGTAGCGTTATTTTAAATGTACAAGTCTCTGTGTTGTCTCTGTGGAGTGCATCTGTAAAGAATGGCTCATGTACCATGCTGTCAAATCACTTTGTCACCTAAGAATCAAAGAACCATTCTGAGGGAATACTATACAGAACAGTTTTAACTGCAGGACTAATCAGCAGTGGGACATTAATTAAATCTTTATTTTTTTAAGAAAATATTAATCAGGAGGTACACTTGGAAAAACATGTTCTGAAGAATAAATCCTATCTTCATCTCATTTTATCATTTGAGTTTTATATATTGCAGAATAAAACTCCAAGGTTACAAACTTTTACAAATGCCCATACTTTTTTACAACACAATGGAAGGGACTACAGACTCTGCTTTTGTGGAGGTTTCATTCTGAGCGCAGAATCACTGAATCATTTTAAAGCAATGCATTTTTTAATGCTCTCAATAGAGAAAGACTGATAACTTGCCTAAGTCTTCTGGATTGCTCCCTGGAGGTACCTAATTTTCCTTACTGAGTGTATAGACAGCATTACTGCCTACTAAGAGAACTTCAACTTGACCAAGTAGAACAGTCTCTGCTGTTTAGGAATGGCAATACATCAGTTAGGTGCCCAAAATACAGCATCTAACTCAAGTTCAAAGTAAATAATAGCACTGGGCTTGAGCTTACTGAGCCAGGAAAAAAAAAATAAAATCCATTACATTATTTAGTATTTTACAGTTGAAGTTCTACCATGATCAAACTGCAGACATATTCCAATGTTTTCTGGTGCAGAAACAGTGCTTCTTTGGAAGTTGCATAAATTTCAAGTGTAGTTTTCAATATATTAAAGAAGAAGGTCAATTAAAAGACTTCTATTGCTTTGAAAAGGGTCTAGGGAAAAAAAAAGTTAAAATCAGAAATCATGGGAAGTTCTTAAAAAAATAAAATTTATACAGTCTTGTGCCTGTACTAATAGAAATATTACTTAATGACATTTTTTTCAAATATTATTGCCATGTCACACTCTTAAGAAAAAGGAAGCACCAAGCACCTAAGATTCATAGATGTCCATGGTTGAATAGGGAATGACAAATGTCAGATGGTCAAAAAAAAACCCAAAAAACTTACAAAGTTGTATTAGTAAATTGTTGACTTCGCATGGAAGTTGGTGCAAGTTAGTCTCTTATCTTAGTAAGAAGAATAAAAGACTAAAAGAGGGAAGAGAAAGACAGAGAGACAGAGACAGAGAGAAAGAGAGAGACAGAGACAGAGAGACAGAGACAGAGACAGAGACAGAGACAGAGAGAGAGAGAGAGAGAGAGAGTTCACCAGTCCTGTATCCAGCGTTAGTGTGGCTAACGGTCCTGCAGGGCATCACCTGGGTTTTTGGGGGTAACTTTAATGGATCAACTTCCCTGCTCTGGGACTAAGTTTCTCGCTTTCTGTGCAAATGACTTATCATGCATGGTCTGTTCTTCTAGAGCTTTCTGCAAATGGATAGGAGGACTTTGGGGGTCTTTGGTGATCTCAGTCCTCCCCTCTACTGGTCTTCCCCACTACTGGACTTCATTCTTGAGCTTTCACCATGCTTTGTTATGTTTATTTCCGGGAGCCAGCACAAGGCCATTTGATACAGAAAAGTGCTGTCCTACCTCTGTATGGCCTCTTTCTCCAGCCACATCCTATTCCTTCTTGCCCCCTTGCATAGCATGTTCTTACGCAACAGTCCTTGGTTAGCTCCATGGCTATCAGTGCTTGAGACACACATATTAGCACCTTAACTTCTGGGCTTCTACAATTATGTAAGGGGAAATGAGCATTATTACATGTCATAGACATGCAAATTTTCCAAATTGTTTATCCATTGTTGCTATTGTGACCATAAACACTGAGCAAATGATATTAATTTCTGAAAATATAATGAAAACTTCCCACGAGTAACTTAGTATCACTTGGGAAAAGTATCAAGGCAAACTTGAATGTATTTAATATAATATATATATATCATATCCCTCCATAATCTTCTCCAGTATTTCAAAGTCTTAATAGATTTTTTTGGCGTCCACTCTAGAGAAGCCTTCATTTAATCTTCCACATTAACTAGACTAAATATTCAGTACCTGACACTCCCAGACCTCCAAACAGAATTACCTTGAGTGTTATTTGTACTGGGATCTTAGTATTCAGAAGATGCTATGCAATTTCTGCCAAACTCCTGAGATTCAATAGCTGTAATCTTTTATCTGACTTCCACTTTCTTTCAATAAAGAAAGTGAAGGAGTATTTTCTTTGAGATGTATAAACCTATCAAAATGGACAACATCTAAGCAACAAAGCACTAGCACTAATAAAAATCAGAGGTTGTGTGATCAAAATCCGCCAGACATTAATCTATCACGTACATTTCTTGCTGCAGAAGGATATCTCAGGTTAATAACTATTCCTGTTTTTAAACTTTGGACATTACATTGAAATGTTCTTTAAGTTACTGACTATAACTCAGAGATAACACAAATGTCTTAAATATTAATGTTTATAAGAGACAGATAGGTATCTATATTTGAAATACTGGCACTGAAACAACAACTTAATCATGATCTTTTTCATTAATGATAGCCAAGCTGTTCAGTTGTTTCTAGACTGAAATATGATATTTCAACTGATGAGTCTTTCATGCTGTGGATAGTTCCAGATGGAGAGTTGTAAGGAAAACTTTAAGTGTTGTGGTGTCTTAGAGGAATACCTCGAAAGTTGGATCACTCACCACACTGAAATGACTAATGTGAGACTGCAGGCAGGGCAGCAGTTGAGGCTTATCTCCTCAAAATCTCTGCTGCATTATCTGAGATAAATCACATTGTTCACTTTGCAATTCCTGCGATCAATATTTGCTTTCCCCTACACATTCTCTCCATTTTACAGCTCAGTCTGTGTTTTATGAGATAATTAAACATCCCTCCACAACTTTCTAGGAGATGTGTAATGGTTAGTCATAATATATCATTTAATGTTTGATCAAAGGACAACAAATTGCTTATGCGATATTGCAGGTGTTATAAGATGCTTTTTTCAAATGTTCAGAAGAGACTTTGGTGACCTAATTTGTTTTGTGGTTAGTTTCCAAAGTATTCTACACATCCATTATATGGTACATGGGGATTGCAATAGGGGGTGAAATGCTAGGAGGGAAATCTGATCCTCTGTCAAGAAGGAATGCAGATCTTCAAACCAGAGATTAGGCTTGGATTTAGGCCATCTTTCTTGAGTAATGGAATGACTCAGGAACATTGATGCGAATGACATGGGAAATTTGTCAGTACCAGTCCGATATATGTTTAAATAAATTTGTATGTGCTTTAAATAAGAGAGATGTGAGCGATTGCTTTCAAATTTTGCAATGTTTTCGGTCTACTGTTCATTGTCCAGTTTACCTGGAGAATATGTGTCATGGCTGAGTAGAAAACAAACAACTCATGGGAATAGCACACAAGTCTGTAGACATTGAAGTGTTACTTATTTACTTATCTTGTAGATGTGTGACATCGCTCATTCTGAAAATTGTATGGCCAAGTCTTCAGTGTGCTATGTTGTTAATGCTCAACATTTCAGAAAATCAACACCAAAGCAAATGAAAATAGAAGTTCTTAATATAAATCTAGACAGCTGTAATTAAAACAAATATCAATATATATTTAATAAATTCTTAAAAATAATTTTTGACAGTTCCAAAATATTATAAGTTTTAGTGAAACTTATATCCTAGAGGAAGACACTTGAAAAATCAGCATTCTTTTTCTCTCTGTTTCTATTTGTGTAAGGCATTTACTTTGGACCACACAAAAACTGAATGCATGAAGCAGACTTCAGGTACATCTGAAATTAAGTTTAAGATTACTGTTTGAACTTCATGCACATTTGAATTAATATTATATTGGATTTGAATGTTTACTTTATGTTGATTTCCAGTATAACACAACAGGTGTGCGCAAATTTTGAGTATAAATTATAATCTTCTTACCATTGCAGCCTTTCTCTTTCAAGGTTCATAATTACAGCATTCCAGTACCTGAAGGGATCCCCCAAGAAAGAGGGAGAGACACTTTTTAAAAGGGCATGTAGTGACAGGACAAGAGTGAATGGCTTCAAACAGAAAGTAGTTTTAGATGAGATATTATGAAGAAATTCTGTACTGTGAGGGTGTTACACCCCAGTCCAACTTTACCATGTGCACATCTTAATTCCAGGCTTCAAAAGATTTTGCCTAACAAACCCTAGTAAAGCCATTGATTCTTTTATACCTTGAAATAATGTCCAGAGAATAACCACATATTTCTTTAATTTAGTGAGAAAATAGGCATTTTCGCAAAAAGGGCTTTACAAAGATAACATGCAACTTCACAAAAGCATTACAATGAATTACCAGGACTAACAAGCATTGCTATAGTAAGGGATTTTTGTCACACCCAGCAAACACAAACACCATGCAACTTAAGTTAGACACCCACACCATACAGAAAATTAATGTTTAAGTTATTCCCAAGAGGAAGAAAAGAATAAAGGGAGAGAGTTTAAGAGAAGAATAAAGAAAAGGAGGGGAAAAAGAACAGTTACCACTTAAAAGGTCACATGCTGATAGCTTTTAGGAGAACAGACCATGGCCCACAATGGAGACCTCCTGCTGCCTCCTTATCTGCTTTGGTCACTGTGGCCATTCTCCCCAGGCAGGACCTTTGGTTCACTGACCACTCACTGTCCCTTTGGCCACAGTGAGGGGTGTCACAGACAAGCAGAGGCTCCAGGGGTGTGGTATGGTCAGGTTACCAGGAGGATGTTATTGACTGACAGGTACCCTGTGCAGCCTTCATGTCATGTGATCAAACCTTGGGAGCTGTCTGGGCTGATCATGTGGACACTCCACTAGTGGGCTGGTCCCCCCAGCACACGTGCGTGCACGCACACACGCACGCACACACACACAAACGATGTGGTTCTTACCCAATAATAGTTGATCTGGTGTGTAACAGAGCATGGTGAGACACTGAAACAGGTTGTTCATAGAAGTCGTGGATGCCCCATCCCTGGAAGTGTTCAAGGACAGGTTGGATGGGGCTCTGAAAACCTGTCCTAGTGAAAGGTGTCCCTGCCCACAGCAGGGGATTTGAAACTAGGTGAACTTTCAGGTCCCTTCCAACCAAACCCATCCTATGACTTTATTATTTCTTTAACTGAGTTCTCAGGCTAAAATTTAAAATTTGTAGAGAGATTGTACTTTATATCTAAAAGTAGTGTAGTTGCCCACTCTTTTGAGCATCCCTGTTCTTTCAGAAAGTTCAAAAATGAAGGAGAAAACAATGCATATCTGAAGTAGGAAAGGAAAATGTTCATAGTTTTGTTCTTATTCTTTGATCTGGTATAATCAAACATATTATCTATTTGATAAGCATTGCACTCTATCTTTAAATTGCCTACTTGTGGTTGCCTCCCACACAAATAATTTTTGTCAATTTGATGTTCTCACTGGTGAAAGTTTTTATTGTTTCTGAAGTACTTTCAATAGATGTCATAACTTTCATTCTAATGAACAGTGACCTTCTAGAATTTTTTGAGTACATTGAATGATCAATAGAAGGAATTTCCCATTTTCCAGCTCCATAGCTATTGAATTATTGTGGTTCGTTTAATAAGGACTATTTAATTAACTCTTTGTGTATAATCAACTCAGTTACTACCTTAGATAAGAACAAATCTTTTCACATTGTAAGATTTTAACAACCTCTAGTTTATATTAACCTCCAAGTACTTTTCTGTAAGTTTGTTTTACTAGACAAGAAGAAAAAAAGAGGAAAATGAAATAAATATATAAAAATTTTAAAAGCAGCTGTTTTTAACAAAACACTAAAACACACTGATAATTGGTGTTTTTTGTACAGGAAGAAAAAAATAATTTCCACTTGAGAAAGTTTATCCCTCATTACAATTACATGAAATAAGCATACTTAGAAATAAGATCATACTTAAAATAAATGACACAGCCCATAGAAATTAATTCAATTAATTTAAATTCTGTTCAATGGCTTTGAAATAAAACTTAGAAAGTATATAATAACTTTAGCTATATGTGTTTTTAACATAAAATCTACACGAATGAAGCCTAAATATGCAGTAGGGAAAATAAACATCTAATTATTTATATCTTAGTTGAAATAAATTACTTTTGTAAAAACAAATGACATTAAAAATTACTGATTTCCCAGATTTCATCAAGATTATGTATACTGAATTTATCATACATAGAGACTGTGAAATGTTTAAATTGAAATTTTCTTTAACAACTGCCATGTTTGTTTTGGGAGAGAAACATAATTTAGCTTAATCTGTTTTGGGTGCAATTTTATTTTAGCTCTGACTAGTAATGTCAACTGTTGGTTTTGCTATATTTCTCTAACCATTCACAGAGAAAGAATGTCAGACTATAAAATTCCCAAAGCATATTTTTTATTAGTATTCCATTATTAAATAAAGCCCTTTCTTTTTCTGTAGTCTGTTTTCTCTTAATTGAACTAGATATGGGAACATTTCCCCAAAATATTCCTTTACATTTCTGTAATATCAAGCTGTCCTTCTATTGAAAGTTAAGCACCTTAATTCATGTGACAAAGAATTATATCCACCAGGAAAATTCCAAGAAATGGTTTCAAATTTTTACTCTGGCTGAATTCTTTGATTTCAATGGGTTATTCAGAATTCATTCTGATGTAATTCAAATTCATATTTGATTTTTTAACATTATTTCCTTATCATAAGATTATTAATTCAATTTTAATGGCTTTTCTATTTTCAAGTACTGGATTTTTATATACTTCATGGTACTGAGCAAGACTTCAGTCTATAAATTATCTTCATGATATTAATGCCATCACTTAAACAGCAAATAATATAAAAGCTTTGTGAAACAATTGGTCACCTCAAAATTTAACTTCAACTGATTAAAGAAAACAAACAATAACTTTCTGCAAATTATATGATTTCCAAGGCGAAGGAGAGTGTGGAGATGACACTCATTTTCATGGACAGGTTGAGCAAAATTAATGCCTATTATTAAAAATGAAGCCTGTAGATATCTAAAGTCTTTAATTGGTTTAGAATGTAAGCAAGAGATGCTTAAAAAATGAGATCAGTTTTTTTAGGATTTCACTGTGACCTTGTTGTGGCCTTTTAATACTTGAAGGGATTTTAGAAGAAATACGAAGACAGATATTTTAGTAGGGGTAATGGTTTTCAACTGAAAGAGACTTGATTTAGATTAGGTATAAAGAAGAAACCTTTTTACAATGAGAGCCATGAAACTCTAGCACATGTAACCCAGAGAAATGGATGTCCCATCCCTAGAAACATTCACGGTCAGGTTGAAGGGGCTCTAAGCAACCTGATCAAGTTGAAGATATCCCTGTTCATTGCAGGGATCTTGGGCTAGATGACCTTTAAGTGTGTCTTTCAACCCAACCTTCTCTATGTGTCTCTAATTCTATGAATTTCAGAATTGATGTATCTAAGCAATTTCTGAGGATCCTACTGTTTTGTACATATTTGTGGAGGGAACAAACCAACAAAGCATGAAAACCTAAACCCAAAGTCTCAGAGAAACTGAAAGCCAAAGATGGATTGCAAATTTTTGAAAGAATTACTCTGTTTTCTGATATTATAAGTTAAAAAGAAAAATACAGTGTCCTCAAGTATCGCATGTTCCAAGTTGGTCTGAAAGTAAGAGAAAACAATATAAGTAATGGACAAAAATAAATCAAAATTAAGGAAAATAATTTCTCCTTCAGTGTAAGAAATGCATTCTTGGAAGCCACTAGGCTTTGCAAATAGACTGTAATAATGTTTCTGATTTAGCAGAGAACAAATGTGCAGGTCATGTCAAACTACATTAAATTGTTTGTTATGAACTAAATGAATGACAATAAAAGCTTTAGAACATTTAATGCTTGAGCAGATTTCATCTAATTTTTTTCTTACTTTTCTGCTTGGCAGAATGACAGCATAGCTCATTAGCCTCTTCCTCATCACCTTTGACTTGTGAAGTGAGAGTGAGCTACTTAATAAAGGTCAAACAAACTAGGAGCTATGGACATTAGGTCAGAATGCAGAGTTATTTCACAAACTTACATTATTCTACAGTGGGATTTTTATTAGGAAAACTGAGAAGCAAAAGAAAAATAAAAGTTTACTTATCACCCCTTAAAAATCCCATAATTTATTGTTTTCTTCAACAAGTAGCATTGGAGCAGTTAGTTTTAGCAGAGCTCATATAGTAGTTTATTTAAATGATAGGCAAGTGGGCTGGGCAGATTGCACCTCACTTTAAGGGCACGTGTCAAGAGGATAGGGCCAGATTTTTATAGTGGTGCCAAGCAATAGGACAAGAGGCAATGGGCAGAAGCTGGAAACCAGGAAGTCTTATCTGAATATAAAGAAAAGCTGTTTTACTGTGAGGGTGACAGAGCATTGAAACAGCTTATCCAAAGAGGTTGTGGAGTCTCTCTCTCTGGAGACATTCAATACCCACCTGGACACAATCCTGTGCAACCTATTCTAGGTGAACCTGCTTTAGCTGGGGGAGGTAGACTAGTTGATCTCCAGGGGTCCTTTCCAATCCCAACCACTGTGTGTTTGTGGATTCAGTTTATTAAAATCCTAGTACATCCATAAGTCATGTTTAAGAAAATGATGCAGGGAATCATGTAGTCAATTACGTGAAGGAGAAAAAGGTGAATGGGAACAAGGAACATAGATTAATCATGGGAAAATCCGACTTGACAAATTGATTGTCTGTTAGCATGAAATGACTGAATCCACGGGAAAGAAGAAACCAGTCAATATTGTCTACCTTTCCGTAGCAAGGCTCCCCTGCATCAATATTTTAGCATGGAATAGTAAAATCTAGATTTATATAATCTGTTATAAATTAACAATCTAAAGAGCTGTTCTACTAGAGGGGTAAAAAAAATGTCTCGATTAACTTTTCAGCCTTTACAGTTGGGTTAAACAGGCATACTCTATCAGGAGGCCTGTTTTAAGAACTTAGGACACCTTTCCTGGAATCTTCTTTGTCTTATATCTTTACCAGTGGCCTGAAGAGGACAGTGAGTAGACCATTATCAGGTTGGGGGGGAGATGGGAGAGGGATAGGCAATACACTTGAAGTCAGGACTATAATTCAGAAGGATCCTGACAAGTTGGAGGAATGTTGCAGAAAGAATTTTTTCACAAGAACAGTTGAAAAGTCCTGCACATGGGAAAGACTATCTCCCTACAGTGGTGTAGACCGGGGGCAGAGGGGAAGGGGAGCACTCAGGCAGTGGGAAAAACCTGGGAGTGGCAGGCAGCAAGTTGAGTGTGAGCCCGTAGTATGTCTTGGCAGTGATGAAAGTGAACAGTAACATGGAGATCCTGTGTTTAGGAACAGGACCATGGCCAGTAGGTGGAGGAAAGTGTCTACTCCCTTTCTCTCAGCATTCATTAAATCACATGTGAAATATCTCATCCATCTTTGGGCTCTCCAGACTCAGGTGATTCAGCCAGTTAGAAATGGCAATCTGCAACCTTTTATGTCTTTGGGTGAGTTTAACAGTGTTTTGTACTAAGCAGGATCTCAGTGGCCCTGAGTGCCTATATCAAGGTAGCTGAAGTGAGCCTTCAATCTTCACTGTCTGCAACAGGAGTTTATAGACACTTGGCTATTGTATAGACACTATGCTTAGATGTTTTCATCTGGAGATGTCCCATTCTAGATGCCTTCTGAAGAGGTGGAATCAGAGAGTTTCAAAGTCTGAAAAATCTAAAGGAGAAGATAGGTAAACCCCAAATACATGTTGTGGAAGCACTAACAGGTGTATATGTGTGTGAAAACTCCTCATGGGAAGCCTACACAAAGAGCTGAGAACACAAATATAAGCACACTTGGTCTTGCCATATTGAAGAGTAAAAGTTAAATGAGATTGACAGTCTGGACTGTGCCACTAGCAGAAGTACTTAAAGGTAATCTGAATTTTTTTAATAAGTATGTAAATATGTAGAAGAGGAGGCAGTTAGTAGCATGCAACCAATGCTAAAATGAAAAGATCAATGTTGTTTGAGAAAGAGAATCTGGAGAGTTAAAACAAATGAGTACATTCATATTGAGGTTCATTTGCTAAAAGAAGTGTGATTTTTCTTCTGAGAAAATATTTAAAAATGCATTATTGTAATTACTTCTGCGTGGGAGTAATTATAAATGTCTCCTAATGGGAACACTGAGACAATGTTAAAATGTACATATAACAGTTAAAGGCATCCCTTTCAATGATGATAAGTATATGCAAAAGCACATAGTCATAGGGAGAAAATGGATAGGAAGATAATTATGATTCATATGCACATGGAATACCACTGTAACTGCATATTACATGTTGCTGAAAGATAATTAGCCCAATGAGAAATTTTAATATGGATTAGATGTTCTGAAAGAATTGCATCAAAAGTAGAGAATGAACACTGGATGCTCTCTGCCCAAATCCCGTTAATCTTTTGAATATCGGTGGATATACACCTCTATCTTTCAAAAACTCCTTTAAGAAACTCAGCCTAAAAATGCCTTAGGGTTTTAAATAAAAGCAAAAGAGAAACATAGTTATAATCTGACACCAAGGACAGAGAATAAATTATTCACAAACACAAGTAAAAAGAACTATTGTACGATTAATTTAAGGAAAGAATTGCTTAATCTGAAAAAACAAAAACAAAAACAAAAACAAAAAACAAACAAATGCTATTTCCAGATAGGGCTTGCTGATATTTGAAAGATAAGGAAGTATTTTCATCCTCTATGCTATTAAAAATTAAAAATACAATCCAGTATGAGAAAAAAAATCCTTCTGTAGCAATGAAATATCTTAAATACTGTAATAGATCTTTCTTACCTCTAACTTTTCTAAGAATTCTGTGACTCAGTACAATTTCAGAAATACCATTTTAGTTGTATTCATATGGCAGATACCCAGATGGAAAACTGAATTAAACAATTAATTTCTCCACCAAGGCCAAGGGTCTGGAACTGGATGATCCTTAAGATCCCTTCCAACTCTAACCATTCTATGATTCTATGATCTATGATCTATGAATTCTCACTGTATAAGTCAGATAGCAGCAAGCTGCATATGTAGCTGGACACACGGCCTATGCAGGGATACAGCAGCTTGAACTTTGTCATGTTTACAAGTTAGTTACTCAGTGATTGCTTGAACAATGAGGGACTGCAGATAAAACAAAAATGGTCCATGTTCTAATGCTGAACAATGGTACAACCACCTTGACCAAACTATCAGACCCATCATGAGGACATGCAAGACATGTTCTCTGACTGAGGCTGGAAGCAATAAGGATGTGAAGGCCCCAATACAGAAGGGAGAGTCAGAAATTTCAAGCTAACCCCACAACTGATAACACCTTTTTCAACAGCAAAGCATATTTTACTGAGTAAGCCTAACCCAAAATCTAAAAATGTATATAACTGACATTTAATCACTTTATACTATAAAAGGCCAATCTCACTTCTAGACTCTGAGGACTTCTAGCATATCTCCGTAAGGTGTGTGAAGATCCTTTTATTGAGTAGGGATACCTCTCAAGGTTACTCCTTAAGGCTGAGAAAAAGATTTACCTATAGTTGTTGGCATGGGTGAGTGACATCAATCTCCACTTAATAATTGTTTTTGCTATATTATTGTTATAGTTTCAAAATCTTTCATGGTATTTTTTTTTCTTATCCCTTACCAACACAGTGGTTTAGGAGTTCAAGGCCAGGACAGGATAGCTCATTGAAGCCCAGCCTGCCAATACCTGCTCCCAGAGCCAGCTAACAGTCTAAAGCCTAAACAAAGGGATGGTTGACTGCTTTGCATTCTAACATGATGGCTGGGGAGACGACTGCAGGGAGGTGGGGGGAGAGAGAATTTTTTCTGGGTCGTTGTCACATTTTTCTCCTCTAGATATTGGGGTGCTAGCCACTCCTGGCTGGGCTAGTGGAAGCACTGGGAAGGGGTTCCTGGTTCAACCCCTGACTCCACACTCTCTGTGCCATTCTTCTGAGGGAACGATCACTGCTGTCTGGATTCGCTACAGGATCATTGTGGGGCTGATGCCATCTGCATAATTGCTAACCCCTCCCCCTCAATGCTTTCAGACAGAGCTTCAGAGCTAGCACTTCTCCCTGCCTCCTGTCTTTGCCTGGCCAGAGCGCGTGAGTGACTCATCACAGCTCCAACCTCCCAAGGCACAGCATCACCTCCTGCTGTTTGTAAATATAACTGCACGGGCAGAGATAGGACTTGATTTGTTTGATAGTTTTGGTTATGGTGTTGCTATTTGTTCTGTTCTGGCTTTGGATATATATATATATATAATTTGTAGTAAAGAACAGTTATCCATTTCTCTTAATTTCAAAGGTTGTGGTGGTTTTCAGGGAGAGACCCCCTTCCTAGTCCAGAAGGGTTTCTCACTTTCCTTGATAGCCATTTTGTTTTCTTTTAAACTGAGACAATTATATACTTTCTTAAATAGATTTGTTTCATTATTGCTTCAAAAATAGTGCACTATGCTAGTAGTTACAGCTATCCTATCCATACTGTATAGCAAATAATTCTGATTAAAGTATGTTGTCTAAACATTGCCATTATTTCAATCAATTTAAATAAATAATTCATTTTATTTGTATTAATATATTTGGTTTGCCAAATTCTTAATCCTGTGGAACACAATTGTAAAAAGGTTCAATCCTTTAGACATAAACCATTGACTAAGTCTAAGAATGGATCCAGTTGCAGGTAGGTGTTTCGCTGAGAAGTAGTTTAGAATGCAAGAAGGTCTTTTCTGCACCTTGTGACTCAACAGGAGGGCTTCTCTAGTAAACTTCGTCTGACTCTCCCATTCTGTTCACAACATCTACAATTACAATACTATTAATTGAAAGGTGTCCCTATTTGTGAGAGTCTGAAATGATTTTTGGCTTAGACTTTGTTAAAATCACTGAAGGACTTTTGTCCATTGCAGCAAACTGTGCAAAGACCCAACTTCTCACCGAAGCTGATCTCTCCCCAAATATTCCTACTAATTTGAACTGTGATGGAGATAAGATAAAGGTGGTACTATTGTCCAGTTATCCCAGGAGAAGGATGTATCCACAAGTGTTAGAGACTGGAATGCTAATGGCACAGACAATCAAGGTGTAAACTGATGATGTGCAAAGTAATTGTCCAGGTGCTGAGGGCATGCTTACCTACCATCTCAGGCTACAAGCTGGTGTTGAACAAGATAAGGAAAGAGGCAAACTGTGCAAGGCAAGGTAGGCTTCTTTGTTCTTACACAATGACTCAGGTGTGATAAATCCCCACTGGGGAAGTACCAGAACATTCATATGTAGCCTGAAGATACTGATCTCTGCTGATAGGCCGAAATAGGCCATAATTTACTAAAGTGGAATGACCTGACAGTCATCTGTAACATCTTCAAAGGTGTCAAAGACTCCTGAAATGTCCTGTGATCCAATATTACATCATACAGTGTAAAACTCCCTGTTCTGGGGGAGGTACTGGGGGTGTTCCCAGCTAGCCTAAGCCAAATAAAACATGGCATGAACTTCACTAAATCAGACAGTATTTCCTCAAAACGCTGATCTTCACAGACCACAGATTTCTTCTCTCACACATGGACTTCCCTACCACCGCAGGCTTCTACCGTCATCACATGGGCTTTTTACCTCACCACCCTGGGCTTCCATCAATGAATTCAGACTGCAACCATCACTTTAACAAGATTGAGAGTCTTCATAATATTGACTTCAGCATGTTATCTTTTCTTGTTTGCATCTTAATTCAGGCAGAGGCATCTCCCTAATAATTCTAAAGATCCTGATCATAACATTGTTCCAATATCTTTTATTCAAAAGTTAAAAATTATCTTTTATTACTGATATTCCTGTGATCTGTGTTTCTACTATTCTTGAGGTTAAAAATTACAATTGTCATCATACATTTCATTTAATTTCTTGATTAAGACTATGGGATAAGCTTTCTGTTCCAGCTTCCAAGCATTGCTACATTTTTCAGTACAGCAGTTTCATGGACATCCATGAACTGCAGCTGGATAGGAATATGTAAAGGACATACTGTTTTAAGCACCATAGTAGTAGAGTTTGAAGTCCTGAAGTAGGGAAATTCAGATTTTTAGCTGAATTCATAGCCAATTGCTTCACTCTTTCCCTCTTTTGAAGAACTGTGAGCCTTAAGGAATGCAAGAGATAACTGCCTTTGTACTTTTCTAGGTACATTGTGTGTGTCAGTATGCATATTCTTTCCTTTTCTGTAGGAGTAGCTCAGACTGAGAATATGTGTTTGCTTGTTTGATGTAAGCAGGTGTGCTACCATTGCTGATGGTAAATGCACTAACTTGGACAGTTGCACCCATATATTGTTAACACAAAAATGAAGTCTGGCCATGCTTATATCCAGAGTATATGAGTCAATAGCTTCTTAGTGAAATCATCATGAAAAAAGTATTTGGATAAAGAGTTTCCATATCCTTCTTGTCTGTGCTAAAAAAAAATAAATAAACTGTTAGGAAGTTTTTAATTGACATTATATTGCATTTTATTGCCAAATTCTATATCAAAAATATATTGATATTACTCACTTTGCAGAAACTAAAATGGAAGCAGTTTTCTTTGTTTTTATTTCTTTTTAATTTATGTTTTCCTTTGTAATAAATCTCATTTACTGACTGCATTAGATGCAAGCATCTCTAGTGAGACAAAGTATTTACAAATATGTATGCAGGCAACTAAGCCATATTTTCATCTACTCTCTATCATTAACAGAGGTTATAAGGCATCACAGGTCAGTCAAGTCATATGTTCCTCAGCTGTACTGCTGCAAAGAGCAACATAAAGACTCAACAAGACATTTTCTGTCAAGCTGAACATGAGACAAAGTTTGAGAAGGGTCTATACCTTATATCCCATGGCTCAAACATCCAGTTCTGAAAGGATGACAAGCAGAAGGCTCAGTGTCTCAGAAATGTAAACAATCCCTTTTAGAACACATTGATTCATAGAGTCAAAAAGCAAAATGGAACTACAGTTTCCATTCAATCTGGTCATCTGTATCCTATAATCTGTTAGGGATGCTATAGTTTCTTCTAGAAATAGAGCAGTTCATAAAAAATATGTAAAGTGCAAAGGTTTTAAAGGGAGAAAAAACAGAATTATAAAATTCTGTTCTAGCTTTGAAGAAATAAGAATCCATCAATCAAATGTAATTTGCCTTATTTTGTAAATTTCCCATACAAAGTAAATATTTTGAACTTTTATGTCCATGTCAAATCAGCAGAAAAGACACAGGATTAAATACCTTAGCAGTTTGAAAAACAGTGTATGTTAAAGACATTCCTATACAAAAAAAATTAGGTCTGTTTCCATTTATGTTTTTTTCCTGAGGAGATGTCTCCATGCTCTAGAAAGGAGAGTTTGTAACAAGGAGAGAAAGCTCTGGTGCTACTATCAACTCTAATGAAGGAGAATAAGGGATTTCACCTTCAAAGCCAAGAGAGAGATGAACAGGTAGTGATAGCAAGGATAAATGAGAAGCCAATGCAGTCATACAAACACTCATCCTTAAAAGGCCTGACAGAAGCTATTAGGATTCACCCCACAATTCTCATTTTCACACTAGCAGGGTGAGTGAGCAATGAAGGCTATCGATGCAGCCTCCAGGCATGGATTTCACCAGCAGCACATTGCGTGTTATGGATTACCATTGTGATGGCTTTGATGTGAATTCCAATAAAGTGTATCACAGAAAATAACTCGGGGTGTGTGGGAGTGTGCATCTGCTGCCTTTATTAATCCCATATATTCTCAATCTACTGTCAAGGATATCCCACAGCAATAAATAATTGATGAATTAGATCATTTGATATTGCCTCTCCTCAATTTTACATAACAATCCTCCATCAATACTGCAAGAAAATGCACAACAATATGCATTTTGGAGGCCTGTTCTCAGCAGTCAGTCATGCTGAGTCAGCAGCAAACTTGACCCTTTGCTCTTTATAAATATTCTAATTGGTTAGCTTGGCATTTCCATGGCAATGAGGGTCTTAATTAGTATTGTCTTACTCGGCAAGATAGGAATCCAGAAAGATGAGGCAAAACTCCAAAGAATTAAGTTATAATAGAGACAAGACCTCAACCTCAATGCCAACCTGACTTGTTTTCTGAATACCTGTAGAATACTTTTGGAACCTGATTAAGACACTGGCCTTGAAACTCTATTTGACACTAATGCAATGACAGTCATCGAACAAGTGATGTGAGATTGGTTGCAATGGGGAGATGAAATGCAAGGAATACACTAGTGAAGAGATTCTCTTGAAGTACCTTAACTCTTGGGCTTAAGTTACACCAGGGGAGACTCAGATTAGATATTAGAAAAAAAGTAAAAAACACTGAAAGAGCAGTTAGTCAATGAAATAAATTGCCCACAGAGGTGGTGAAATCACTGTCACTGAAAGGTCCAAGAGGCATCTGGATGTGGCACTTGGAGATACATTTAGGTGTGATCATGATGGTGTCAGGTTGGCTGCTGGACTGGATAATATTGAGGGTCTTTGCCAACCTCAATGATTCTATGATTATGTGAACCCATTTGTCTCTGTGTCTTCCTGACTTCTCAGAGGATGTTGTTTCTGCACGATTGGACTCTAAACACTTTATTCCTTTCCTTATGTTTCTCCAAAGACTGTTTGAGACTGAGTCCTAGATAATCTTCCAGAAGGATGTTTGAACAAAATGTTATTGGGACTAAATTAAAAGAAACAGAGAACTCAGACCTAACCCTAAAGCAGTTACACCAGAAGAAAAGAGGCATGACAAAATTATTGGAACCATAGACACCACTGAACAACTTGAACAGCCTTTACTAGCACAAAGTCCTTACTAATGCTCTGCATATGTTTTCCTCCCAGATTTTTGAGTCTGCTCATACAGGCTCATGGAAAGGCACCTCAAAGTTTATCAGCTTCAATGGTATCTCTTTTGAGTCTTCCTGTGAATCTATGAGGCATTAATTTAATTAATTACTTATAAGAAATGTGAGGCTTTAAGTTACAGTAGTTATCAACATTTTAACAGAACTTTCTCCTTTCTTTGAGAAAAATTGCTATGGTGATAAAAACCATTTTCAGATGATTTTTCTGTCTCCTTTTATTCTGAAAAAGTTCTTATTTGAAATGGAATTTTTGACGAACAAATAAATGGATGTATCTAAGACAGTTAATTGGGATTTAACTCCTTTTGACAATGAAGTAGAAGCTCTGTAAAACTAACTACCTAAAGGTGAAAGCCATTAATTTTGATAATTCTTAGTGTGGGTCAAATACATAATAAAATAATTGATATAATAATTATTAAGTTATTTTTCAACTACTCCTTTAGTGAGCTTCTTTGGTAGCCATAACCTGTTCACTTAGGTTAATGATGACTTCTTCTGCTAACCACTCTCCACAAAACCTGCCAAATCAGTGTTTTGTCCACATCACCCTCTTGCATAACAATAGCCTCATTAACGGAAATTCATGGATATCTTCTCACATTTGAATTTAAGTTAGCACACATAAATATCCACTATCAAGCTACTAGAAAAGTCATGTGTTAAAACTATGAATAAAGTGACAAGCAGACTGTTTTTTCTTGTTTGTCCTACTTTTTTTTCCCACTAATTGTGTTTCAGATTTTTTTTCTTTTTTAAAGCATTAGGAAATTATGAATTTGGATTTCACTTGATTCTTTCAATTTTCAGAGTTTTAAAGTGCTTTTCCATAGTACTATACTGTCTGGAGTCTTTAAACTGACAAAATTTTTTACATTGTGAGACACTAATATAAACATAAAGGATCAATTTTCAACCCTTTTTGCATTTGAAAACAATTCAAACACAGAATAAATTTAAGAGGCATAAATATCTTCTCTTCTACAAAAGTTTACAGAAATATAAAAAAAGTTTTCCAGTGAAGTTAGTGAAGTTGTATTACTCTAAAAGCAAATTAAATGCAATATTTTCACCCTCAGATACCTGAATCTTGATATGAACCAACAGTTTCATTTAGTGATCTTTTTCATATACCTAAGATATTGATGTTTATTTCTGCATGACCTAGATTATTCAACAGTCGACAAACAATGCAATGTATGCTGCTTCTGCTTTCACACCAAGTGATATATTTCCTTAGTCAAATGTAAGTATTTTCAGAACTAACAAGATATAATTGTGTGAAGTTTTAAAGCAAGGTATCAGTTCTTTCAAGACTTTCACCATTCAGTCTCTTGAAAATATTTCCTGCAGGATTAAGAGACTGTGAGAGTCAGACATTTATAACTGATTCAGTTTCTTTTATATTTACATGTAGGAACAATTATATAATACTATTAAATTTTAATAATTTAACCACTAAGAGTGATGAAGACTGTGATTTAAATATCTAATGTATTTCCCATTTTCTTTGCATAGATTTTGACTTAAGGCTCAAAGATAATGTTTTATTGCTAGAAAATGAAAGACAGAAAACATTTTTTATTTCCTGTCAAAAAGACATTAGGTTTTAGATATTGTCTTGCTAACATGAACTGTGCTAAACACAGCATGAAATAAAGTTTATCTTGGACCTCAGTCATTAATTCTCAATAATATTATTATGGTATAAAACTAGAATTGTTTATTTCTCTACACTTCATTTTTACTTCAACTATTCCCAAGCCAACATGTTTATATGTCACTCCAGAGTACTATTCCAGACTGAAAATTACTTATCACATCCAGACATGATAAACATCTCTCTACAACAATAGCTTCAGCTTGACTGACATTCAGATCACTCAGCAATTCTTATCATTTTATAAAAACACAGATTATCCACTACACCTTTTATTCTTGAGCAAAATGTCCAGTCATATCCTAGAGCTGCCCACTCAGTTGGCACAGAGAGAAAATAAGTTATTGTTTACATATGGTTTTCCACGTGGATCTCTTAAAGAAACATACCTGACAGCACTTTTGGAATACAGCACAGAAGAATGAACTGACATTAATTTCTACCCTCAGGAAAATGCTATAGGAATAATTTATTTTCACTGAGCTTTTAGCCGCATTGTTGCCTACAATTCTTTACTCTTGTCAGCTGCACTGTTTAATTAGATGTCTAGGAGCACTTCCATGTCATTTTTCCAACAATGTCACATATTTTCCCCCTCTGAGAAGAAGAATAGGAAAGAAAAGGTAAACCACATGAGTTGAGATAAAAACAGTTTCATTGTTGAAACAAAATAAATATACTCCTGCTACTACTGCTGCTACTGCTGCTACTGCTACTACTGCTACTACTACTACTACTGCTACTGCTACTGCTATTTTAAGTAAATGGAGAGAGGGAGAGAAGAATAAAACCCAAGAGAAAGAAATGATGGACAATAAAATCATTCACCACCTGTTGACACATCTGTGACCTGTCTGGCCCTGAGCAGTGATTGGCCCCTTCTTGCCAACTCGCTCCAGTTTATATACTGGGTATGACATTCTTCCTCAGTTTTCAGAAGACCTACCTTGTTCAAGAAACCTATGATTCTGTGCATCAGAGTCCTAAGTGTACCAATAGGCTCTACCTGTCTATCCTCCTTGGGGTCTGGCTACCCATGCTCAAGACAGCTCCACAACAGCCTAGCTGGATGTCATGGGATTACACAGCTTGGAAAAAGCTTAGATAGAAAGAATGGGAGGTAGCTTCACAGGGTGATGCCTCCTGCTATGTTTTGGACCTGTACTTAAGCTTAGGTCCTATCCTTTGTTTCTTTCCTAGGCTACAGTGCAGGTGCTCATCTTCCTATGAGATACCTCATCAATCCCTACTCTGACCTGCTTACTCGACTCCTTAACTGGATCTCAGACCTCCCCTGTCAGTGTAGCCTTGCCAGATGATCACTGGGCTCTGGACCTGACTGCTCATTTGCCTGGCTTGATAATTGCTGGACCACGCCAGGATTCTGTTCTGTCCCTGTCCTGGCCCTGCTGGGGTACTATGGGAGGGTGTCAGTGATGGCATTGTCCTGGCAGCATGGAAAGTGCCTGAAGCTCCCAGTTCATCCTCCTCTCTGGGGCAGCCCCATTCTGGCTTCTCCCTGGCATCTGAAGTAACTGGCTCTGTAGATGAAAGAGTGGATTTTTTTACTTTGACTTTTGCCAGAGTTTTGACATGTTCTACTGACAACATCCTTATTGTGAAGTTAGATATAAATTGATTAGTTAAAAACTGGAACATCAGGCTGAAAAGGTAGAGGTCAAAAGCAAAAAAGTCATTTGATACAAAAAAGAGTTCCTCAAGTGACACTAAAGGAGTGATGCTACTTAAAGGCATCATTAGTTATCAGGGTGCTGGACCATAATGCTCCCTCTGCACGCTGAAGAAAAAGGACAGGAGGTACTTAGATGGGTCATACAAAATGGGCCTAAAAAACTTTTATAAAGGTCAACAAAGGGAAATTCAATGTTTTGTGTGAACTAAGATACATGCAGGTACTACCAAAAATACTAAAGCAGTGGAAAGAATCCAAGAAAGTTATTTCGAAGTTGATAACACTAAAAACTTGCAAGGAAAATCTTCTAGACATGCTGCAAAAGCACTGGGGCCTGAGGAAGCCATACCTTCTGTTCCTCTTCAGATTTTATCATCCCTGTGTCCCCATCTCTCCCAGGGCTTCGGAAGCCTGTAGCATCTGTTTATCTCCTTGCATACAGGGAAAGAGAACCTGTGGATTTCTCTGGAATGCAGGAGGGAAAAGAAAAAAAAAGTCTGACCACTCTTGAGAAAAGCACTTTCCAGACAGGAAAGGCTTCCTAAGTGAGAATCTGTCTCCCTGAAGTGAATTCTTCCTGCAAAAAGGATATTTACCTTTACATATTCCTCTGAGATATCAGGAACTGTGCTTCAATATAGGCTAGAGATGCATGTATAAAAAGTAGCACTGTATTAAAGGATCTGGGGTTCCTGGGAAGCAGCATGTTGGAACTGGGCCAAGAGTCATGAGTGCTAACTGCACACCACTCTGCATATTGGGCTGCAGGGGGGAAGTTGGAATACCGAGGAAAATTATTATCCCCCATTCTCAGCACTCAGCACCCACATTTTTTATTGAGCATATGGATCTAGATCAAGTCTTCTTCACTTACTGGGGAAGATAATATTCCTGAAATCTAATGAGACTTTTGCCATCTTCATCTCTTCAAATAAGAGATCTGGGTGTTTGGGTGAGTGCTGACACCTTCAGTCTAATACTGTAGAAGGAGAATAAATTCTTGAATCTAATTTTGTAGATATACAGCTCAGTAGCGAAAGTTATTTGGTTAGATTGACCAGGAAGGCTCTGATGTTTGTCTGGGAATTAATGAGCAATAAAACACAATCCTGTAAGCACTTTCTGCACTGGAAAAACATGCCTGATGGCTTACATGCAGACGAGTACCTGTTTCAGGAAATTTATCAGCAGCAGACAAGGTGTGGACGCAGTTTAGAACGGTACAAAACAGGATTTTACAGTTAAATCTTAAGCAAGTATCCCCTTTAATTTAGAGGCAGCTCCCGAATCTTTGTATGTGAAGGACAATGAGCATTTTTGTAATTTGAGTATTCATCATGGCTAGGCTTCGTGAAGATCTGGGAAGGGCTCTACTCAATCTTGCTGCAAGCGTGCTGCTGGATAAAAAAAAGTGGGATAGGCAAGCCCGGTTGTAAAAGCCCCAACATGAGAGTGTCAATTTGAGCACACCTTTGGAGGCAGGTGTCTCTTTGTTTGACTGCATCAGAAGATGCCTGTTGGTCGCAGTTAGCCAACCGAGTGAGGAGGTGAGCTTTGGCTAGGCCACCTTTTCTAGGCCCCTCCCCATGTGGAGCAAGCAGTGCTGTCCTTAAAAAAGGCTGCTTGGTCATTCAGGATGCTGCTGAACCAGACTGTCATCTCCAGGGTCAGTCTCAAACGACCAATATCCTGAGCCACCTGCATGCAGGGTTGGGTCTGTGGCTTCCAATGCTTCTTATCACCTGCAGTGGCTTTGCAATGTGGGTGAACCCTTTGAGACTGTGCAATGGGTTTTTTAGGTGAGGCACAGCGTGCGCAGAACTGGCCCCACCCTTTACTCCTAGAGATCATCTGCCAGGGCCTAGCAACCTTGGACAGTGACAGCGAATATCTCAGGATGTAGGTTTGGTTAGAGTATCCTTCTCTTAGATGGACAGCCTTACAGGGCTAAGCGAGCTCCATCTGCACAGGTTTGTAGTTAGAGTTGTCCTTCTCCTAGGATGGTTGCCAGGGGTCTAGCAAGACCATCCTGCCCATGGACACACATTGTCTGACCCCTCAGCTGAGACCTGTTTGGCATGGGAGACCCTACCAGAGGCACAAACCACTGCCAGAATAGCACACAACCTCATGAGGGCATGCAAGCTTCTGCCCTGTGACAAGGGGGTGTCCCCGGAGAAGCATTTGACTGTTAATGATATTTTTAATTTACAGTAAAACTCAAGCAATTCAGCAGAGCTGGTGCCAGCATTGAGTACTTGAGAAGGATCAATAAGAAATACAATTTCTTTTCATTTCTATCTTTATTTTATTGTTGATGTCTTCCTTCTTTTCTCCAGCAATATGTAAATAGCAAGAAAAAAAGAACTGGCAGACCTTGTCTGAAACTAAATGACATTTCTTTCTATCTATTTTTATTTCATCATACATTTAGCATAGCCAAATTGTGATAGGTGGTCCCAGAACTGGTTCACACCCTAGTAAGCAGCAAATGCATGATAAATGAGCTTTAACAACATGAAATAAACAGCTGCCAAAATCAAAATAAGCAGAAGAAAAAACCAAAATCCAACAAGGAAATAGAAAACTGTGTATCTCAGTTCTATCATCCTATATCTGTAATCAATTTGATAGATGAGAACTGTTTCAAAGATATTGCAGTGACAGTTTCTCCATGGCAGCTTTGAAGGAAAATTTAGAATTAAGAATGACTTTATGATTATAAACTGCAGAAATAATCTTTATGAGGTGATCGCTCAGGAAGGAATATGGCTAGAAATCAAACAAGTTACATGGTTTTATGAGCCTTTAACTATGGAAAATTAATTTACATTTCTTAACATTGTAATGGCAACAGTATGAAGTAGCAAACACCCTGAATCAAAAAGCTACAGCATTGCACAGTTAATACACATAAAGGCATTATCTGTCATGTTAAAAAAAAACAAAAAACAAAAAACAAAAACAAAAACCAAAAACCATAAAACATTTAGTTAATTATTCAAATAGATTCAGTTATGTCATCTCTTGTCATCATTCAGAAATGCATATGACATTTAATGATTCCCAAGGAAATCAGCAGGAAATGCATTCATTTTGCTCTGTGATTTTCCAGTAAGGCTCTGGATTACATAAGTGCAACATGACAAGAATAATTTTTAATAACAAAACTGCAAATTTGAAGATACAAAACATTTTATGTACAGGATAAATATCTAATAGACATGAGTGATAGTGCTGTAAATGCTTGCAGATTTAGAATCTCAAAATGAAAATGTTCTTAATTTTTTGTAGGAATTATTAAGTTCTGTTGAAGAAGGAACAAAGGAATAATTCAAAAAGGAACAAAGAAAAGTGTACAATATATATGCTTAATGATACTAGAATATTGAATTCAATTTATCTAGAAAAATGATCAGCAGACTAGTAAGTACAACCATGTCTACACTTTCTTGTTATGCAGTATTTGAGACACTGTTAATTTACTTCTCGTGATATCTTGGTTCCACAGAATACATACAGTATTATGAATCAGCCCCTGTTAAAATGCCAATGGCAAAAACATAGCTTCAAGCACTTTACATGATCCAATAGATGAGATACAATAGATCAAGATTACTAGCACATGGATGTGTTTGGAAGATAGTATGGTAGAATGCTGGGGAAAGGGTGCGTTGCGAGAGAGTTCTTCGTGCCCTCGCCAGCCCACCCCGATGGTACCCCAGGCTCGGTGCCAGATATCAAGGTGTGTTCTCATAGAGATATAGCCTTGACTCCAAAGGTTAAAAGCAGGAAAGTTAAAATTTACTGGGGGGGTGAACAGATTATATAACATTTTGGGGTAAACACGAGGACAATAACAAGTTCTGATAGGGTAAGGGCCGCTGTCCACGTGGCAGTAGACTGCTCTGATTGGTGGAAGAGCTGGTGTCCATGCGCCAAGCAGCACAGCACTGGCGCCAGTGAGACTGGGCTGCCCCGCCCCGTCTCTGGGATTGTTTACTGCCTTTCGGCTGCCTCAAGGTTACAGTGACCTTGCCAGCCTGTCAGCTCTCTGGTCAGTGTGTTGTGCAAAGGAGGCTCAAGGCCAAACCTCTCCTACAGTAGAATATCTAACTTTCCATCTTTCTCTCATGACACACTTCTTCATGAGCTGTACAGCTGAGGCTGAACATTGAAACTGATAACACTCAAAATCTTCTCTGGTAAGCATAGGGATGATTGAATCAGATAGTAAGCTTTCTAGGTTCTTAACTGATTTCTCCTTCCTCCTTGTCTTTTTTTTGGGGGGGGAAGGGCAGTTCATCAGAGTCTATTTGTATGTGTTTTCCAAAGTGCTTTTAAGCCTTTTTCTTTTTTCATTGCTTTGAAATGCCACGCTACAGCTCCTTTATTTGTATTTCCTTTTTTCCTTTCATTCCTACAAAAAATGTGGTCCTTATAGCAACCTAGTAACTAGAAAAACAAACAAAAAACATTAGAAAGCAAACTTCCATGCAGAGAAGTTTAAACACAGTAAGCCTGAGGAGTTTCAGTCCTGAGGCCTTGCAGACTCACTCAAGTCCTGGTATTAGAAATGACAATGTATCACTAGGCTACAGAGGCAAAAACTTCAGTGAGACATGCCTTAACCACTGTCTTGTTCTCTTCTACAGGCTGCATGACCCACTTGCCCCGAACATTTTTCTTTCTGTTCAAAGCCCAGTTCCCAGGAAGAATTAGACCATTTACCTGACAATATTTTTGCTGTAAAATTATTTCTTGGAGCATGTCTATTCTGCTTTCAAGCAAACTGAAGGACAGGCAGAAAATATTGCTACTGGCATATTAAGCAAGTTTTATACATGAAATTCCCTTCTGACTGTGTTATAACTACCATTGACTCTGTAACCACTCTCAGTATCAATTTTTCCCTACTTTTGCTGTACTAAGATGCGGTTTTCCACTTTGTTTATATTTTAATAATTTGGCACCTAGCCTCCTGGTACCCTGCCCCTTGATCACTATCAGCAGCACAGACAGACTGCTGGCACCCTGCTTTTCACCAGAACTGGCAGCATAAACAGACAACACCCAAACCTTTACGAATATCGGCACTGTAGGAAGGTTGCTGCCCATATTATTTCATGCAAGGTATGATCCTCTCAAATGACACTGTCTTTACTGGAGCTAAAGGGTGCCCCAACTCTTACCAACATTCAAAAGGCTTTTGTGTGACTGGATGTTGCTGACAGATGCCCTGGAAGCCAACCCTCCCTGGCTGTGTGCTGGAGCCATAGCATCTCTTATGATGTCATGTTTGTTGCTGGTGATCGGGTGAGTCACTGTATGAGCATGTTGTTGTTCATCTTTCCTACTGCTTCATAAAATTTTCTTTTATAACGTGTGTCAGAATCCATTACTGTTCTGGCTGCACAATTGCATCTGAATTAATAAGGATTCTTTAATTACACTTTTAGGATTTCAATTACACTAAAAATATCTATAAGATGTGTTACCTTTTTGCCTTTAAGAACACAATGAACATAACAAACTATGGAGCACATTTCTCCTTTAAGGTCTGAATGGGTCTGATCCTGAAATTGTTACTTAAAAGTTGATGTTGGCATCACCAAAAACATGTGAGTTGTCATATACTAATCACAGAATAACAGACAAGTATGGGTGGAATGGACCACAGTGGGGCATCTGGTCCAACCTTCCTGCTCAAGCCAGGGTCATGCCAGAATACATTACACAGGTCCTGTCACTGAGAACCAGAGAGACGAGATCAGTGTCTACCTCTCCTCTTCCTCTCACAAGGAAGTTGTAGACTGCAATGAAATGACTGCAACTGAGTAGTCCCCTCAGACTCCTCTTTTGAGGCTCCCTCTTAGTTGACTGTTCTTGGCACTGAACAATCCCAGTTCTCTAAGCCTTTGCTTGTTAGAGACATGCTCCAGTATCTTAATCAACTTGGTAGTCCTCTGATGGACCCGAACCAGGAGCTCCATGTCTGTCTTGTACTGAAGAGATCAGAACTGGACACAGCACTCCAGATATGGCCTTATCAGGGCTGAGTAGAGGGACAGGACCACCTTCCTCAGCCTACTGGCAATGCTTTTCCCAATGCACCCCAAGGTACTGTTGGCTTTCTTGGCCCCAAGGGCACACTGGTGCCTCATGGAGAGGTTGCTGTCCACCAAGACCCCCAGGTCCTTCTCTGAAGAGCTGTTTTCCATCAGATCAGTGTCAGCGTATCTTAGTGCATGGGGTTATTCCTCCTCAAGTGAAGGACTGTGCATTTCCCTTGTTGAATTTTAGGCAATTCTTCTTTGCCCATCTGTCCAACCTGTTGAGGTTCTTCTGAAGGGCTGAGCAGCCCTCTAGGTTACTGGACACTCTTCCCAGCTTTGTGCTGTCAGTGAACTTGTTGAGGAGGCATCTGTCCCTTCATCCAAGTCATTGACAAACAAGTTAAACCACACTGAGCCCAAGACAGAACCTAGGGACACCACTAGTGATAGGCCTCCAACTAGTCACTCTGTCATTGGGATGAACCCTCTGGGATCTGCTGTTCAGTCAGTTTTCTAACCCACCTCACTGTCCACTCATCCAGTCCACACTTTCTGAGTTTTTCTATGAGGATGTTGTGAGAGACAGCATCAAAAGTAATATGGTAGTGACAATTCTGTCCTGAAATTTAAGGATGCATTTTGAAGAACTGAGACATTCTTTCTTTGTGTTCATGTCTCAGAAGGCTGGACAGAATATGAAGGACTTAAACCAGATCCTTCTCTGGCATGTTTTCTCTTCACCTCCTACAGCATATCAGATTTTTTAAAAGTTAGTTCTGAGACACCAACTTTGACCCTGCTGAGAAAAGGGAACTCTGGCTCCAAAGCAAAATTTTGAATATCAAAGGCCAAGTTGATAGAGGCTGGAATTTGAAATAATCAAGTTCCTTTACCTTAAAGTCTTCTGTTTTGGAGTGTATAGATCATAGTATCATAGAATCAATTGGGTTGGAAAGGACCTCCGAGATCATCGAGTCCAACCCTTGGCCCATCTCTAGTCCATTTACTAGATCATGGCACTCAGTGCCATGTCCAATCTGCGTTTAAAAATCTCTAGGGATGGTGAATCCACCACCTCTCTGGGCAGGCCATTCCAATGCCTGATTACTCTTTCTGTAAAGATCATGATAGCCTAAGGAAGCACTTGCTTGCCAGCTAAATTATTCCTAGTTTTTCAAGATTGTTTTGCCATCTAATAGAAAACTGTAGTGAAAATGAATACTGAGTGGTAGTTTTGAGTGCAAACAGAACATGAAGCAATGGCAAGCCTTGCCTAATGAGATTTGAAAGTCTTATCATAACAGCAATTTTAAATCATATCTTATTAGTCTTGCACCATGTTGAGTTAGCTGGTATTTTTTAATATGATTTGATAGTCAGTAATGGGATGCAACTTTTCTTTTACCATAACAAACACCAATACAACACAATGGCAATATGACATGATGTAAAATTCCTAATAATAATAAATTTAACAGCCCTTCTACCTAACTGAAGGCATTTTTTACATAACTAAACCTTTACTTTTCCAAGATCATACTTGTATGTTTCTCAATGTCCAGAAGAGAAATAATTTGCAGGGAGAAAGAATTGTTTTTCTACTTCTGATAACTTTTGAAACCTATTTCATGTCCTCAGTGTTTTGTGTTTTGTTTTGTTGGTTTGGTTTTTTGTTTGTTGTTTTTTTTTTTTTTTTTAGGATTTTATTTAGCCAAAGGATGTGGAAAAAATATTGATGACACCAACAATCATGTATTTATCCTTAGCAATACAAATACAATTTAGACATATGTAGAAAAAGACAAGTCTTAAAGATAATTTCTCAGGCACACACTGGTTTTATCAAGAGCCTTTTTCAACCCTAAATGGTGCCTGGATTTTTCACTGGCAATTTTTTAACACTTGGTTTTGTTTAGCTATTAAATTCTAGAAGAAATTTTATTAGGGTAGGGAAGAAGAATTAGAGAAAACAAACAAAAAAGTAATCAGGTGACTATAAAAAAATAATACGTTAAAGCAGAATTTTTTATTTAATTGTATAAATGCTTACAATTGTATTATTATTGTTGTTATTATTATTATTGTTGTTGTTATTACCCAACTATAAAAATGTTAAAAGTTACCACGGAATGGAATTTTCTAATGTGTTTCAATGCACCTATTTTTTTTTTTTTTTAAGTGTTGAACAACAAGCTTGATAAGGCTTTTCCTTGACTTTTGCATTGTTATTAGAGTTTTTGTAAGTAAGGACATTTTTTGTGTGTGTAGTCTATAATTAATGGCAATTTTTCGCTCAGTGTGAGAATCTCTCATGGAATATCTATCTATCTATATCTATATCTATCTATATCTATATATCTATATCTATATCTAATCTATATCTATATCTATATATATCAGTAATACTGCATAAAGAAGTGAATACTTTTTATTTCCATTGCTTTTGATTCCAGAAATAATAATTTTATAGTGCAATACTTGTAATACTAGATTTGTATAGGTTTCTCTTAGAGAATTGTCAGCCATGCATACTTGTTAATCAGTACCTTACCCATGGGATTTAAGACTACATTTGAACTTTCAGAATCTGTATTTAATTTTTTAAATTAAAACTAATTTCATGGCTGTGATCACTTATTTGATTCACAAGCACCCTGAGCTGATCAGAGAATTCACAATGGCATTATCAATTTGACTATCACCTAAATTAAGTCATTATCAAACACTGTCCACTTCTAAGCAGCCAGAAATGGATAAAAAGAAGACATTTTCATTTCAACTGAGCAGTGAAAAAAGAAAATTAGATGTAACTGGAAAATAAGTTGATAGAAATATTACAAAGAAACACATGAAATAATCCACAAGATAACATCTCATACCTTGATGTTGTTTGAATATTTACATTAATTTTACTCGTTATTTGTACCTCTATAATTATGCCCAGTAGCATTTTCCTAAGTAAAACATACAACCATAATTGTAAAATACAACTAGAAAGTTGAATGAACTAACCAAAGTTCAAACAATTTGAGGAATCCTACTGATACCTGACACCAAATACTTAGTACGGTAAACCTCAGGAAGGTTAAGGATGAGATTGTTCTGAGCCACCCAGTATTGTGTCTGTCTTAGGTTTATGCAAGGTAAGCAACTTTCATGCATTCAGCATCACAGCTATGCTTCTTTGACCCATGAAAGAGCACTGGGAAGACAATGTACAGAACTGCTGCAGTCGAGGAGTAAGTGAGTGGGCTACACTGTCTGAAGTAATTGTTAGAGTAGGAAACAGTGAGAGAAGCAGAGAGACTGCTTCTAAAAGGGAAAGCAAGACAAGGAAAAGCAAAGCACAGCAAAAGAGAAGAAAAGCAGAGCAGAGAAAGAGAAGTTGTATCCACTTTTAAAACTTGAATAAACAGAGTGCTTTCAAGTTGCTTTTGGCTAACAGTACCTAAAGTAACAGCTAGACATCTAGTCTCTCACACACAAGGTCCTGCTGTAATCCTAACCCATAAGTGGTTTTCAAAATCCCACTAGGCACTTACATTTATCTTCAGCTGCCTACAAACCTTTAACACAGCAGATTAAGCCTCTTTTAATTGCTCTACTGAGTTGCCTACCTCTCAACCATGCAGACTGAATAAATGTATGGAGGATTTGAAGCAGTCTGACACCTTGGTAATGAGGTAAGAAGGAGCACAGAAATATCACAAATGGACAGACTAAAGGAAGCTTCTTTAACTGCTTAAATGAAGCTTCGTGCTTTAGACCACCAGCAGCTTTAATCTCTCAGTGCTGTCAGAAATACCAATAGCCTTTTTGATCTTCTACTCTGTTCTTAAATGCAGTTACTACCTACTTCATACTGATAAAGAAAAGTTTAATTTGGAACAGAATATTTTGTGTGAAGGATATAGCCCAAAGGAATTAGTTGTTCAGGACTTTTCTAATAAAACATTTATCTTATTTAGCTTCTAAATGTTTCCTGAAGGGTTTAATTGTGCTTTAATCCTATATACATCATCCTAAAAAATATATTTTACCACTAAAAATACAGTTTTGATGTGAATTATTAAAAAAGAAAAAAAAAGGCAAAAAAGCAAATGGGTTTTCAAAAGGATCTGACTAACTTTAATAGTACTGACAAATGCTGTAGACCTTGAACACAAAGGAAGTAGGTTACAAAAGGCTTAAAAAGAATGGTTTAGCTCAAGTAAAATTTGGCACACCTTAAAAAACAGTCACAGCAATGGGAAAATTTTAGAGCCTAAAGGGTCCATCCATCCTAATATTAAATCTCTTTCAGGTAGAAGTTCTTCTGCAATAGTGGGTACTAATCTGTTCAGAAGTATTCTTGCAAGGATTTTACCAGCAAT
>JAWWLZ010000001.1:96725744-96735953 GCA_035041345.1 Poliocrania exsul | reverse complement strand
TTAGCCATCAGCACGCTTGCAGCAAGCGTGGGTAGTGCCCTTCCCAAATCTTCGTTCGCGAAGCCTAGCCATGACTCTAAGGATACTAGGGCCAAGTGTTGTTTAGTGTCTTCATTTGTGACCTGGATGATAGGACTAAGAGCACCCTCAGTAAGTTCACAGATGTCACAAAACTAGAGGGAGTGTTGCTACAGCAGCTTGCCATGTTGCTATTCAGAGGTTGGGGACCAATGGCTGCAAAGGAGCTCTGCAGACAAGGACCTGGAAATCCCTATGGACATAAAGCTGACCAGAAGCCAGCAGTGCACTCTCATGGCAGAGAGGGCTGGTAGGCTTCAGGGTTGAATTAGATAGATAATTAATAACAGGTAAAAGGAAGTGATATTTCCTCTCTATTCAACCCTGACAACACACACTTGTATTGGTGATTCCTGTGCTGGGCTTCTCAGTATGTGAAAGACATGGACACACTGGAGGTAAGGACAGCAAATGGCCACAGAAGTGATCAAGGGATTGGAGTGTTTGATATAGGAGGAGAGGATGTGAGAGGTGAGACTGTTCAGTCTGTGGAAGAGAAACCTTAAAGAAAAACTTAATATTATAAATAACAGATAGGAGAGAGTGAGGAAGACTGAAAATATTCAAAAACCAAAGGTGATGCAGAGCTACTTGCTCTAGTTGACCTTATTTTGAGCAGGGGGATGGTCTAGATGATTTCCAGATATGCCTCTCAGCCTCAGCCATTTGATGAGTCTGTGATTACAGACTTTGTTCTCTCTAGGTTCCAAATTTGCAATATAGTGCATTTTAAAGGTAAAGGAATGGACTTCTATGCACTTTTCTTAACTAACCATCTTACTGGTTGTATTGAAAGGAAAGTAAATTAACTTGATAGAGGGTATTTGACCTAATGTGCCTATGTCAATTCTACAACAGATAGCTTTGCTTTTGCAATACTTCTAATAGCAAGAATTGATGTTTAAGTAGACAAAGATGCCTCCTTGTTACTTGAAAATTAAATTTAGAAGTAATGAAAACATGCACAAGTGACAGACAGTTTTTTGAAGTCTACCACTTCCTCGTTCTAACAGTTTTAAAGTCTCAGGGTACTAGAAACTAGAACAGGTTAACTGAAAAAATAAAAATGCCTTGTGATATGTCCCAAACCAGTTGATTTGAAAATTCCAAAAAATACATTAATAAAACATATCAACTGCTGGCAACATACATACTATAAGGGGTAGGAAAAAGATATCTGTCTTTCTATTTTTAACTATGAGGTATAGAACATTAAAAGAATTAGTATGAGATGCTATAAATAAGGCTTGTGTTACAGTAACAAAAGGGTCAAATTATGACATACCAGACAATTTTTAACTTTTGAGTCTTTTGTTATTTCTACATAGGGAGTCTCTTTCTCCACCCACTTCCAACCCCCACCTCCACCCTACTGAATAAATATATGCAGTGCAGCACATTTTTTATCTATTATAGATTCTTTGCATCTTTTTCAGCAAGGGAATGAACAAGTAAATTACCCCTATTGCTGATTAAGGAAAAATATGGTCATTAATATATTTTAAACTTTTACAGCTGAAAAGGATGAAATCCAAGAGTAAAAAGTTTGAAATAATAATGAAATATTGCATACTTTCTTGCTAACCTAGACTGCGTAATAGTTTCCCTTTTAACATAGGCCATCAGCTGGGGTTTATCCACACAGTCTTACCAGCTTCTTTTTTTCCTGAAAAACATATACATTCTATGAAATTCAACAAGCTCTTTTTAAGTGCCTTCATAAAATGGCTGTTTGATTCTTTGAGGATATAACAGGAGGTATTATATGTCTCCTCTGCACCCAAAAAGTGTTTATTTGTTTCAGTTTTAATCTCCAATCTACAAATGTATGATCAAGAGTGAGAAACAAAAAACTATAAAGAAATAAATTAAATATAAAGCCTCAAAATAAATTTTTTGTTTGAAACAAGGTTTTCAAAGATGAAAATAACAGCTAAATTTACACGAAAATTGGAAGGGGAAAGAAGATTAAAGGAAAGTCATGTTTTAACCCTGGCCAGCAACTAGTCCACACAGACAGTGGGATGGAGTAGAGAATGGGAAGGGCACAAGTAAGAAAACTCATGAGTGAGATAAGAACAGTTTAAGAAATTAATTAAATAAATAAATAAACCATTATGATTATGATTATGATACATAAACCTCAAGAAAAATAAATTACATACATGGAAAAGAATTGTTTATCACCAACTAACCCAGCCTGTTCCCAAGCAGTGTTCCCCACTGGCTAGCTTTCCTCTTAGTCTATATGCTGAACATGATGTCGTATGGTATGGAATTATCCCTTTGGTCAGGTGGGTCAGCTGTCCCAGCTGTTTCTTCTCCCAACTGCTTGTGCACCAGAAGCCCACTCTCTGCCAGGGCAGCATTAGAAACTGAAAATTGGGGCTTAGTGTAAGCACAGCTCAACAACAACTAAAAAATCACTGTGTTGTCAACATTGGTCTCATCCTAAATCCAAAACTGCTAGAAAAAAAAATTTACTTTATCCCGGCTGAAACCAGGCAAGGATGAAAACCAACCTCTCTTTGTTATTGTTGGTGGTGGGTTTAGTTTTCATTTTGGTGCAAGCCTTCAGCAATGCTTTGAGGAAAGATTATTTATATTGGAAGGTGGAAGAAGACAAGCAAGATAAAGTTTGGGGCTTTTCTCTGACAGCACACTATAGGTGTTCATCACTTGCATTTTAACTGCTCTTGCTGACAGACTTATGTTTCCTGTATATGAAAGGGCAAGGGAGGAAGACGAGGCTGCAACATTTAGATTTTATGAGTCTGAAATATAAAACATCCCATTTTTCTGAGTCTCACGTATTTCTTTCCCAAGCTGATCAACTTCACTAAGTGAAAAATCGCATATGATGTGATTTAAAGGGAACGAAAGAGAGGAAGAGAACATCCCAGTGAGATAAGATATGAAGGGTATTTCAATGCTCTGGACAGCTGTTTATAAAGAATACAGTATAGGCCAAGGAGTGATATATTGTAAGTTCAGTTATTGATTAATTTTTAACTTTAGTCTTTAACTACACAGGAGAGAGTATTGTGTAATTTATATTCCCTGGGTAAAATTTAATTCTGTGACATAGGACCTTCAGTAGTATCAGGATACTCAATAACATTTTTTCAAACTTCTAAAACTGCCCGAAATTGTTAAACCTCTCCCTATACATCTTTATACAGCTTTCACTTTGTGCTATAAGACCTTACAGAAACCGTAGTCCTACATATGTTGCACTTCTAAGGGTTCCCTATATGAATTAAACTCCTTAGCCAGTACCTGCCACAATTACAGCTTTGTCCATATCCATGATTGCAGGGAACCTATGCAGTCCTACTGTTGAAAGAGGGAACCAAATAGGAGAGGATGCACTCCACAATGCTCATGGAGACTCAGGGACTGTGAGTTCTTCCTTGAACTCTGCCATTGAAGTACACCTTTCAGCTCCTCCTACATGTATTCCCAGTTTCTAGTTTGTCTACAAAAAGTAAGGAGCAAAAGCTTGCTGGCACACTATTTACAGTCTTCATATGTAACTCTCTCAAACATAGCTAACAATCGTAGTCACATCTGAAAACAAGTCACATGAATTTATCTTTTTATTATTGTTCCTTGCTCTAACCACTACAGCTATGACCTCCAATTATAACTGAAAAATACATTCTGTTAATAATTGCAACATATTGCCTTTCTGGAAGGATACATTTGCACTGATAGGATCAGCCTGATCAAATGCATGTTTAGTGACAAAAATAGCCTTGTTTTCAAAACAAAACCAAAAGACCATAGAATGCCCAATTGAAATAAAAGAAAAAGTGAAAAAGAAGATTCCTAGAAAGATTAGAGAAATGCTAAAACGTGTCCCTGTATTGAAGTGTGTCTACAGGAGGTTGCTGAAAACTTCAATAAAAGAAAGAATATACCAAGATTTCATACATAAATGACTCACTTTCAAGTCTGCTCAGTATTGTGCTTTTTTGTTTGTTTGTTTTTCTATTCTTGATTATTCTGGGCAACGGATTCTACATGGCACCAGACCTTTATTTCACTAGTGTCCTGCTCATCTGAGTGTCTGCATAGACACACATGACAGTTCTGACATTTATGGGTTCCTTCTTTAAGATATTCTTCATGTAATGATTTCCCTCCTCAAAAAAGAAAAGAATTTTTCATTACGTTTTTTAGAAATATATATCTTGATTACTTCAGTACAAACATCTCTGTCATGAACACAGATAAGCTTGCATATGGATATTTGGAGTAAAACACAATGCTCTTTAGCATCACCCATATCAGTAGTTCATGTAAAACCTATGATGATAAGATTGTAATTTAAAAATCATTATAAAGAATTCAGGGACCACTCTCTAACTAAAGAGAAGTCATTGATTCAATGATTCCTGGAAATGTAATTTTTATCCTACCTATGTACATGGCCCCTCTATCCCAATGAATGTGGAATGCTGTTCTGAATTAGCTCTGTGTTCTAGTTTGTCTTACTATATTTAAAAAAAAAAATAAAATCTGTGCTTGGCTATTTTTCAATTACTAACAGTGTGTCTTTCAGTTGTGGTATAACTTTGAATAGAATTGAGCTTGGAATGAAATTGAGAAATTAATCACAGAACTTTTCTGTTTCCAGTCTCTGGAATTCTGCTATTTTCTATCTAATTTGCCCTCCTAATCCAGTGCAGTACTACCTAGAAGATTTTCTGGTCTCATAAATATCATGAGGTATGGCTCCTTCATTTCATCACCTAGAAATATGTTTAGCAGATCCTAGGACAGAAGTGATTTCTAAAATTATGAATCATCTTCTACTTTTGAAATTGCTTTCCATTTCTCATTCTTACTCTTCCTTTTCCCTTTAAATAATTTCTCCTTGCTATTTATATCCTTCTATGACTTTAATACCTACAACATGTCCTTCCACTACTTATCATTTAGAAAAATCTGATGAAATTTGGGACTCATCTCTTGATCACCTCAAACTACTAAACTATTTTTTTTCTTTTATTCACTAATTTGTTAGTAGCCTTGTCTCTCAAAGGATTGTATGTGTTCTAGAAGGATCAGTAAAACTCCTTTAGGAACTGTCTTCATGATTTTATCATGATTTTATCATGATTTTTATCATATACCTTTGAGAAAGGGATACGTGCTTATAAGGCAAATGTTCTAGTTCTGTGAGGTATCAGTCACAAATGTAAAATCTTAAAAAATTATTTATAGATCTTGTATTTTTTTTAGAAAAAAGTACTCAAGAACCTTTATCAGTTGATAAACCAATAAGTTATCTACCTGAGCTACTTTCTTCAAGAGAAGTTACAAACATAGCTTTTATTTTTTTCCTTTTTTCTGAAATTGCTTGAATGTTAACAGTGATAGAAACCAAAGTCATCTAAGCTTTCTCAGGCAAATTGTAAGCTTTTAGAAATATTTCACTTCTAAACACATACAAAAAAATAAAAAGCTAGAATAGAGGAATCCCTTTTCTGCTATGGTCAGATAATGGCTCCATATTGAAATTCCTAAATAGACCACATGTCTGGTGTAGAATCATTCTATGATTCAAATATAAAAATGAAAGAATATTACTCTATAATTTATACCAGGTTTCCATATTACTATGTTCTAATATCACTTGTTTTGTTTTGTTTTGTTTAATGCAAACCTAGATATTCTTCAAGTTGCTTCTATTTCTCCTTAGTTTGCATAGCAGTATGTCTAGCCTGAACAGAAATTGCTGATACACAGACTGCAGACATATTTGAAAATTTAGATTCTAAGTAATTGCTCAAGTAGCATTGTTTTTACCCTCAATGTTTTTTAGTATTTGATTCCCCAAACTCAATATGTTAATTTCATAGGTATAACTCTTCTGAGTATATTTTCTCTCACAGTGCTGTGATTTGACCTTGTGAGAGAAAATAGCAAGCAACTAAATCCCACACAGACTCTCACTCAACTTGTTGGCAGTGAGATGGGAGACAATCAGAACAGCAAATATGAGAAAACTCATGGGTTGAGATAAAGACAATTTATTAGTGACTTTAAAGCAAAAGTCATGCACACAAACAAAACAAACCCAGCAATTAACTTGCTGAATTCCATCGACAGGCAGGTATTCAGCCATCCTCAGAAAAGATGGGTTCCATCATGTAGAACAGTAATTTGGGAAGACATCATTCCAACTGTCTCCCCGCTTCCTCTTTCCAGGTTTATATGCTGACCATGACATCATAAGGTGTTGGGTTCTCTTGGGTCAGTTGGGGCCAGCATTGCCAGCTGTGTTCCCTCCTAACTCCTTGTGCACCCCCAGCCTTCTCTCTGGTGGGATGGGGTGAGAGGCACAAAAGACTTTGAAGCTATGCAAGCCTTGATCAGCAATAGGTAAAACACCCCCGTAAAACATGAACATTGTTTCCAGTAGAAATTCAAAACAGCTGTATTAGTTACTGTGAAGAAAACCAATTACTCCAGGGAAAATCAGCACACACAAATAGGCAAGGGCCATCACGTTCTGTATTATAAAAAAGCTTCAGTTTATCTGCTACTCTTATTGAGTTTAACCTTTTTAAAGGGATAGTTTGTCTCCCACTCTTAAACAGTTAACTTTTCATAATATATGTTCTCTTGTAGAGGAAAAAATGTCTGTCTCTCATTTCTTTCCCATAAACAAAGTTATTTGTGTTCTATACTGTCTTCCCATCTCCTTTCTTTTCTTCTTTTTATTCTCGCATTGTGAATTCAACACCTCCAGTCAGTTTTATTACTTTTTTTTCCTTCCCGATGGTACATTGACTTTGCATACAGATCTGAAAGAATATTATCTTTTTCAGCAGATTAAATATGCATACTTTGACTTTCTGAATTCCTTGGATGTTCACGGGAAGGAATCAGGGTCATGCCATGTAACTATAGCGTGAGACTGTAATTGATTAAGGCAGTTCAGAATGTTATGCTAATGTTGTATTTTTTGTATTATAGATTACATTACATATTGGACCATATAGTCACACCACTTTTCTTCTATCTGTAGTGTTTTTGAGTCACACTGATTGTAAAATTCCCAGCAACTTCAATAGAGTCCGATTTTCATTTCTGTTAATCTACTTGAGCTAAAACAGGTTAGACAATAGTTATGTGACTACTATTAGATGACAGTTAAAATGAGGTATGACTAGTTCAGGCTGTGGAAACCTTAGACAAGTCATAAGACCCTCGAAAGTGAGTTTAACAGGAAGTCTGTGGCCTTTATGAGTATTGGCAAATGCTTATTTGAGTCCACCAGCTCCTAATAGAGGCACTGGCCCAGCACTAGAAATACCTTAGTGTTGGCTATAAATTTTACAGACCCACTTCTTAACCTTAACTTCTGAAAATTTAGCTACATAAACACAACAAAATTATTCAAGAATATGTATAGGAAGTTCTGGGAAAAAATTAACTACATTTGAATATCTTTGCTTTCTGAAAACATTAGAGTTGGTTGGCTCTTCTATTGTTGGTTTGGTATTAAGCAGTCATAATTCACCAAAGTGGCCTGTAGATCTAAAAGTAGATATAATGTCAAGAAAAATTACTTTGATTTTAGCCCTATTGTGGGTTTTTCTCAGAAAGTATAATGTCCTTATCAGCTGAATGTCTACAGTCCTACTGAGCTTAGTGGTGAGTGGATTTAAGAGGGAAAGTGTGTAGAGTTCCTAGGAAAAGACAAAAGAGGTGAATCCCCTAAGAGCAATAGGCTGGGGAAAAGTAATTGTTACACAGGACCTACAGTGTTGAGTTTGGTTTTACAATGTACAATACATAAAAATTGTTACTGCAGCTAGTAAGCCAACTAGCTAAGAGAAACTGTCAATATGTATATTAAAATCTGTTAAGCAAGGCTTAGCTATTTGGTCACTACTGTGAAGATTTAGTTTTGCCCATCACCTTCTTCTGTTAAAACTTACAAACCCCTGCTGCTTATTGACAAAATCTATTGACAAAGAGCAGTTCATAAGCTAACAGCAGCTGAGCAGTCTTCACTATTATATTCTTAGCAGGATTTCCAAAAGTCTAAAATGAGATCACTAAAACTATCTTGTATTTAAGTGATCTGATTTATAAGAACACTTCAACAACCATCAGACATCAGTAGAGCTCAAAGAACTCCAGGACTGTTAACTAAGAATAGGATTCTGCCTGTTCATGTGTAACAGTTTAATTGAGTTCCCTGCAGCAAACACAAATTTTCATTTTTCCATGCTGTATATTAGAAATATTTGGTGCTCTTACCTCCAAGGGTGATAGTGGCTGCAATTCTAATAATGGTCTTCATCCCTATAATTCTTCAAATGGTGGGATTAATTTGGTTTGGTTTGGTTTCTACTATGGCTGCCATGATCTTCTTGCTTGCTTGCATGTTAGTAACCAAATACCATCTCACCCTTAATTTGCATGGATCTACCAAATGTAATAAATCAGCTCAGACATTTTAGAATATAATGAAACACACTAGATTAATTATGGGAAAACTTTTTTTCGTCTATTGCCAAGTTTAGGTCAATAGGATTGATACTAAGAAGGGTAACATTGCTGCAGGGAGCTCTCAAGGCTGAAACACCCTATTTCATGTTCATTAAGGTTCTGAGTTCTTTTTCCCTTTTCTGTCATGATAATTATATCTATATACCACAGAAACCCTGTTTGCTCTCCCTGATTGGATTGAAATGAAAAGCTGCCTTTTTCTCTGGGCTTGATTTCTTTTTCCCGTCTAATCAGAAGCATGGCCTGAATCCTAATTACAAGTTAGGGACTTAATGGATGAACTTCAAGAATATTAATTTAATGCTTGAAACACCACCAAATAGAGTGACGTTTTATCTGGGGCTTGCTTCATGAAGTCTTATAGCTGTTTTAGAATTTAAGGTTTAAAATGAGAATGTGTTGAAAAACAACATTTATTCTACAATGAGGAAAAATTAGTAGAGACTTAAAAAAATTAGTAGATGAATGAAAAGGAGAAAAGCAAGACAGTTGTAATAAAATGTGATTTTAAAATGATCTCACACCATTTCAATTATTTTTATCTACAACAGTAGAATCTAGGCCACATAAATGGGTAGTGTTGTTATTTTTTCAGGTAAAATTCATTACTCAAGGGCACTTGAGTTCATTTTCATTAACAGTCAACTTACATTGGCAGTCTTGTCCAGTGAAAATTTTCTTCTAGAGTAATGAATTACCTTAACAAGCTGGTGCTTTTGAACACCTCCAGAAGGAGACTCCACGTGTTTCTCTAGTTTGAGTGTGAAACTTGAATGAATATTCCCTCTAGGGGCATTCAAAAGCTTTCATAAGGCTAAGGGCATTAATAAAAGTTGAGGTACTAAAGAACAGAGGTTTTCTCAGCACTTGGGGGAAATGGTTCAATCTCCAGAGACCTTCTTTCCCAATAGGAGTTTTCCTATGCTGTCATTGAACACCTAGTGTGTAAACACAGGCCTTTTACTCAAAAGTTAATTTACTGCCCTCCTCAATGAAGTGTTCTTCTGTTTCTTTTGTTTCTTTACTAGGATTCCTAAGAAAAACCTTATTTTATGTTAGTAAACAAAGTTTGAAATATTTTCATACAGATCTCTTATCATTCTGTCAATTCTTTTAAACATTGTACAGAAGCTTTATTCTAATTTTTGTATTCTCAATGGATTTTTAAAGAGCAGGGAAAGAAAAAGACTTTTTTTTTTTTTTTTAGGTTTAGATGAAAAAGTAAAAATAAGAATTGAAATCTGGTGCATCAGGACTTTGTTACCACCAGCTTTAGAGTTTGAGCAGATGCCAGTGGGATTAGCTGCTAGAGTTTAGACAGAAGTTTAACAAATGTTTTTCATTAAGCATCCTCAGTACTTTAAGATGTTTTTGCCTTGGAGAACTTCTTGATCATTTAACAAATACATCTCTCTTCTCTTTGCTTTTGTTTGTTGGCATTTTAGGAGTTTTTTGGCTTAGTTTTGATTGGTTGCTTTTTGCCTTCCCTTTTATCTTTTTTTGTTGTTGGGTTTTTGGGTTTTTTGGAGTTTTTTTGACAAGTAGTATAATGTTGTGCATACTAGAGAGATGAGAGTCTTTATTTGTACTTTCCAA
>JAWWLZ010000001.1:96691170-96719205 GCA_035041345.1 Poliocrania exsul | reverse complement strand
TAGCATAGCATAGAATAGAATAGAATAGAATAGAATAGAATAGAATAGAATAGAATAGAATAGAATAGAATAGAATAGAAGTTGTAAGGGACCCAAATATCATCAAGCCCAATTCCTAGAAGTAAATAGATATCTTTTATCTTTTGTATTAAATCTTATGTGAATGTTATTAACCATGTTTGCTATACTATTCTTGACACTTTAGACTTCCTCCTGTTTTCCCTGTTGAAAAGAGCTCCATAATTTTTACAGTAGCTGTGACTGCGTATTTCCCTCTTTTATCCCTTTTAAAGTTTCTGTGTATCTTCTTAAAGATCGCACACAACATTAAAGGAAATGGTGTACCATGCATTTACACTGGAGAAAAATTTTATTTTATGTTTCTCTTTTTCTTTCTTAATAGCTTCTCTTAATCTATTTGCAAATTTCATTGCCCTACATTCTCTGAAATCTTACAACAGCATAATTACTAAGAACATATCACTGTATAGATCTACTTAGAATACATTTATTCTAGTACATCTCCTAACAACGCCACTCTGTACCATGATATTACTCTGAAATCTTCAGTCTGCTTTAGACTTGACTATCCTCAATAATACTGTATCCTTTGTAAGACACTCCTTCTTCCAGGTCATTTTTCAACATATTGAACTGTGCAGGCTCTTGTGCAATTTCCTCAAACCATCATAGCTAGTACGCTGGCACAGTGTTGCATTCTCTTTGTTTCCCTTTTGAGAAGGGAGCTGCATCTGATGAACAAAATCTGTGATAGAAAAGCTTGCTTATTATTCACATAAACTCTTCTCATTTACTGCTGAAAATATAATTCATATACAAGTTAGTAACATGGACCTCCAGGGAAACAAGATTGTTAGAACTGTACATATATAGATTTCAGTGTTATATGTGGTGAAAATCCAGCACTGCCTCGGTCAATTAAAATAGCATTACACTCAAAATTAGCTGGATTCTGCCTGGAACATTCAGTAAATGCAATGGTCTGCATTTTGGATACTTTCTTAACAAATGAGGTGGACCTATATCATTCCCATTATATTTTGTGAAAATTTTCAAGACCCTTAGAGCATTATCTAGAATATTGTGTTGAATTCTGGTCTTCACAGCTCAAGAAGGACAAAATGCTCTGGGAGAGGGTCCAGCAGAGGCCACAAAGATGATTAAGGAACTGGAGCATCTCTTATGAGGAGAGACTGTAGGAGCTGCACCTGTTTAGTCTGGAGAAGAGAAGACTGAGCAGGGACCTCACTAATGCATATAAATATCTCAAAGGCAGGTGCCAGACTCTTTTCAGTGATGCCCAGCAACAGGATGAGTAGTAATGACCATAAACTAAAACATGAGAAGTTCTATCTCAACATGAAAAAGAATGAGGGTGACAGAGCACTGGAACAGGCTGCCCAGGGAGGTTGTGGAGTCTCCCCCTCTGGAAATATTCCAAATATGTTCCTGTGTCACCTGCTCCAGGTGACTCTGCCTTGACACGGAGATTGAACTGGATGATCTTCAGAGGTCCATTCCAACTCCAACTATTCTGTGCTTCTGTGATTCTATGTTTCTTTATTCAGAAGCTAAATTCAACTTGTCTCACAATTTTTAAGCAAAACATATCAACTGTTCTCAAGTTTGTCTTCTATTTAATTGTTTGAAACAAGTCATTAAGTTCAATCAATATTCATTAATGCCTGAATTTAAATCTGCTTTTCAATGTAATAACTTGTTTTATTTCATAAATCATTCTAATACCTTTTTCAGAGTTAAGGGGCTCATTCAAAAAACATACTTGCTTGGCAATTTATGTATAAAAATGTTCTTTTCAAATTACAAAATTGCACAAAATGACAGTTACTCAGATTTCCTTCATTCATCTATAAAACTGGTGAAAATCAAGACCTACTTCACTAGAACCAGTGAAGATATGTTAGATTGCTGTGATATTTTTTAAAAATTAAAAAGACTGAAGACTTCATTTTCACACTGCACGAAATTTAGGCTTAGGTTAAAGTACTGCAATACCATTAGTCATAAGGGGATTGCACAAGGGTTATTTACAGCAGAAATTTATCCAGCACATCAATGGTCCATTAAGGATAAATGCTTTTAAAATGCTGATATCTTGTGCAGACTTCCCGTTATAAACACAGTTACGTGTGACACTATTTACCTCCTTCAAAGTTAAAATTTTGTCATTTTATTACAGTTACAGCAGTACATTGTATCCTTGCAAATATGATTCCATTACCTTACAACCATGCAGCACCAACCCTCTTCAGTGAGCATATTTCTGGTAGGACACCAAACTACAACACTCTGTGACTGTTCTAGATGGGAACAGAATTGCACAAATCATGATTTTCCCTTTCTAAAAAACAGTTGAAAAGGATGAATGGAGGTTGTCTGAAAAAAAAGGAAACAGAGATCTCTAAAAATAATGCATCAACCTTTGCTTTGTACTGTTTTCTTTTCTCTGATTTATGTTTATCATCCTTTTGTTAGTGCAGAACAAAATGTGGTGTTTTCTTCAAGGTGTTTTGATTACAGGAGAAATCAAGCTTGAAAAATACTGTTATAATCTGATAAAATTCTTGTTAAACTGAGGGGTCATTTATATCATAACCCATTATCTCTTGGCACTTGAACTTTCTCATCCTGAAATGGCATCCTGGAAGCAATTCTTATTATTAAGATGATCAAGATTGATATAAAAAATGATAGCCCTTGATTTCTGATATTGACATTTTGGACTATGATTAAGAAAAGAACAGAAAAATTACCTAAAATTCTGATAGGGCCATGGACAGATATTTCAAATGGGGAGGAAAATAAGTAATATAAAAATGAAGTTGGAAGGAAAATTACATGCTGAAAAAGAGAAGGCATTTACGGGTCAAGAAACACATCTTGTGTAATAGAAAATGCAAAGATAATAGTCTGTCTAATCTGAAGAGCTACAAGAGATGAAAGGATTAGGACCCCACCGACTTCTCACTGAACATTTGACAAAAATGTCATAAAAAACACATTTTTGAAACAGGATAGAAAGAATAAATACTAAATGCTACATTTTCTTAGAGTGTTATTATAAAAAATGTTACTCATACTGTGCCATTTACTGATTATTTACTGTGGTCCTGATTTCATGGCTAACTTAGAGAATATTTTCAATTCAGGTGCGAAATACAGTTATAAGTTGTCCTGTGTACAAGAAGAATCAGCTTCAGAGATCTTACTCCTAATTAAGGTATTTATGATTTTATGTGCCATGTCATTAAACCATGTTTAAAATGTCCATTCCTTTTCTTTGGAATTCTGTGTTCTGTGCCAGCAATAGTCTGGCCTCACCATGTTAAAGTGACTAAGGATGTGTCATATACATAATAACATATAGACCTTGGTTTAAACTGAATATTGCTCTAAACAGTTTACATCATTAAGACTAGAATTATTTATACTTGGTTTCCACATTTCCGCTAAAATACTGTAAATGTTCAGTTGTTCAGGAAAGGGGTTAGAGAGCAGTGAAGAAACTCTTGTCCATGTTCATTAAAACAACAAACTGTTGATGACTTTTCCCTGTTATGTTCTCTCACTTTCTTTGGGCTTTGGAATGTGACAGAGAAATCATTTATATCAATTTTCACTGTTTTAATTCTTTAAAATATGACTTTTGCACATGTTTAGCAATTTAGAAGGCTTTTTACAGGTTTTTACAATTTACAAGCAATTTACAGGCTTACCAATTTACAGCTATAATATTTATTTTATATATCATAGATGATAATTCATATACAGAAATGGTTATCTGTCTTTAGCTGTTGAGTAATTATGATTTTTGAGGTGGACATGTGTCTTGAAGTATCCATTGTATTTGTTGTTTATATTTGAAGATGTCCAAGGTTATAAAGATTGCTTAGACGGGTCATTTTAAACCATTTAACTTTCCATCTAATCAACTGCTGTGAGAGACATTTGGTGTGAGGGACAGTCACACGAGACCACTGTCTAGATTTGAGCGCAATGTGATACAGTATGAGATCATATCACACAAATTTTTTTCATAATCCTTGGGGAAAACACACTAGTTTGTTGCAAAAGTAGATGTTCTATTCACACGCCTTAATCATAATTGACAGACACCTCTGTCAAGCTAGAATTTAACTCTTTCATTGTCTGACTGCATAGATTTTGAACAACAGAAAAGGAAATGAAGACTTTTCTTAGCATAGGACTTTTCTATGTGCCTTGCTAAGTAATCGAGTTAAATTCTGCTTTTCTAAAGAGAAAAAAAAGAGCACTAAAGGCAGAGGCTGTCTTCCCCTCTTGCCTCACATCCCAGAAAGATTGTTCTTAAATGTTAAAAATCACAGCCAGAAGAAATATTAAGATGAAAAATCTTCACAAAGACTTGAATGTAAAGAACTGGGGCAATGGGACATAGAAAAGAAGCAAGGTAGAAGAGTTCCAGAAAGGGAGAAGGAGAGAGGTGTGGAGGGAAACAGAAGTGGAATTTGGAATGGGAAGGAGATTAAAAGCTAACCAGAAGTAGGAGGAAGATTATGAGAAGAAAAGATTCAAATAAGAAATTATGATGAACAGGTTTGGGGATTGCAGTAAGCAGTAGATAAGTTACCATTTGTTGTCTTAAAAAAAAAAAAAAAAGTTGAGTGCTATTATGGAAGACATCTGCTAATAATGAAAAATATATTGTTCTCCAACCCATGGACAAGAACACTGACCAATATGCTATGCCAAATATAATGTTTTGCTTTTACTTGTGACCTCTGTTTAATGTTTATAAATGTCAGAAGACCTCTAGAATATCATGTCATTCACAATCTGCATGCTGGAAATTAAACTTAAAAAATTAGGGGATTCTACACTGTAAGGAAAAGGGGGTTTTGCATTATTCTACTTTTTTCACTTTAGTTTAAAACAGTATACAGCTATGAATATAGATTAGTATCTCTTAAACAATTAACATACACAAGATGACTTTTTGTAATAGTTTTGTACAGATTAGGGAATTTCAGCTAGATAACTGTCTTATAATTTGTTTCTACAAAATAAAAATTTATACATGTTGAGGATGTAGTCCCTCTTTAAAGTATATACCTCATTCAGTGTCACTACTAGTGAGGAGTTGCAGATCAGTAAAATAAGTAAAAACAAGAGAGAAATTGAAACGTTAACATCCAGTTTCAGATATACATTCTGATAAATACTTATGCAAATACATAAATATTTGGATATGTCTAAAAATTTTGGATTTTTGTGGGTTTTTTTGCTTTTTTTAGGAAAGTTAGCTCCACATTTAAAGTAAGTTTGCAGATGTAAACAAATCTAATTGGGAATAATAATGGTAGAGGAGTTTACTGCTAGGTTTTTCACCGTAAGACATATGTCCCAGTTTTCTGATTGAAGATGACTCAAACTGTACAGAAAGTATTAAATGAACTGTTATTTCCTTGCGTGCCAAATTCACAAACCTCTCTTCTCACTTTAAAAAAAAAATCATATATCATATTAATATTTTATATTTATAGCAGCCCACTGCATTCAAATTTGTTCAAGACTGTGAACAAGTCCATGAGGCTATATTTCCCAGTACATATTGACATTTTACAAGCAGACACTAATAAAGAAAAAATATACTGATATAATTCCTAAATGTTTTATCATGCTTACTGTTTGGTGCACTAAAATGTAAAATGTAGATAGTATATGGAAATTATAAGTACTGAGAGAAAGCTATTGTGGTTGAAACAGAAACATATCATAAAACTCATGCACTTTTCCCTCTAAATGTTTTCTTTGTAGCATTGGTTTAACATACAGGGTTGTGCAGTTTATTTTGTCTCTTAGAATGAATCAAAAAAGCCTGTTTTGTGTATCTGCAACACCTCGGTGTCCTGGCACCATATCTTAAATGAATTATTCATCCTTGAGTAATTCTGTGACGTAGAGAATGGACAAGAAATTGCAGAAATCTTGATTCTTGAAAGATGCCTGTGGTGTAGCGTGTATGGGCATTACACACTATAACTTGTATCACAGAATCACAGAATGATTGGGGTTGAAAGGGACCTTTGGAGGTCATCTAGTCCAACCCCCTTGCCCTGTCACCCTCCAAAGTCAATATATAGTGGCTCAACCATAATTATTAAGTAACCTTGCCACTCTAAGCTTTTAATTCCCTCACAGAGAAGAAGCTATGAACTATTAACTTTTTCTGGTCCATGTACAACTTTAACAGAGAAATTACAGCAAGCAATTAAGCAGTGCATTGTCCAGTGTGGGATACCTGACAGACTAAATTTTTTTTTCCGTGGGGCACTAACAGACAAATAAATCTTTAAGGGCCAGGCAAATTCCCCTCACCCTTTTTTTCACGTGACATATGACATGTAAACATCAATGGAATATGATGGATTCGTCATGCAAAGTTCATGAAGAAATGGGTGACCAAGAAAAATAAGCTTACTTTCATTATATAAGGATATAAAAATCAATAAAATCACAGAAAGATAAACCAACATATTTTACTCTCACCCTCTTTCCAAATTCTTTTTCTTATCTTGCATGGTGCAATTAGGAAAAAACAAAACCAAAAACATTTTCTACACAAAACAGAAGGAGAATTATACCAGTTTCAATGGCTTTTCAGGAAAGCTTATTAGAAAGAATAGGAATATAGCACTTACAGGAGCATATATAATTAGAATTGCTGAGCAGAATGACCTCATACTACTTTGAAAAATAAATAGCTATTTATTTCTATTCTACTGTTCCAGTTGCTTTAAACAATTTGTCAATAATGGATTATTAATTATATGGATCTTGCATGTCAGTTGACATGAGGAAAGTATTTTCATTTCTAAATAATTTGTGTAGAAGTGGTTACAGAAAACTCAGTCCTGTAGAACTGGAAATACCAGTCACCTAATGACATAATAAAAAAGAGAATTACAGATAGGCAGATCTTCAATAACATGTAGACTGCAGTTCACCTTTTGTAATATTACAAATCAACAACATTTTCTCACATTGGAGGAAAGTTTTTATTACTATGTTAACTTTTAGTATTTCCTTCACCTAGGAGGCTGTTCTATTAACCTATTGTTTGAATTTGGAGAAAACTAAACCACAAAAGAAAATGAGATCCTATCTCATGTTCTCACAGGGCACTGATTGTTCTTCAATAATCCACCATCTGTTTCCAAAGTCCTAACACAATAAAAAAAAAAAAGATATTCAAAGGTGTTGAGTCTGCCCATGTATTCTGTACTTCACACTTGAAAGAAACTAATTTATTATTATCAGAACTTTTTCTGAGTGTCAGACAGGAGAAATCAAAACTTGATAAAAGGCAGGATATTTTATCATGAGTGGCAAGCTTTGCCAAAAATATAAGCCACTGATAGCTAAGATATGAGAGATTTTAATGAGAAACACTAGGTGACCTTAATATAAATGTCACTATCACTTAGTTGCTAGAAGGATAGCTGAAGCAACACTGAATTGTCAGAATTCATTTCAGTCTGAAAACTAATATCAAGTAGAACTTGTTCAAATTTCTTTTGGGATGACTTTCCATGAAGAGATAATCTTAAGCAATCAAAGTGTATGAAAGTAGGAGCTAGTTCTTCTCTCATTTACTTCAGTTTTCAGCCTTGTGATTAACTAGCTTCATGCAAGATCCTCCTAGTTTAACACAAGAGGAATAGAAAGGAGAAACAAATTCCAAACTGAAACCATGTATATGACAGTCAAGCATTTACTTAACCTTTTTTTCTTTTTAATATTCTGTTAATTTACATTATTGAAATATATTAAAAAAAAACAAAAACAAAAACCCAAACAAACAAACAAAACCCCCCACCACTAATGGTGAAATGGGAAAAGATGAATGGGAAACTATTATTATTATTGTTGTTGTTGTTGTTGTTGTTGTTGTTGTTGTTGTTACTATCTTTGTTGTTGCTACTATTACTTATTACTGTCTACATTTTACAGAAAATAGCAGAGCAGGAGCCTGAATAAATGACTTAGCATGACTCCCATTCTAACAGATCATCTACTTTTTCTGTTCCCCAGTTGTTTCATGTACAAGGATGATCTGATTCTTATCACTATTCAGCTCTGTGTCTTCCCCCACTGCTTCTGCAGTGAGCAAAGTTTGACTTCCTTACTACTTCACTGTCATTCTTTAGACACAAATATTTCTTTTAATGCATATGGTGAGTGCATGAGAAGATATGTTTTAGCTTATCAGGTCTGTTTCACATTGCCTAACCTAAATGTAAGCCAGAAGAGGAAAAAAAAAAATTGATCTACATTTGAAAAGCCTTTAGGCTGAAGGAATCATGATGCCTTTCAGCTATGCAACTGGGGGGAAAAAAACAAAACAAAACAAAACACAAAAAACCCCAACACAACAAAAAAACCAACCAACCAACCAACAAAAAAAAAAAAACCACCTCCAAAATCATTAAAAAATACACCAGTAAAACCTAAGAAATCATATAATGCCATCATCACTAAGTCTGATAGCTCTTTAATTCCCTTTGAAATTTCATTTATGAGAGAGACATTTTTCTTCATTTCATGAGGAAGGAATCCATAGAAAATATTGACACAGCCCTCCACAATCTTACACAGCTCTATAGCTCCGTAAACAGATTTAGTGATAGGTTATTATTTCAGGTAAGGAAGCCTTCTGAATTACACTCAGACTAAGGCTCAACAGCAATTTGGCACTAAAGAAAGCAATAGGTAGATAAGCCAAGAGTATCAAGGAAAGCAGTATAAGCTGTGATGCAGCTCCCACAAAACAATAAATAAGTTATGGTGTGATACTACCTTTAAGGAAAGAACAACCATTTTTCCTAGTCCACAAGACCTTCACAAGACATCTGAGTGGGAGAATAATGCCAGCGATGAGTTCAAAGCAGTCAGTGCATTTACATAACTAATTTTCACTAAGAAAGATGTGTACCGGAGAGCATAAGCACAATGTTTATGCAGAAAATCCATCCAGAGTGTAAATGTCTCACAAGAAACGAGTTTTATTCTGAGGCTGAGACACACTAAGGTCTCAAGTTGTAAAATCAATCACTCCCAAAATTGTTTAAGAGTCTGAGAAAACTAAAGGCGTTCAAAATCATTAAGCTCAAAATTTCAGCCAAAGCTTTGCAGGAATATGTAACCACTGGTACCAGTTTACCTTTAGTATGTTTTGACAATTATTATCCCAAGTTTAAATTTGTGTTATGAGGTGTTTGGTAGAGTTTTTTCAAGTCCTTTACAGGACCCACCTCACACCAGGTGATACCAGCAATACACCCTTTGCCTAAAACAGGGGATTGAAAGATGGCTAAAGATGCAAATACATACATGCAAGCAGTAGTGGCTACATCACTATACTCAGATTGAAAAATTATTAACACACCAAAATGATTGTGCAGGCCTCAGCCTGCCAGAATGAAGACTTATCTTCTTCATGAAGGTGTACCCCATGCACTAGAAGCACCATCATCAAAGTTTCCTGCAGCTGTAGGTGTGTTTTCTGATCTTAACAATATGTCAGTTGAAACAAACATGATTATTTCATATCAGTGCATCACCAAATGTCGGACCCATATTTGGCAAGCATTCTGGCGTCTGATCATATTGTGTCCTCTTAGCTTTGTTAGTGTTGGGTAATCACAGTATGCCAGTACATATTATTTGGAGCAGTGAAAGAAAAATGATGACAGACATCCTAAGGCAAAGATATCTCCTGAGTTCTAAGTATGGCTCACCAATAAAACATGTTCATGCCTAGTCATAAGGAGTCTCTTCCTTCCCTGAGATAGTACATTGTAAGTTATTCAGCAGAAATCCAATGGAATTGAATGACTATTCAGCCAAGTGCCTTCTGGGCCTGTATTTGCACTGACTGCTCCACTTCATGCCTCATGCAATGAACAGTTTATGTCATCAGCTTTCCTCTAATGCCATCAATGTATACAAAATTACAACTTTCATCCATCTTCATATATATGTGATTACTTTTTGTCTTTTCAGGAAAACCTGATCTTTTTGAGAGCATTGCTCTGAAACATGAGGAGTTGATCTCCTTGGAACATGGTACTCCAGAAGGGATTGTACATATAAACAGCCACATCCTGAACTGTTCACAATGTCTCGGTTTACCACATCTGCATTTTGCTGTTGCTTTAAAGCTGTCACTTCAAGGCATTACTGTCCAGATGGCTGCAGGTTTGCAGAGATGAGAATAAAACAGGCTCTTAAAGAGTGGCAAGAACAAGTACAGGTTGGTTCTGATTTATTATGCTGTAGTTCTTATAAATGGTTCCTGCCTGACTGATGTGTTTGCTAGGAAGTATCTCCATAGTTCAGTTCAGGAAAGCTCATTAGAGGTAATAGAGTACATCCTTGGAAGCCTCACTCTTCAGAAAAACAGAGATTATTTGGAGCAGTGAAAGAAAAATGATGACAGACATCCTAAGGCAAAGATATCTCCTGAGTTCTAAGTATGGCTCACCAATAAAACATGTTCATGCCTAGTCATAAGGAGTCTCTTCCTTCCCTGAGATAGTACATTGTATATTATTCAGCAGGAATCCAATGGAATTGAATGACTATTCAGCCAAGTGCCTTCTGGCCCTGCATTTGCACTGACTGCTCCACTTCATTCAGTTACAAGTGGTCATGAGGTGAAACCCCTCCTGGCACTGACTTCTAAACCCATTTGTGTTTGGTCGGGTTTTTTTTTCCCTCTAAATCTCAATTCAGCTTTTCAGAAATAAGATATATGTGTACATACAATCTAGACTGAAATCTTTCAATCCATGCATACGAGGATTTTGTCTTGCTCTACTCCAGTAAGAGTTTCAATTCATCAAAATAGCATGGTGAAAATTAGCATATTTCACTAGAACTGCAAAAGAAATATTTACATAAACACTGAAAGTGCTCCTTCCACCTGTTTCAGTTCTTTCACTTCTAATTTTTAGGATTCATGCCAAGACTGACCAAGCAGTTAACTCCAGCATTGAGGAGTGGACAATTTTGTATTGAAATCAATATTTTAAAAGTGGAGTGGAAAGAGAGAAAGTTGCCTTTGGATAATCAATATATACAATATCAACAGCAGCTGCCCAAACCAGAAATGGCTTATTACTAATTGTTATGTTTTAGTGTGAAAGAGTCTCTATACAAAACCATATTCAGTAGCAGAGGCAGGGTTCCAGTTCCAAATGCTTCTATAAATCAACTAAATTCCATGAATTGCTGGAATGTAAATGGGGAAGCTGACATGAATTACAGTCTAATGGTGGTACTGAATCCTTAAATGAACTGTACACTCACATTTTTAATGGCAGAAAGCTGAAGCCAGGCATAATAAAAATAATTGAAATGAGGTTTTGAATACATCAATCTAGATGAGAAGTGCTTTAAAGACCAAGTGAAGCAGAAAAACAGTCAGAATGTATATGGCATTTACTTGTAGCTACCATTTACTTCTGATATTATCAGTAACCATTAGTAAAATGTGAAGAAGTAGAATCAAAACAAACAAACAAACAAACTTGTAAAATATTATTTATTACATGGAAATAATGGAAAAAAAGCATGGAACTACCACCTTGTAGTGACCAGTGATAACTGCATTCTGTCACAGGCTGAGTCATTCCTGAGAGAAACAGGTGAGGCAAAGAAATTAAATTGCCAAATGACAAAGGGGACACTGGCAAACCATAAGACTTTATGGAATATACTACAAAGACTACAAGGACAATGTAAAGTATCAGTCTGATCTTCAGATCACAGAAAAGAATAACAAGGACTTAGTTCAGAAACTCTAGCTTGAACAGAGATCCTCCCCAAAACACTGCTGTTTACAGCACTAAAATCACTTAGAGCCACACAGAAAACAGGACTGATGATAGATCCCATTCAAAAGCAGAAAGCTCATCTAATGAGCCCTATTGCTAAACACAGCCAGAGTGGCTGGATTTCAGGTTTAGGCTTAAATGCCTTCATTCAAAAAATTGGTTTTTCAGTCAGTCAGACATCCTTTACATTCAGTCCTACTGCTTTTCTGTAGTCTGAGTCTATATTTTAACTTCAAAGCAGTTCAGTTCTTTGCTGGCTAAGTGAAGAAGCTGTTGAGAAGCAATATTATAGGAGAAGGACACACTATATAGTGCTCAGAAGAGGCCTGTGTGTATATATCTCTATACATGTTTCTGTTTCTTAAATTTGTCCTGCCCAGAAGACACCATCTTCTGGGCAAGATTTCCTTTCTAAATTCATACATTTATCTTTCATTTTGACTCTATGAATAGCTTAACCCTCAGCTGCCCTTAGTTTCTGATCTTAGAATAGCTCATAGCTATATTATGAGAAAATCAGGATGTCAATATGTGTATTTCTTAGGAGCATTCAAGTCAGACATGTGACTTCTAATTTAAGGCCATTATGCTCCTAAAATAGAAACCTCCTCAAGCTCTGCCAGAACTGAATAAATAAATTGTTCAATTCACTTACTTCTAGGCTGACCTGACTGAGTCAGATATTTTAAGAATGTCAAGGAGGAAACAAAACCCAAAAATGCTCTTACTGCCCCTACACTACATCACTGTATTTTAGGTTTCTATAATTTAAAATTAGAGCTTTATTGAACATGCATTAAACTTACCATAATTTATTATATTTACAAACAAATATCTATCTACATGTTAATATGACCAGCAGAGAAGTTATCCTCAGCATATAAACTAGGAGGAAAGCCTTGAAATGTGAATGGAAGTCAGGACAGTCAAGACATACACTGTCACACTGATAATGTGGAAGAAAATCTGGAAACTGAAGGAAAATTTAATCAGAGAAACAGAAGGGGTTAGAAGCTAAAAGCACTAGTCTGAAGCATTAATCAGAAGGGAAAGAAGTGTTGATGCTAGAATTATCTAGAATGACGTTGATGCTCTCTGTGTATTGTAGGAGCAACACAGAAAAGAAAAAATATATAAATATAATTTTTTTAATATATGTTACTAGAACACATTTATGCATTATTTTAGAAGTAGTGGTGTTAAACCAGTAGAACAACAAAATATAAGAGACAAAGTTTAAAGGAAGGTGTAATCTACTGAACCAAATAGTAAAAGAGTAGATAAAGGATTTGATACACAGGAGACATTCATAAAGGTCTGCAAGCCCAAAAGCTATCTACTTTCCCCTGCTATATCAACTGTTTTAATAAAAGATGCTACCTTTCCCTACGAACTTTATCTTTGTAGTATTCTTGCCTGAACATCCTTGAATATGTATATTTGAGAATTTTCTCGTAAAACCATCAGTTCCTCCCTACATGCCTTAAAAAACCTGTATATCATTATGTCTGTTATAAAGAATATCCCCAAAGATATTTTTATAAAGTAGACATAACCAAGTGACAGGTATTTAAAATACCTTTTTTTTTCCTGACACCTAATGTTATTTGCAGTCTATAACTTCATTCCTGATCTACTTGGGATTTTTTTTTTTTTAATCAAGGAACTTAAGAGATTTTCAGAGACTGCACATTAAAGTACAGCTGTTAAGCTCAGTGTTTTATCAAGTGTTTGTATATGTCATCATTTGATAGTGAAAACTATAATGGGCTCTGCAGCAATGCTGGACAGAGGGAAGCAAGGTGATACAGTGATTGTAAATGACTGTCGGGTTAATAACCAGGTTTCCCGGTTTATATTTATACATACATTTGACAGTTTTAAAGCAGAGAACCATCTAGTTTCCTTCAAGTATTACAATAGTCAATATTTACATGTTTTTCTCAATTATATGTTGAATTGTATTGCAGAAAATGAACATTTTAAGTATTTTCTAGTTTTTAGACTCTATCTCTCTCCAGCTGAGCTAGACGTTTGTGTGCACATTGAAACATTTAGATGAAAGATATGCTGAAGTGTTCTGAACTGTTATTGCAAATTCACTGTTTTGAAAAGGAACTGAAACCCAGAAATGCCAGTGGAAACCTTTTGGTACTTCAACTCTGGCAATTACTGCCATAAGCAAAGACAGATACATTTGTTTCTGCCTTCAGCTGCTGCTTGGAAATCTGTTTCTGTTTTTACTCACATATTTATAGATCTTTAGCTAAGTCATTACTCTGAGTTTCCATAGTGATAACTGAAATATGTATTAACACCAAACCTCAAGGCGTATTTATGGTTGGCAATGCTTCATAAATTACTTTTTTCAGGAGCAGCTTCTCAAAACATATTTGTTCAGTTCAGTTCCCTACTTGATTTGTGATAGATACTTTTGATATAGCTGTATTTATCTAGAAGAGATATTTTTCCCTCTGTAAGATTCAGTGTGTTGATATTACTTCTCTTTATAATCTATACTATCAAACGGTATGAAGAGATGAAGCTTCTGAATTCAGAATGTTCAGAATATTTGAAATAAAATTACACTTTTAAACAGGCCTTTCTTTCAATTAAACTTCCCTTAAATGAAGCACCATTAATAGACAGCATAAAACTGCAGATAGCTTGTCTGTACTCATATTCATGAGTTTTTGAACAAGAGAAACCTATATCTTTGGCTAACATCATAACAGAAGAGTCACCCATTCATAAGATCTTGCTAATCAGAATACCTGAACTGCATCTAATCAGGTATATCCAAAATGTTCTTTTCTGAAAAAAAATTCTGGACCAGAATTTTCCCAGATATTCTGTTGATATTTCCCAATACCTGAACATTATCTTAGTCTGCTCTGGGATGCCTTAATTCCATGGCAAAAACAGACAGTATCAACTCCAAAATAAAGTGTTTGGGTTTTTTGCTTGTTGTGTTTTTGTTTTGCAGGTTTTTTAGTGGTTTTGTTGTGTTTGTTTTTTTTTTCTTCAATAAATATTTGAAAGTCAAATACACTGACAGTCAGAGAGAAATATTTTCAGGAAATGTCTGAATGAATGACTAAACAAATTTCCCCTTCATTTCCAGTAATTGCTTCTATGAAGACAGCTGACTTAGATGTTATTGGATGAAAATCTTCCACTGTTTATATCAAACATATTCAGGGCTGCAATCTAAAGAGAATTGTCATGAATATAAATACAAGGTGACATAAATGACCAAAACAAGCCTAGAAAGAAACTTGAGCCTGAATTGATGGAAGTGCCTACGTGGCCTCTATTTTACTCTCTTTGCAAGCAGAAATGTACTTTAATCTCTAATTTGCCCACTGGGTCTGCTGTTTATTTAAAGAAGGAAGAGCTTACATTTGACGAATTGCATTCTTTATTCAGTTCTTTTGGAAATCTGATGCAATACAAAGTAGTCTAATTAACTGCAGGTGTCTGTTGTGTGCCATAATCCTGTTCCCCCTTCTTTTTCTCTGAAATCATCACCCATATGCTCACATGGCAACAACTACAAGCACAAAACATCCCTCTTTAACTAGTATCGCGTCAAAACCATATCTCCAGGTTCCAACTGCTACACATCGTTTTTCATTATCCTTACCTTAAATAACATTTTGCATTAGCTTAGCCTTTCAGAACTCTTAGCATTTAAAATGTTTGGGTTCTAAACTGCGTTTTTCTCTCCAGTGCTATATAAAATAGAGACTCCTGCACAAGGACAGTGCCCTCTTCAGTCATGCCTTATGTCTTGTACAGCTCTGGTTTTCAGTCATCCCAGCTAGGATTAAGGGAGAAAATGTGTGACTCCCTCTTTTGTTCCATGCTATCATGCTGGCTCTCAGGGTGCTGATGCTCAGAGGCTTTAGCTCCAGAGCTGCATTTAAGCTCAGCGTGTTACCTTTGATCCTTGGCTATGCAATGCTGTAGATGTGCCTCTGGCCAGTCACATATCACACTGATCCTGACCCTGCCCCAGTGTGAACAGGATGAAGCCAAGCCCAAGACTCCCAAAGTGCTTTCACAATTGAGACATAACCAGAAGAAGCTGAGCTAGTACTTACTAGTAGCTTCTTGTGTTGATGTGAAGCAATGATTCCTTACATTCCACTCCTAAGTCAGTAGAAGGCAAGAGTGTGGGGTAGCTGCCACTCTCCAGAGATTGCAAGAGCTGCTCGTGTTGAGCTGGTCATGTTTCATGCCCAGCGTGTGCACTGGGAGTCACTGACCTGTATTAAGGATGCAAAAACAAATACAGTGCACTCTCATAGTCATCTTTGAGATGCATGCCAAAGCAAGAGGTAAATGTTTGCTGTCCAACAAATATTAGCACTATCTCAGTGCTTTTCAACCATAATAGCTTGTGTTTTCACAAAGTAGGGTATAAATGAGATTACTGAGTGAAACATGTTGAACAAACTTGCATTTAATCATGATTTACTTCAGTCCAACCCACTCCATGTTACACTGTGGAGATTAATTTTTAGTCCAGAAAATGTGGACTTGAATGTACTTACACACAAGCAATTGCTAAGGGGCAATGTATTCCTGTACATTAGCAATTCTCTGGCAACTGCGTGTTTGCAAACTTCTGCTTTCACTGGAAAAAAATGAGGTAGCTTGTTATTTTCTCTTTAGCTACTTCAGCTTATTTTCTGGTTTCCATAAGATTGTACATTTACAGCTACCAACCTAAAGTAACATTCTCCAGTAACTTCCGACTGTGTCTTCAGTATTCATAAATATTTTTAATCCTCAAAACACCTGCTCCACTATTATGTAATAATATGGAGACTTCTTTCTTGAAAGAAAATATGCACTATCTCCCTTTTTTTCCCTCCTTAAAAATAAAGCTCTACAGAGTTCTCTCGCTGGGCTCACTCAGAAGAAGAGGGCATAAGATTTACTGGCATCCTGAAAATAGGAGTTCTCTTTATGACTTGCTGCAAATAGAGCATACTAGAGAATGATAGCATACTATACAATGCTATGCACAAACTCAAGGGAGTACTGGACCTGTCTGGGATGAAGTTAACTTTCTTCATATAGTTCCCCCTTTTGGATTAGTGGCTAGGACAGTGTTAATAACATACCAGTGTTTTAGCTTTTGCTGAGTAGTCCTTTGGACAGTGTGAAGACTTTCCCTGGTTCTCTTTCTGCCACACCAGAGAGTAGGCTGGAAGTGGTCACAAGAAAGAGAGGGACACAGCCAGGCCAGCTCATCCAAATTGATCAGAGGAGTATTCCACAGCACACAGCATTGTGTACAGCCACAAAAAATAGCCATTGCTTGAAAACTGGTTGATCATTGATCTGCTTGTGCAAGGTGAAGAGTGACTTTGCATCACTTGTTGTAGGTTTCATCTACTTGTCTGTTGGTGGGTTGTTTTGTGGTTGTATGTGGTTTTATGTTGTGCTTTGCTGAATTGAAAAGGAGACAACTAATGAGAATTAAATGGAGAAAATGTTACAGAGTTTAGAATAGAATAGAATAGAATAGAATAGAATAGAATAGAATAGAATAGAATAGAATAGAATAGAATAGAATCATGTCAGTTAGAAGTGACCTACAATAATCTTCCAGTCCAACGGCCTGACCACTTCAGTAATGACCAAAATTTAAAGCTTGTTACTAAGGGCAATGTCAAACACTGAACACTGACAGGCTTGAGGCATTGAGCACCTCTCCAGAAACCTGTTCCAGGGGTTTGCCACACTCTGGGTAAATAACTGCTTCCTACTATCCAGTCTAAACCTCCTCTGAAACAGCTTTGACACATTCAGATGTGTCCTGTCACTGGATTCCAGGGAGAAGAGCACCTCCCTCACCACTTCCCTTCCCCAGGAAGCTGTAGAGAGCAATGAGGTTGCCCTCAGTCTCCTTCTTTCCAACCTAGAAAAACACAGTGTTCTCAGCTGCTTTTCATAGGACATTTCTTCTTGCTCTTTACCAGCTTTGTTGCCCTCCTCAGCATGCATCAGGGACCTTCAAATCCTTCTTTAATTGTGAAGCCCAGAACTACACACAGTACTACAGGTGAGGTGCATCAATGTTGAACACGGTAGGATAATCACCTCTTTTGGGTAAGTGGTAATCCAGTGCTTGATGCATCTTAAGATATAGTTTACCCTTTGGGCTGCCCGGGCCTGCTGCTGATTCCTACTGAGCCTGCTGTTGATCAGCACCCAAATCCCTTTCTGTAGGGCTGGTTTCCAGTAATTCCTCTCCCCATTTATAGTTGAGTCCAGATTTACTGTGTACTAGGTGCAGGTGTGCAGAATCCATATTTTTGACTTGTTAAATTTAATCCCATTAATCATCGCTCTATTCTATGCAGATCCCTCTGCAAGGCCTCTTGTCACTCAGAAGACTCAACACTATCTCCCAGCTTGGTATCATCAGCAAACTGTGTAATGGTAGGTTCCACTGCTTCAATAAATACATTGAACAGAACTGACTATAGAATTGAATACTAAGGAACACCACTGGTGACCTGTCACCAGTCAGATGTGGTCCCATTCATTACAACCTTTTGAGGCCTGCCCTTCAGCCTCTTCTTCATCCTGCGCACTGTGTTCATCTCACAGTTAGACAACTTGTCCAGAAAGATGCTGTTAGGGACAGTATCAAAAGCCTTACTAAAATCCAGAAAACTATACCTGCCACCTTATTTTCATCCACTAGACTACCAATAATATTGTAGAAGGATATCAAATTAGTTAAACGGGACTTTCTTTTTGAGACCCCACATTGACAGTGTCTGATGTTTGCATTATTCTTTACATGCCTTTCAATGATATCCAGTATAGTCTTCTCCATAATTTTTTCCAGAACTGAGGTTAGACGAACAGGTCTGCATTCCCTGTAGTGTGTGTGTATGTATATATATATGTGTGTGTGACAAGGTGGGGGATTGCCCATGAACTATAAGAAATTTTCCAAAGTTATATTTATGTGAGTATCATTTATTTAAGTGACAGAACAGTTATTTTGTTTAAATCAAAGAAAGTAGTAAATTCAAAATATAGATGAGAATAAGATGTTGCAGAGATTTAAACAGTCATTCCTTTGTGCTTGCCTCACCTCTGGATAAAATTTTCCATAATTATATTTTTGAATTATTTAAGGAATCAGTGACACACCCCAGAGGCATAATCACTATTATGTTTTGACAAACAATTTGAAAATATATGTTCGGTTGATGACAGAAATTGCAGAAGAAATTTCTTCTCATGGTATTTCAATACAGTAACCTGGGATGATGGAGAGTTTTATAATTAATGTCAGTTATGCTGAACATACTCTGATAAGAAATGATGTGCTTGCCATTTAAAAACATCAAATTTTACCAGCTGGAAATGAAATGCGGTCAAAACAGGCCAACAGACCAAGAAGTGATATAAGCTGTAATTTCTTGATAGTGTACCTTCTGCTGCCAAAGCAAAAGTAGCTCCCAGAAGAGCTGAATAATGCTGTGGGATTGGCTAGGAAAAGACAAAAAGAGTGCAGCAATTGTCAGTGGGTTTAGGGTTATGCAATCCTTGTTTAGAATACAAAAACTAAAGTTTTGCCTTTCACCATTCTGCTGTAGCTGGAGGATATATTCACCCAATTTCCCCATTAGAAAGTTTCACAGAATTTCTGCAGAAAAGTGCTATAAAAGGAATCAACAGAGGACATTGTAGCAACCTCTTGACAGTGAACAGAAGAAAAGTCATGACAAAGGCATGTAGATATTTTCAATATTTTTTCAGGGGGTTTGTATTTACTATAAAGTAATAGGTTTCCTGTTTCCACATTTTCCACTGTAACTAGTGAAAAGGCAGTTTCTTCTGTCCAGAAAGGAAAAAAAAACCATAATGCAATATGATATCTCACATCCAAAGTGTTTCATGAGAATAAAGCATAAAAGAAAAATTCAGGAATGTTATTTAGCATTATGACACTTTACCAAGAAGAATGGGGGTGACGCATAAAAATTTGTTCTGATGTTTGCAACCTAACTGTTATAAAATGCAGTATTTTCGTTTCAGCTGGAGTGCAACATTAAAAATGTCTTTCTCCAAGGTCAATACATTTTGAATCTGTCATCAGTGTTGTTATGAAGATGAATGTTTTCACCTTACAAGAAAATTCACAAAGATAGAAATAACATTGCAAAAAATGTAAGCCAAAAGGGCCAGATCTTCTCACTAAGTGCTCTTTTCAGCACTATTGCTCTGCTGCCTTTTGAGTGGTGTTTGTAAATTCAAATTCAGAGGTTTCTAGAAAGGTGTTAAAACCATCCTAGTTGCTTTGAAATTAGTTATTTATTCCCTGGTCCCTGTAGAAATGTAGCATGATCTCCAAACACAGGTTTTGCCATACTCTCTCATTTTTTCTCCATTTTTCAAGAAATTCAGTGTTGATGAAAACTCTACAGAATGGAATAGTTAAAGCTGGTATGCCAAAAGTAGTCTCAAAATGAAGTTTTCTAATTATACTTACATTTTCAATTTGGGAATCCTCATCTTATTCCTAACAACTCAATATAACGAATTTCTTCATATTTTTGTTTTGAAACCAAAACATCACACATCTTAAATTCCTTTACTTAAAGAGCATATATTTGAAGCACATTATATATTTTGGGCAAATGATCTACTGCTCTGCTATATAAAACTTTATGCTACAAATCCACATCTTTACAGGAAATTATCAGTAAATAAGTCAAAAATGTAAATACATCAAAAAATAAACTAAACTAAATTAAACTAAACTAAAATAAAATAAAATAAATTCTGACAATAGAGCAATTTTTTGTAAGAGCATATAATTTACATATTCTACAGGCAGTAGAGTTGAATCTGGGAATTGTCATGTCTTTTTTTGAAATCTGAAGCAATCAACACTGAAAGAGAGCTTATCAAGAAATACCTAGATAGTTATGTCATACTCTGGTGATCTACTGAGCCACATCCAAGCATAACACAGTGAGTAGGCCTTGATTGAATGCCAGGTGCCCACCCAAGCTGCTCTGTCACTCTCCTCCTCCTCAGCTGGACAGGGGCGAAAAAATACAATGGAAGGTGTGTGGTTTGAGATAAGAGCAGGGAGAGATCACTCACCAGCTACCATCATGGGCAAAACAGACGTGACTTGAGGAAATTTAATTTATTACCAATCAAATCAGATTAGGGGAAAAAGAAATAAAACCAAATCCAAAAGACAACTTCCCCCCAACCCTCCCTTTTTCCCAGGCTCAAATTTACTCCTGATTTTCTCTACCTTCTTAGGGGAATGGGAGGTGGGTTCTGCATTCAATTCACCTCACATTTCCTTTGCCACTCCTTCATCCTCAGGGTAAGGATTCCTAACATTCTTTCATTGCTTCACTGTGGGGTTCCTCATCCTGGAAACAGAATTCCATGAACTTCTCCAATGTGAGTCCTTCTCACGGGTTACAGTTCTTCATTAACTGATACGGCACATGTCCTCCATAAGGTCAAAAGTCCTTCCAGAAAACCTGCTCCAGCCTGGGCTCCTCTCTCCATGGGGTCACAGGTCCAGCCATGATCATACCCCAGCATCAGCTTTGTATAGGATCACAGCCTCAAGCATGGGGACCTTCAGAGGTTGCTTGTGAGTATCTGCTCCAATGTTGATCCTCATGGGCTTCAGGGGGCATCCTGCCTTACCATGGTCTACACCACACACTGTAGGGGAATTTCAGCTCCAGTGCCTGGAGCATCTCCTCCCCCTGCATTTTCACTGACCTTGCTGTCTGCAGAACTGTGTGTCACATATTCTCAGTCCTCTCTCTGGCTGTGGTTGCTGTTGTCCAGTTTCTTTTCCCGCTTCTTGAATCTGCTATCCCAGAAACATTACCACTATTGCTGCTGGACTTGGCCTTGGCCAGTGGCAGATCTGTCTTGGACCTGGCTGGAATTGGATCTGTCAGACACATTCTCACTGTAGCCCTCCAAACTATCAAAACCTTTCCATGCGTTCACAACACATATAATAATGAAGAATGGGAAAATTATATCCCATGAAAAATTTGTATTATAAATATGGATTTCTATTATATTCAAGAATACTTGGACAGAAACTGAATACCATAATTTTTGCATCATTTGAAATTGTTTCAGCAAGAGAATCAAATAGAATTTACTGAGCATATACCAAACTTCTGGAACTTGTAGCAAAAGGCAGCTGTGGAGTCAGGCAACCAAGCATGTTTAAAAATCGTTCCAGCAGAGTCATGGGCAACAGGTTCTTTAATGCACAGTAGAAACCTACACAAGTAGATTTGTCTGATATTGTTAACCAGGTTTGGAAAGTACAAGGAGAATGAAGCATTTAAGTGTTGCAGAACCATTTTCAGCAACAAAATTGTTCTGACCCTGTAAAGCAGTTCTTTATGCTTTTATGGTTAACAAACTCTGTACATGCTGCTTGCAAATTTTGTTGTACATTAGATAACAGAATCATAGAATCACAGAATCACAGAATATGCTGAGTCAGAAGGGATCCACAATGTCAATCGAGTCCAACTCCTGGCCCTGCACAGGACCATCCCTGAGTCACACCATGTGCCTGAGAGTAACATCAAAATGTATCTTGAACTTTCACAGGCTTGGTGTTGTGACCACTTCCCTGGGGAGACTGTTTAAGTGCCCAGCTATCCTCTGAGTGAAGAATCTTTTTTCTACTATCTAACCTAAATCTCCCCTGACACAATTTCAGGCCATTCCCTGAGGTCCTGTCACTGGTAACCACAGGGATGAGATCAGTTCCTGTCTCTCCTCTTCCCCTCACAAGAAAGTTGTAGACTAAATTTAGGTAAGTAATAGTTCTCTATTGGTATGTTCCTAAAAGCATAGCCAGCTTTTAAGATAGTGAAAAAAAAAATTTCAAATATAATCCTATTGTACTCAAAATAAATGTAGTCAAATGTGCCTGTTTGTAAAAAGCTAAAATACAGAAAAAAATTGCAATTAAAAAAATTACAATGTTCACAGATGTGAGCATTTAGTAGTACTTTTTCTTGCACCTCAATATAAAAAAAAAATTGAATATTACCCACAAATCTGACAGTATAATGAAACAGGGCTGACTGGAAAGAAGGAAATTCCAGGCATTGTGCCATGAAATTGAGAAAATTCCTGCTTTGTCCGGAGTTTTTCAGACCCACTTCTCATCTTATATATATTCTATTCTCCTGTATTGTAACATTTAGATTTTTTGATTACCTTAACACTCCACATTGCAGTGTTGCCTTCTGTGAAATATAATTTTATCTTGATAAAATAAAAATATTTCTACCATGCTTAAAATAAACATAACTTTTATCTCTAAGATTCTTATTTACCTACCTTGATTGTTGGATTTAACACAGTGATACCGTCTTTATTCATATAAAATTTTTTTGATCATTACTGGTCTTTTAAAGTTAGTCTTCAATTTCTGACATTTTTCTCATCATCATGCATCCCACTGTACGCATCTGCAGCTCAACTGGATGACATGAGGAGACTCATAAAACATGGAATTAAGACATGATAGTATTTATGGGCAAAGAAGTTCTCAATATAGAAGAGTTAAACACAGAAGTTTCTTTTAAGTGTGAGTGACAACTATTACACTTAGATTATCCTTCATTAGCAGCATATATCATTTTCCTGACTTCCTGAGTGGAAAACTGTGACTTGTCTGCATAAACATATTTTAAAAGCCATGCTAAATCAGTGCATTTAGATTTGTTTCAATGGTCTATGTGGTTATTCCTAGGCTATAGCATTCACCTCATCTATCTTTTCTTACATTTAGATGCTTAGGTTACAGATATTTCATTACTTACAACCAGATTGATTAGGTCGGATATGGGTGTATACATTAAGGAAAAGATTTAGTCCAGTTTAGAGTCAGACAAGACAAACAGAAACTTTAAAGATTCACTCTTCTATCATTACTTCCTAGGGGAAGCAGGTAAAATGAATCCCATCCTTAATTTTGGACTTTTGCATCTGACTTAATAACACTAAATTCCCTAAACTGAGTGTAACATCTGAGTCAGAGCAATTGAGTCATGTCCTGGGTTTATATCCATGCAGAAAATTTATGGTTTGTTTGAATTTTAATTGAATCCTAAACATAGGTCCAGGGAGGATGATCTAGAGTCCCTTACAACTAGCCTTAAAACTAACATTACACCCTATACATATCAACATAGAGGAAATTTGCTTTCAACTACTGCTAGAAACTTAAACAGCTTTTTTTTTTTTTTACAGAAAACTGGAGCACAGCAGGATAACTGATATTTTTTCACTTTTATAACTACTGCTGCAACATAATTCTGTCCTATTATGTATTCTGAAATGCTGCCATAGTGGAGAAATGGATAATTCAGAAGCATGTTGAAGGTATACTTCTGAGCATATTAGTTGGTTTAAAAAATTGACATGAGTACACATCATGAAAATCACAAATGCAAGAAAGAAGGACTTTAATTCTCCTGTGACTTGTTTCTGTATGAAGTTCACAAGAAAAAGTACTTGCACACCCTGCAGCAGTGCTAAGATCCTGACCATTTGTTTAGATCATTACTACAAACTAAAGAAGACTAAACCAGAAACAGATAGTTTCATGGAGCCCAGTAAATATGGTATTGCTTTTGCTAATATAAGGCTAAAGGCATTTTTCTGGATCTGTGAGGCCTCAGGACTGAGTCTTGTCAGGCTTGCTTAGACTGGCAAGCTTATTTTAGGCTTGCCTGGAGCTTGCTTGTTTTATGTCTAACATGAGTTTTTTAATGACAAGGTGGCTGTCACCCAATTATTTTTGGATTTGCTTAGCTTTGTACAATTGGAACATGCAAAGCCTATTACTGCAATAATTTTGATACATTTCTGAAAGTAATAGATGGTGATAACCTGTAGTTAGTCTACACAGAATGAACTGCTGATGACCCTGGAGTACAAATGTGGCATAGAGGAGTATGAGCATTCAAGGTCTTGAAAATGTAAACACAAGCACAAGGGTTATAATGAAATTGCCAATGAACAGTTACCAGATAGTAAACTAATGCATTCTTGGGAGCTTGGTAGGTATTTAAAACAAATTTTAGCTGTGACAAAGAAAACGAAGAACAAGTACATTACATCATACGTAATGGACACCATCTGTAATACATTTGGATACAACATGGAATCAGAGACCAATGAAAAAAAAATAAAGGTATAAACTGTGCTAGAGCAAGTATTAAAAATAGCCATGAGTGGATGACAGTGTGAAGAGGAAGTAACTATGCACTTCATACTCTCTCAGCAAAAAGAAGTACTTCACTTCTAAAATCAAACTTCTTTACCTGAGAGACCTGGGACACTGGTCGCTTTTATAGCCCCCTCATGCAGACCAAAGCCATCAACCTTAAGACTCAGAAAAAGGGTAAGAATATGATGAAAAGTTTGATAGATACTGTATTGCGTTATTACACTATTCTGTATTCAATAATTTAGACTATGATTTCAGTGTTGTCATTGATCTTTTTGTTGTACATTTATTATGTTATACAATATTTCAAGTAGACTAATAGTGAACTCTGCTTCACATATAAAGTGTGTTTCTTTAGTCCATGTAAGTCTCACATGATATCATTGCAGCACCATCACATTCATTTCAAAAGTGGTAACAGATGGTGGGCTTTGCTATGTGTAAATCTTCATGTTGAAATTGAGATGGGTTCATAGATCTAGCATTTTATAGGACAATCTATAATATTAAACTGTGCACCAAATAGAAAAGTTTAACATTTTCACCACAGAAGAACCATATTCAGTTTCCTGACATGAGTTTGATGGCATTTGGTCTCACTCTGCTGCTGAGCTTTAGTCATAGTTTTTACCCGGACCTCCTTGATGAAGTATAGTCAGGACTGGATCCCTGTGATCAGCCCCACCAACATGAATGTTCTCCTAATATTTATTTCCTTAGCTAGGTTATTTAACCAGAAATTGATGTAATGAAAAAAGTATTTTGGACTTTAGAGAAGACACAGGACTTAGTAAATAGACACTTGGACAAGTTTTTACAATAATTCTTGGCACTTGCAAAATTTAATAATTATGTGTATAAGCAGGTAATTAAATAATAATAAAGATGTGATATTTTTGCAGTATGCTGTATCACCATTGCCATTATTAGACTACAATGTCCTACTCTAGAGTAACATTTTAGATGAAAGTAATTTGTTATGCATTATTTTGAATGATAATCAGTCTTTTGTTATGTCTGGTAATTTTTTTATCCATACCACATATTTATCCTTTTTATTTCCTTTTTTGCAAGTTACTTTCTACTAAGTTAGTTGATATGCTGGTCTTCCTTTTTTTCTTTTCTTTCATAAAAGTGTTTCATAATAATCTAATTTAGTGGTAAATATTTGGCTTGGAAACAATGTCATTGCTTTCTAACTTTGGGTAACCAGAGAACATTTTGGGAAAAGGTTATGCATTACAGCTTCAATTTAAGGAAACAGAAGGATTATTTGCAATGGATAACAACTGAGAAAGGAAAACTATAAAAAAAAGAGGCTTTGAGCTTTTCTGTGAAATTGAACTGAGACATTTAAAAAGAGGTATGCCATAAAAACATGGTATGCTATGAGAGGCATTATCAAAGAAAATAAAGGTATTGAGTATTGAGTGGTCTTTGTTTTACCCCTCACCTTTTTTTTTTTTTTTCCAGCTAAAATTAACAACACTGAAGCAGTGGGCCTGCCAATGTGTTTGGCCACAGAAGGGGCTGTTTGAAGTTCCTGGGGCTCTGGAGAGCTGAAACTGGCATTGATACCAAAAATGTATCAATAAAGCTCTGATATGTAGCACATCCTAAAAGCTAAAGCCATGAGCTTCCAAATGAAAGTAATAGCCTTTCTTTACCTTGAAAAGAAACACATTAGTATGATTAAAACTTTGCAAGAATAAGTAATAAAGAGCCATTTCTTCTCCTCCTGAGGCAGCCTGTCAGTGAGACACATCTCCCTTCTACAGTGCCACAAAGACAGTTACCTTCACAAAGTTAAGGAAACTTATGGAAGTTTAGAAGATCACCAGACAAATGTAAATTGAGAGCCAGGATAGAATTATCTTTTTGCAGGGATAGGAGTGTAGCAACTCCTAGTCAGGATCAGGAATCTCAAAGTGCCACTTCAGAATCAGACTCTCACCCAAAGGGATGAGTCAAATGGTAGAAACAATTCAATAAATTCCTGTTTTCAGGCAAGATCTCACTGGGAACCAAAGTTTTGCTCTTTTTCTGTAGTCCAGCCTTAACTGATCTGTGATTTTCCTTTATTACTTTTCCCTCAAAGTCTAACATGACTCTCAAGTACATTTCACAGGCTGATTGCATGGCAGCTCATTAACCCTGGATCAGTAACTCTTCCCCAACCCATTCTGACCTTTACCAATCCCCATGATAGTCACAGTCAAATATTCGGTGAATTTTTCCAGCCTTGCACTGTGCTTAGAGAATAAAAACTTTCAAGTCAGTCCTTAGTTGAATTCAGTCCAGGTGGTATTTGGTAGAAAATGCATCGCTCTGAAAAATAATCAGTCACAGTTACATTATAGACAATAAAGAGCAGTAGAAGAAATTTCTGAAATGCAATCTGCTATCCTAACACAGATAGTTTTAGCAGATCAGATCAATCAAACTTTAGCAGCACTTGCAAAATGTGTCTGGCTGCTCCAGAGGTGAACAGCCACCATCAGAGGAATGCAATCATTTTATGTACAAACACTTCTCGGCAAAGATTTCTCATGACTATACAGGATACTAAGGTGATCAGTTCAGATTTAGTGTATAAAATTTAGGTGTTTTGATTTAGGCAAATGAACCATATGAAACTAGCTTTCAGAGGGTGGTAGACTATCCATTGAGGCCAAGTCCTCCTTACTGAAATGAAACATAAGGTGCGAACAAGGTACTAACTGGCCTACATGCATAACTGCAAAAGGTCTGTGTAGCGGTTTTAGCCAGGCCTCAAATTAGCAGGCTCAGAGAATCTATGTGGATTGGGAGACAGCT
>JAWWLZ010000001.1:96676992-96689718 GCA_035041345.1 Poliocrania exsul | reverse complement strand
ATTGTAGTTTTCTCTTAATTTTCTCTTTTCTGTATAAATACATATAGTTAGTTTCAGCATAAACCTAGTTTGAGAGGGTTTTTTTACTCCTTCTCCCTTTTCTCATCCAGAGACTAACTCTGTTCTTTGGGCAGTTGGCATTTTGCCAGCTCAATCCTTAGACAGTCTGGCTTCACTGTCTCTTTTCTGGTGAATCACAGAAATGAAAGTTTGGGATCGTGGAACTAACCACCAAATCTTTTTCAAGATTTAGCACTAGCTGGAATACTTGAAGCCAAGCTTAGGTAATAATACTATTGCACACGTTTTCACCTGCTGATCAGTATGAAAATTTCATTTGTGTCTATAAAGTCTAGTAAAATATCCTCATTACTTTCTGCTGTTCTATTACTGTATTATGTGATACTAATTTCTACTATTTCACAACTGGTGAATAACTACCATTCCATGGTAGTCAGCAGCAAAAGTAATAAATACTTAACTGATTTTGATTATTCAGCAATATTGATCATATTATTCATTATAATTGTAGTAACAGTGATTACTGAGTCAAAAATGCTATAAATATAGCCCACAGAGTACTGAGGTAATTCTTACTGCCAGAAGTGTTGAAAATCATCTCTCTTTTTTTCTTTTTTTTTTTTTTTTTTAATTTCAAACGTGTTCTTTAATTTCAAACTTTTGGTCCAAAGAATCTGTTAATCTGTACTGCAGTTTCACAATATTCTAGTATATTAAGGGCTTCACCCACTGTTGATCTTGATCTTCCAGATCTACCTAAAATGAGTCAGTTATGAAGAACTGAAAAGTTGCAGTAATGAAAATAAAGGTCAACATTCTTCCAAACGAGAAACAGCTGAGACCATAAAGAATAGTTTGTTGGCTGTGCTCTCACATGAAACAAATTGGCATACAAAACACAAGATACAGCATCTTACTGTGAGGTAACAACTATTTCAGCAAGAACACCTACAATACCTGGGGAGAGTTATCCAGTAAAGGCACAGTCCACAGAGCCAGTGAGCCCCTGACTTTGATTCTCTTGGCGACTTAGTGACTGTCTTGCCAGAAACACAGTAAGAGGTGTGCTGTCATCTTTCTTTTTGCTTTCAGCTGACAATGTTTCCCCGAAGACTCTTTTCCTGAAGAAAGACCTTTTTTCAAGTCTAAACACCTTAATTCATATAAGCAGTCAAATGAAGGACATTTCTTCCAGACCCATAATGACACTCTCACATGTTTCTCAGGCATTGTATTAAAGATTAGAACATAAAGGAGGTAAGGCCTAGAACAGGCAACTACTTTAAAGCACCATGCAAGGATTACAGTTTACTATGAATATTTTCAAATCAAATTCCAAGTAGGCTTAGGTATCCTACCAGAGAGTTCATCATTTGGATACAAACCCCCAAATATCTTAATGCTTTTGAACACATGGAAAATAAACTTATCTATCATTATAGTTTTACATTATTCCATTTCCTTCTTGAGGTGTAGAAGAATTCAAATTCAAATTGAATAGTACTGAAGGACATTATGTTTCAAGAAAGCTAGTATCCATAATATTAAGATCAAAACCTATATTCAAATAAAATAATTCTTTAGTCCACTGCATTCCATAAAAATTGCGTTTCCACTGAAGTAAAAAATCAGTAAGTCAGAAATTTTGGACAATGTCATATCTTTATTAGAAGTACTTATACGGGCCACTCCTTTGAATTCCAAAATGGCGTACTTTAACATTCTAGTTTTGAGATAATTTTAAATTTATTTGAATAAGTTTCTTTAATGTATTCAGCAGTATGGCAAATGAAGTTACTGACACACTTTTAAAGAGAAAATGTAAAATTAAGTAATCTGCTTACCACGTGCAGGAAGATTAAAGCTGTGAGAGAATTCAAAATAGAGGCATTTACAGATGGAGGGAGACTTTGTGTTCTTACACTGAATGGTTTTATTTTCATGTTTTTACTTTTGCTTTTATTTTCTTGGGAAAAAAATAGGCCAATCCTTAACTGAAATTCCTTTTGAAAGCCTATATACCAATGAAGTATGTCCAGAATGCATAGAATGGAATAACACTGTGATATAGGAATGGAAATACTGCTCTGCATTTTATTTTGTGTCCTTAAAAGGTCTGTGTGCAGGCCTTCAAACTGCAGTCCTAAATAAACAGAATTTTCTGTATTTCTTTATCAATTATAATTGCTAAGAGTGAAGTTTGTTGGGTTTGTAATTCTATTATAAAGGAATCTCAATTCCATAGAATCTCTTGTTTCAAAACAAGTGTATGGACAGGAGTGTCCCCAAGATAACTGAAAAGCAAATTTACACCCAGTGATTTTTGTTAAATAATAACACATTTCATGATCTAAGTAAATACCAAAATGCAGTTCTCTCTTTTGTACATACAAAAATATTTAAAATGCACAAAAATTTTAAAAATCTCAGAAGTTTGCAACTTCCTGATAGTCTGAACAATTTCAGAAAAAATTAGTAAAAATTCGATACTGGACCATTCACCAAAATGGTGAGATTGAATTCATCTCAATCCAGCAAATGTGACCTTTCTGTTCCAGGGAATATTATCCTGAACCAGAAAAAGCAAACAAATAAACAAATTATGCAGGTCTCTACTGTGCTTTTTAAATTATTGTTTTAAAATGGAAGGAAAACCAAAACCACAAGCACATGGAACATAAAAGTGACTTCATTGACTGTTCTCTGCTGAGACCAAATTTCACAGAACATTGTGTTAAAAAATTCTCTCATTTGCTACTCTGAAACCTAACTGTGGAGCTTGCTAAGGATTTAGGTTCTTAATTTTCCACTCAGTCCTGTTTGTAACAATAACCTACAGGATCTGGAAAACAGTCATAAATTATCAAGACCAGCCCCAATTTGTCCCATTCACTGAAGTCTTCATGTGGGAAAGGGAGCAGAAAAATTTATGTTCTTGCAGAGGACAAAGCCCAAAACTTGCATGCATGAAAGGGAAAATAGCAAGCAGTTTCATTGTGGGTTTAGTAATGGTGTTTTAGATGATACCGATAAATAAAGACCAGTTCCTCCAAAGAGTGGGAGCCACTTTTTCCTCACATGGTGGGGTGCATGCTTTTAAAGCAGACCCAGAGCCCAAGGTAGTACAGCAGACACAAAGAGCAAGCCACAGAAAAAGAGAGATCACTAAACCTCTTCCAGGTGATACCATTCTGCTTTAAAAGGTATGATTCCCCCTGGGGAGGCTCCCCAAATGACACTGTCTTCCCCAGCCATCCCCTCTCCCACTTTCTCCCTCTCTCAAAGAGCAGCACAACTTTATTCTTTGAAGTAATGTATGAACCTGAAGGATGCTCTGCCAAGCCATGCAAAATTAATTAGGTCGAGGGCTCGGGTGGCTGCAGGGTGACTGTTACACTGACATTTTTAAGCAGCTTGTTTGTAGCACAGCAGCCCTGCCGTGCCATCCCAAAGATCAGCATTATGGGACATGTTCATCAAATCACTGAACATAATCATATTTCCTTTTATAACTGTCATGGCTTCTTTCCTACGTGCTCACTCCCCTCTCTTTTTCTTCTGCATTTTATTTATTACTATTTTGCCTACAAGAAACGAAAGGCTTCTGAAATACTGCTGGGTTGTTGTTTTTTTTTTCCTTTGTGCAACAGCTCCCTCTAATGTTCTCTCTCTTTTTTCCTTCTATTTCCTGAGGGAGGAAAAAAATGTTATACTTACAATTTGATGAAAAGAGTTTCTTGGGCCATTCTTCTGTGCTATGAATACATGAATACCAAAGCTCAACCTGACAAGAATTTTGCCTAGAGACCTGATATTCCTCCAATGAATAGGCTTTATCAACAGTACCAAAGAATTACAATATGATTAAAAAGACTATAAATATTACTGAATCTGACTTCCCTTGACCACACTTCTTTGAGGCTTTTTAATGTTTCAAAGAACTAGATGTGATTTGATAGCAGAGACAGACTTCCTGGTAATTTATTTATTTGTCTTGTTCCATCTCTGAGTAGATAAGCAGATGTGAACAGATGTGCTGTTCTGACATCTCTTCTAGAAGCCTGTGAATAGAAAAGTGTTGAATAAAAAAACCCTAACTGAACTAACCCAAACTCCAGGCACAAACATTCAGTTACTGGGGTCTTTGAGTAATGGTGATTGCACCACAGAGTAACAGAAGCAAGAGAGGCCATTCATGGGAAAATGAATTTAGGAAAAATAATAAAAGAGAGGAAGACAGACAATAAAATGGGTGTGAAAAGCAAAGGGCCAGGGAATGAATGATTTGATCAAACAGCTTTAAAAACAAGTAGGTCACAGCCATTATCCAGGTCAGTCTCCCGCAAAATGTATGTCCTAGATGTGAAGAAGGTGAATTTCTTCTCCTCAGATATAGAACTCCCAAAAAGTGTGATTGTAGTTGTTTTCAAAAAATCTACTCTTTGAAAACCTGTATTTGTGCATGCTCAATGTATTGACATCCAATCTCCTATTTCAAGGTGAAAATACTTTTCATCTCCAGAAATGTCACAAAATCCAGCTAACATTTGGCCATACAATGTGAAGGCTGTTTCAAGGACCACTGAATGTGATCAAATAGCAAGCTAGTGGTCAAAGTTTAAAGAAACCACTGCACTTAACAATTAATTAACATTCCTGTTAACAAAAATCTCAGAACAGATCTCTAAAGTTTGTTGGATCCAAAGGACCAACTTTTACATTAATTTATTACAATTAAGATTTAATCTTTTTTACATTTACTTTTCAAGTGTGTTACTAGGAAAAAAAAGTCTTAGGAGGAGCTTCTCAAATTTAAATCAATCTTTAAGAAAACTTTGGAAAGAACATTATCTTCCCTAGAAGTCAGGTTTATGACTTAAGATCAAAATTTACTACTGGTTATTTTTTTGTCTCCTTTTATGAACCTCAATTTTGGAACATTTTAACTACTAGGTATGTATGTATGTTTGGCTAGGCTTTGCAAACAAAGATTTGAGAAGGGCTCTACCCATGTGGGTGTGTCCTTCAAGTCTGTGCAATGGATGTTTTAGGTGAGGCACATAATGCACAGAACTGGCCCCACCCTTTAACTCCTGAGGTTCATCTGCCATGGCCGAACGAGATTGGACAGTGACAATGAAGTCCTTGGGACTAGAACCTACAGCACTTGGTATGCTCAGGAGGTCTCCCACGCAACTACTCACCGGGCCTTGCCCTGTTTAGCTTCCGAGATCTGAGGTCAGGTGTCAGGGCGGCATTTAACTACTAGGTAAACAGAAGCCTATTCACTGTGCATTTTTATTAACAGAACTAATTTTAATTGTAGAAAATAAAAGCTTGATACTAAATCAAGAGCTCCAGAAGTTTTTCAATTGCCAGAAAAAAAGCTACTTATTACAATCCACCACCATCATATGTGTTGACATTTTCCTTCATGTCGAGGTTGTCAGATCTTGTGATGTCAGTATGACATTTTAACTTTAAACTGAACAAAAAAAAAATCCATGTGAGTATTCAGAAAGGTACGTAACACTCTTTGAAATTAAATTTATTACCATTACGCATCTGCAAACATAACTGCCTCTCAAAGATGTGAAGGCTCAAAAAACTAGCATTTAAGTATTTAGATAAATATATATACACAAGTCTCAGTACAGTCACCTAGCAGCATCCTATCTTCTGGAGCACCCTGCTGGAACACAAAGTTGTTGGTGAGCAACTTGCTGGTCCTTCTGCGCTTTGAAAGACTTGAAGAAGGTAAGGCAACTGCATTCAAAATCATATTGACTCCAGTACAGAGGGGGGAAATTCAATCCACATTTTTGTGAGAAGGCATCTGACTGCAGTAAGGGGCTCATCCAGAATTTTCCAGGCTCTCTCAGAGCTACAGCATTGCCAGCTCTGTTGGCCTGTGAGTGGTGTGGTACTGAAACACCATGCAGTGCTGGTGGGAAAGAGTGCAACTGCCTACACTCAGGACAAGCCTTAATAATTTATTGAATTGCTTCTTCCACCTCTCCAGGTTCCAAGTGAGGAATATACTGCAGAGACCTTAAATTCAGAGCTCAGTTCAAAGCCATAGAAAAGATACAAATATTTGTGTCCACATTAGTGAGCTGGTTCCCCACTCATGGGGAAAAACCTAAATATTGTTAGTTACATTTTCACAGTGAACAAAAAAAAAAAAAAAAAAAAGCAAACACCAAAAAAACACCCCCTCTATATACTCTGTGCTACACAGGGTTTCCCAGGTGATATTTCTCTGTTAGCCAGGTCTTAGCTTTCACCCAGGGACAAGCTTATTTCTCAGTTCCTGTTTACATTTTCAGCTTTCTCACTGCTTAGCTGTACACTGTACATATAACTTCAGCTCACACATTTTAATTACACAGGAAATCAGTTCTCTCAAAGCCTCACATTGCATCTGTCAGGTTGTGTGGTAAGAGGCTGACACCCTCACAGCATGGCCAGGGTGGGAGACCCAGGGGCAGGGGGCATCCCCCCAGTGCCACCTCTGTGCACTTTATGTGGCCAGCTGTATATACTTATATATATATATATGTGTGTGTGCATGTATGTAAATGAATTACGTCTGTGTGCATGCATTTCACTGCTGGGAATACATGCTCAGTGTTGATGCCAGCTGAACCTGAGGGCATAGGGTTGCAACCACCCCTCCTCTGCCATGCTACTGGCTTCAGCAGCTCCATGTCAGTTTTTCATAGGTTGTATCCTGAAAGCTTTAACAGAGGAATCACATTCTCATTTAGTGGGGGGTAACTTTGGTTTTATGGCATGAGCCTTTGAAGATCCACCAGCTCTCCTTTCCTTAGCAGATTTTGTTTGTGTTCTTTTTCATGGAGTTACCTCAACCTTTTCAATATGTACTGTAAGAATTAAATAAAAAATATCTATCTTTGCACTGCCTTTGTAGAAAGATATAACTTCTTTCCTTTTTTCATATTGGGGTGGGAAAAAAAACCCCAAACCCAAAGAACCTTTTTCCATCGGTTTGTGAAAATGAGACAGGCAGATAAAATCTAAAATTCGAAGATGTCTCAGCAAATGAACAGATAAGATTATTCATTTCTTCATTCACTGCTTAATTTATTAGGCAGTAATAATCCTGAAATACAGAAGGGGTTGGGTGTTCAACAAGATTCAGATTTTCTTTTTTTTTTTTTTTAAAAATCACATTGTTTTCTTGACTTGAAATGAACTTTAGCATGAACTTTTTATCAATCAGCATTTTCAGCAATGGGGAAAATATTTGACTGTTGAATTTACGACCAGCTGCAGTCACGATAAATGCAAATGCTGACACCTGATGAACGTGAGCCTCAGACCACTAAAGACAAACCAACACAACAGGATGGCTTGCAACTCCACTTTTGGAAGAGTGCTCTGGCTAGAGATATCATTGTGCAAAGAATGGCAAGAAGGATTTGTAGGAAAGTTTGTGGACAATCCCAAGATTCAAGAGAACCTGGCTAAAGAGTACTAATGTTTCAGAGGAATTTAAGTATAAATTGATTAAAAATTTTCCCCTCAAGCAGACTGTTGGGAAAACAGTAGTCATAAAGTAGCTGTCACTGAAATTTGATTTCAAGATGATTTTCAAGGTCTCTAAGTAGTCTTAGCTACGTGGGTTTGGTTCTGGCAACAGTGTAGGTTTCTGTGCCACCATCAGCAAATGCCGATGAGGGCATTTACAGTGACTAACATTAGCAGGTATCTTAGACCATGTCTGTATCAGCAAATAAGGCAGTATAGCAAGAACCGATGTGGAGAGCAGAAGCAACCGTACCACCTGCAGTTAGAAGGCTTTATTTCAGATCCTTTCTGGTGTGCTTCTGTAGACTGCATACCTCCTGGCATCTGAAACACTCATGGACCCCATCTCTTGAGATGCTCTCAACAGAAACACTAAGCCCTCTCTTTTCTGCAAAATCATGGCAATAAGGAGTGATGAGGAAATTTATTCCAAAAGAACTCTTCTGACCCAAACTACAATGCTAATGCAGATACATTAAAGGACCAGATTAGAGTCCTGAAGAGGAAAGTTTAAACAAACAAGCAAACAAACAAACACTCAAAAAACCAAAACCACATTATTCTGCTCCTTCTCCCATTGGAGGAAACTATAGGCTGACTGCTTTAATTTAGGAACTTAAACAGGATGTCTAAAGTTGCATCTATAAGCATCCTTCCCCAGCTCTCCAAGGAAACTTCAATCAGAATGTAAATACTTCCTTTTTTCCAGTATCCTTTTGTTGTTGTTGTTGTTTATCTTATTGATTTGCTTGTTATCATCATAACCTGCAACTTCTGGATAATACTGGTCACATATCTAAGTGTGCCTAAAACATAATCAAGGTATTATCTCTCTTTATTGTAGGTATGTTAACTTCCAGTAGTATCTGACTATGGACACCTGCGTTAACTGTCAGCTGGAACACCACATTATGTTTGTTTGAGACCTGATATCAACAAAATCCTGTAAACTTGCTTTTCTCAGAATGCAGTATTCCCCAAATCCCACTTCAGACAACATCCAGGATGAGCTGAACAAGGAGAGGCTTTAGACAGCTGTCTCTTACTGTTGCTAATGCTGCTTTTGAAATAAAGGTTGTCTTATCATCTGATAAGGATTTCTGCACTGCAATTCCTTTCTAGCTGTTTGACTTTAATTGTACATGTTCCTATGGAGGTCAAAGGAGCACAAAGCTCTCTCTTCTTGTTCTCCAATACATCATTTCTTCAGACAGCTGATTAGGGCAGAAGAGCATCTATATTGTGCATTTCCAAGTACAATCATTGTGTTGTCTCCATCATAAGAAAAGCAGCAATTACTGATGCATTTAAATAAGAAGCTTTTTGCTGATAAGCCACCTTGAGTATTTTCTGAAGGTGAGACTCTGTGTACTACCCATGAGAAATGGACTACTGCAAGGAAATGAGCAAGAGAAAGCAGGTCACACTGAAAAGTGCTGTAGGTGATATTAAGGCATTCCTGCATGTTTCACACAGGTGGATGTTTCTCCCCTCATCTCATGGCAGACAAGCACACTATGGGACTACTGGACTCTGAATAAACAGGCAGAAATGGTATGTACAAAAACGATCTGTAAAAGGAAGATATCACAATATGAACAAGTAGCTAAAAATACTGCAGTGGAAACAAGATCAGAACACACAGCATTAACATTAAGCTGTGTATAACCTTGTAGTGAGTTAACCCTGACTGGATGCCAGGTGCTCATCCAAGCCACTCTGTCACTGCCCTTCTCAGATGGACAAGGGGAGAGAAAATAAAAGGCTTGCAGATCAAGATAAGGGCAGGGAGAGATCACTTGCCAATACCATCACACACAAAATAGACTTGATTTGGGCAAGTTAGTTTAAATTATTACCCATCAAATCAGAGTAGAGGAATGAAAAATAAAATCAAATCTTAAAACATCTTCTGCCACGAATCCATTCTTTCAGGGCTGAAGTTTACTCATTTTCTGTACATCCTCTTCTGCAGTATCACAGTCTTTCCCATGGGCTTCAGTTCTTTGTGAACTGCTCCAGTGTGGATTCCTTTTATGGGCGCAGTCCTTCAGTAACAGACTGCTCCAGCACAGGTCACAAGTCATGCCAGCAAACCTGCTGTAGCATGAACTCCTCCTTCCACATGGCCACAGGTTCTGCCAGGATCCTGCTCCAGTATGGGCTTCCCATGGGGTCACAGCTTCTTTTGGGCATCCATCTCCTCCAGCAGGATGGTCCTCCAGGGCTGTAGATGGATATCTGCTCTATGCGGACCTCCATGGGCTGCAGGTGGATAGACTGTTGCACTATCATTTTCCCTATAGGCTGCAGGAAAATCTCAGCTCCAGCATGTGGAGCACCCCTTCCACCTTCTTCTCTGACCTTGGTGTCCAAGTTGTCCTTCCAACATTCTCACTCCTCTACTCACTCACTCTGGCTGCAGTTGCCTTAGCACAAGATTTTTCTCCTCTGCTTAAATCTGTTATCCCAAGAGTGCTACCACCATCACTGATGAGGCCCAGCCTTGGCCTGCCATGCATCCATCATTGACCTGGTTGGCATTGGCTTTGCTGGTCATGGGGGAAGCTTCTGGCAGTTTCTCACAGAAGCCACCCCTGTAGCCACCCTGCTACCAAAACCTGGCCATACAAACCCATTATAAGCCAATCATTTTGCAGTGTATCATTGGTTGTTTCTGGATGTCAATTAACAGTTATAATATACACAGATATATATAGAAATCATGATGTCCATATTATTTCAAAGTAATTTCACATGCACTTGAAGAACAAAAATAACTGCAACCATCATAACCTGGGAATTAAGAAAAAGGAAAGGAAGCAGTGTAGTACCAGGGATAAATGTTTTGTTCCACATAGATAAATTAATCAGCAGCTGTAGAAAGACAAGGATCAGACAGATGTCTCTAGGAGCTTCCTGAACTCTAACTTGCAGTTACTGCCAATGTGCAGCTCTTTACCCTGAGAGACTAAGAAAAAGACATAGTTGATTAATATAATTGTCTCATACCTCATTAGACAGCTAACCCTTACTGTGCATTAAAGACTTTTTCCCAAGTCTGTTCTGGCATCAAATCAGAGAACTACTTTCTAAATATATTGCAGTGTATAAACAAAGTTAACTTCAATTTTTATTGCTTGCCCCCAGGTTTGTGTTCGGTGTTTCTCAACAAATAACAAGGGAGCCATGGGACTTTACCTCTGTCTCTCTTTACACAACTTCCTCCTCTAAATGCACAAGTTAGGAATACATCCAAAATAAAGGAAATGTTGAGTTTAAAATTAAAAGGGACTTTTATGTTCTGGATAAAAGAGGACACATTCAGTCTGAACACAACTTGTACTAGGGACTTTTTCTGTCTTTGGATTGAATTATGCATAAACTTTCTACAGATCTGGCAAATGCATATTTTGGCTCATGATATGGAACAAAGCCATATGTTAACATGAAAGAAGGGACTAGAACTGGGATAACTCAGAGCATTGCTGGCTAGTACCAGCAAAATCACTTCTAACAGCAGTTTTCCAAAAACTGCAGAAGTTAAGTTTTGCTGAGAAAATTAATCTCACTGACGTCAGGGATTTTTTTTTTTCAATTTGACAGTTAGTTTGCAATAGAGGAAGCTGAGTAATCAGTGGATCTTGTCTAAAATAAGAAACTGTACACTTGAAATATATCTTGAACTTATGTTTTTTAAATTTGGAATAGTTAAGGATTTTCATAATCTTCTCTAGTTTATAGCTTTTCATTCAAATTTAGCTGAATACTGAACATCAAAAAATCAGTTTCACTTGTACAGATGCAAAAGTCCTCTGCTGAATTTGCATAACTAGGTTTATTCTTTCTCCATACTTTTCTCAGAAGCTTTTCTTGTCAGTGAAAGAAAATACCTACCAAAAAAAGTAAGGAAAGAGCTCTATATAAGACATCTCCAATATTCTAGCAAAGTTTCCTTTTGGCAATGCAGTTGAAAGCTGATACATCAAGGGACTTCAGTTTTGATAATCAGATAAATACATCTTTTGTTGTTTTAAGTTCAAGGAGATTTTAGTGAAAATCTGACTTCTACTTAGGGAAAAATAAACATTTTGGACATATATGCTTCTATGTGACTAAACTTCCAAAAAGAGTTTCAGGAATGGTCATGCACATTTATTATTTGTAATTTTTTGTCATCTAGCTGCATCTCTTTCAAGTAGACAATGCTAAATCTCAGCACTTTCCTATGGTTCAGGACTCTGGACCAAACAGCAGCTTTGTGCATGAGTCTGCTTCAGCTTTTTTTCATTTGGTTATTGTAGGCAGTCTAACGTACCACAGAGGAGCATGCAGAATACTACTTGGTAAATTTAAAAAGTCCTTCAGGGAATTAAAATTTTCTTCAGACTGGTAAATTGGGTTATTAATGTTAGATAGCCTAAAAGCAACTTCATAGAAATCAGGCCATATTATGGTAGTCTTCCAATAAGTATGACTTCCTTGACAGGACTATTGAAGGGAAAAACAATAATCTAAATTTATATATTCAAGGAACTTAATGTTTCAGGTATTATATAAAGCAGTAAATAATAAAGACATGCCTTTATTAGAGACAGCAGGTACAAATTTACATAAGAGAAATGACTTCTAAATAGTAGAAAGATCCTATTACTGTAAGAGTGGTCAAACACTGGGCCAGGTTGGTCGAGACTGTGAAATCTCCATCTTTGTGACTGGAGTCAAAGCCCAGCTGGAAACAACCCTGAGCAACCTGCTCCAACAGGCCTGTTCTGAGCAGGGAGTGGGAGTAGAGACCTCCAGAAGTGCCTTCCAGCCCCAGTCATCCCTTCAAAGCCAGCCATGTTAAAGTACTGATTCCATAGAAACATTTAAAAATGAAACCAATTTTTCTTTAATGTGCACAATACTTCACCAAAATTGATGGAAATAATGATTAAATACTTCAAAAGAGAGAATTAAACCTGTTTAAAAGAGACATATTTAAAATTAAATTTAATCATATGCTTTAAAAATAAGTAATAACATAGCAGCAGAAAATTAGTCGATAAAATAATTCAGTATTAATAAACACTGTATACTGTTGTGCTTTCACAGTTTTGTAGGATCCTTTTCCAGTGTTTGGGGGGGGGGGGGGGGGGGGGGGGGGGG
>JAWWLZ010000001.1:96642157-96670834 GCA_035041345.1 Poliocrania exsul | reverse complement strand
GGGGGGGGGGCGCGGAGCGGGGCCTGGGCGCCCTAGGAGCCCTAGGAACCCCAGGGCTCCTGAGTGTGGGTGGGCACCACCTGGCCCAGGAGGAGGCAAACTAGCTTAATGGCTGACTCATAAAGAGAACAAAGAAGCTCGAGGGATACAATAAACAGGGTGTGGTGGTCATCAGCACAGCACAGCACAGACTAGCTAACAGAATCAGGCAGGGGATTGCTATAAAAAAAGACCCTATTACAAGTAAAACTACACTTTAAAACTTCACCAGCAAGTCTCTTAATCATTCAAGGTGTTTCTCCAGCACTGTGTTCCTTGGGATTCATTTCAGCATTTTCCTACAGACCAAGACTCTCAATTCAGTTTCTAACTCTACGACTCATCCCTCCTTGACGGGTCTTAGACAATTTCCATCACTTTTCTGTCTCTTAATTTCTCTGTTCATAAAAGAGGCACAATATTTACCTTCTCTGAAATAAACCTGTACCTTTTTTACAGAAAAGGGTTAGAAAAAGTTGTGTTATTTTTAATTAAAATATAATTTGATAGAGATTACTGTATGATCTTCCACCTACAAAAGAGCAGGCGGTCTTTCTGAGAGATGCAAATGCAGTAGCTCCAATGAAAGGGTGCCCTAGTACATTGACATGAGTTACTTCATTTTCTTTGCCAAAAGATAAAGGTATTCTGTTACTGTTACACACCAGATCAGTTATTATTGGATCAGAACTACCCTGTGGGGCTGTGAATCTCTGTGGGGGTGAGTGCGGGTATGGATGTGTGTCTGTGTACCAGGGGAAGGGCCTAGACCTTTAGCAGTGTCCACATGGTCAGCCCAGATGGCTGCCGAGGTTTGGCCACATGGCATGAAGGCCACACAGGGCACCTGTTGGTCAATAAGGTCCGCCTGGTATTGCACCCACACGACACCCCTGGAGCCTCTGATTGTCTGTAATACCCCTCACTGAGGACAAGGGGACAGTGAGTGGTCAGTGAACCAAAGGTTCAGCCTTGGGAGAATGGCCACAGTGACCAGAACTGATAAGGAGGCAGCACAAGATTTCCATTGTGCAGCCTGACCTGTTCTCCTCAAAGCCATCAACATGTGACCTTCTGAGTGGTAACTGTTTTTCCCTCCTCTCTTACTCTCTTTATTCTTTCTTCTCTTAATCTCTCTTTTCTTATTCCTTTCTTCCTCTTGTGGGTAACTTAAACACTTCTTTTCTGTAAGTTCTGGGTACCTCACTTTAAGTGGCATAGAGTTTGTGTTTGCTGTGTGTAACAAAAATTCCTTACTATAGCAATGTTTGTTAGTCCTTGTTAGTCCATTGTTCTAATGCTTTTGTAAACTTGCATGTTAACTCTGTAAAATCCTTTTTGCCAAAATGCCCATATTCTCACCAAATTAAAAGAAATCTCTTAGAGATGAACATGTAGTCATTCTCTGGACATGAACTCAGGGTACCAAAGAAGCAAAGGCTTTGCAAGAGCTTGTGTAGGCAAAATCTCTGAAGCCAGAAATTAAAGTGTAACACTTGGTAAAAGCTGAGCCTTCAGGTCCTGGCTGTAAAAGTCGCACAAACTGATTTGCATCTATGCAGGCAGAAGATCCAGAAGTCCTGCTTGCACCAGGCACCTTGTATAAAACTTAAAGTAGGAAGAAAATTATGAATTACTATAACTTGGCAGAGGCATAAGGGGGCTAAGCGGCCTTAAAAAGAATCAGAAAAACCCCCACAGAAAACCCTCTAACATACACAGCGCCCTGCCACTGCCAAAAAACTTAAAGAAAAAAAACAGCAACAAAATTTCTTTAACAAGAAGTCTATTTCTGACACTATTTAATACATAATACCTGTAGTGTAATAGTGGTGAGTGTAGAGACATCCAAGGACAGGGTTTTGAAAGGGACAAAAATTCCATAAGCAACATATCAGTTCTAAAGTACTGCAACTTTACAGTGGTACTGAACTGGAAATGAGTAAAAGCAGCTTAAGACCAATAATGCAAACTCAAAACGTGACAGCACTTCTGAGGACAACCGTGAGAATCGATTGTGTTTATGCATTCAAAAGGCATTACCAGGCAATGGTTCAGGAGCAGTGCAGTGCCACCAGGTCACCTTTGGCCATGATGTCTGATTGTACACAGCAGGAAAGAGCCAGTGCTGAATGCAGCCATTGAAGTGTAACACATAGATCTTCAGAACTGCTGATACAGTCTGACAAGATGCAAAACCATCTTTGCACTACCAGTGCAAGACCTCACAAAATCTAATAAAGTGTTGGACAGTTCTCCTGAAGACATTAAAATAATAAATGTTCCCTGGCTAATCTAATCACAAGAAGCACATGGCACAGGAGAATATTTGCTCCTACCGCAATCTGTGAAAGATGAGGTTTTGCTTACAGGAAAGGCAGGAGTCACTTTAATAGATTCAAGGTGTGACATCATGAGCAAATTTTATTCTACCTAACTTCAGATGTCAACATGAGAGAAACATGTGCTTTAAGGGTGCAATTCATCTAAGCTGTTTTAAATGCATGCCTAGATGAGATGAAATGAGATGAAGAGTACCCTGAAAGTGCATTTTTCTTAAACAGATATTAAAGTAGTCTCAGGTAAGTTGCTCACAAAGGTCTACAATGAAGATATCTGCATCTGATTAGATAGATTCAATCCCATGAGATTGCATTTTGAGAAAAAAGGCCGTTCTAAACCAAGCCAAGAGAGTACAGCCAAATGCAAAACCACAATTAAAACAAACAAAAACAAACAACCACACCCACACACAAAACCAAAAGAAAACAAAGAAAGTTGAATGGAGTAAAAGGCATAAATGATATAGTGAGACTTAACAGATTCACTGTTCAGTCCCCTGAAACTCTGATGTAACAGCTAAACACTGAAAAATATTCAAGGAGAGGAACTCTATGATGACAGAAAACCAGTAATGTTCCGTACACTGCTTGTGCATTAGCCAGATTTTCTGAAGGACAGTTAGTTGATGGATGGAAAAAAAGACAAATTTTGAAAATAAAATATAGTAATACATTCTGCTCAGATAACAGAATAACTGCAAGCCCTGCAAAAGAATCATAATAATTAAACATGATAATGTTACAGCATTGTAAATAAAGGCATCTTTCTTTTAGCAAGAACCTTCTTTCCCTTCTCTTCCAGGAGCACAGTGTTATTTGTATAAACAGCCAAAAGATGATTGGTAAAATGAGACACTGTGTAACTGGTAGTGTTTGGCTACTATGCTGTATCTTCCTGGAGCAAGTGGTAGCACACCACTAAGCTCAATGAAGGGTTAGTGTCTGCCACCCATGAAAATCAGACAAGCAGATCAGTAAAAGGCAAGACCGAGAAGAGATAAAAATAATCCCAGAGTAAGCAGCTTCCTCTATCACCTGAGAAAAAAAACAAAAACAAAAAAACTCCAAACCAACCAAAATAAAGAAGTATAGAGATTATACATTATACATAGATGAGCAAGTATGAAAGAGCACAAACACAAAGTTATTTGAGATATCTTGTATGAGGTAGGTGCAGAGTTAAAAGCAATAATAAAATAAAGCCAAAAACTTCAGATAAAAGCAGATGCCTCATGTACATGGATAAGCAAAACTAAAGTTAGAACTATTAGAACACAGACTGGTTGGTAAGAATTCAGGACTGATATTTATGAAGTACAATAAGAATTTATTCAGAAAGATCCTGCTCAGTATGAGTGTAAGCAGTAACAGGGTGCATTAAGTCCGTATCTAACATGAACAACACAAACAGGAGAGGACATACCAGTTAGATAAAACAGCATAGATAAGGGATTGTGCAGCAGACTATCTTCTTCCACATACCTAGCAACTTCTGCCCTCCCAAAAGTAGCTAGTTTTTGCAAGAAAACCTTACTAAAGTCTATAGTTGTCAATATGAAAGGGAGAAATGTTTATGCTATTCAGAGAGCAAATTCTGGGCGGTAGAAAGAAAGCATCTGAAAAGAGAAATCAACTATTCAGTTCTACATACATCAATATACTCCATAACCAATTTTCCTAAAGAAGAAATGGTTTTAATTTTTTCAGCATAGACTTGCCTTTTGCTTTCACCCATAATGCAGTTCTTGGGGCACAGTGTAATAACAAGTCCTGCAGATCAAACAGCCATGGATGTTTTCAATATATAAACAACAGCCTGCGAACAGGAGGCATTTGAGCTCAGGATTCCTGGATGATCTGTTAAACCACTGAGGTTTTGGTTTAAAGAGACCTCAACATCATAATCAATTCACATTTTTCAGGACAGAGGAGTGAAAACAGGCCACAACTCTAGATTAAAAAAATGTTTAAAATAATCAGAGCATTACTAATTATATTGTATTTCTGGTAGGGGTACATTTCCCCCAAGGCAAAGTGGCTTCTTCAACCTGTAGATAGTAATTGCAGCCTGTTTTCCTTGTCTTGCACTGAACAAGCTACACTGCTAAAAGTCTCTTCTAGGAGTGTGCAACTCCCTGCTAATGTTCCTGCAAACTCCCCTAGGGAAGCCATGATGCTGCTCAAGATAATTAACATTATCTTCTCCCTTCAAGTTGCAGCTCTTGAAAAAAACATTTTGCTCTAATTGTCATTTTCTTTTTGGAGTCTAGCCAAGAAATGGCAAAATTATATAGGGGAAGAAAGGGGATGAGTGTCTGTGCCACTGCAGCAAGCTTGGCATAGGCTCAGAAGAACCATAAACTCACATAAGAGCTTTTCTTACAAACAGTAGGGTTTTCCACCTCCACTCACCAGATCAAATAAACAACGCTGTATTGGTAAACTCACATAAACCTTCCTTTCTTCCCAACTGACTTCAGAATTCATGATGGCACAAGATGGACAGACAGCACAGACAGATGTTCAGACGCCAAATCTCTTAATACCAGGGCCATAGAGCTGACTGTCCATGATCTTTTATTTTAGTCTTTACAGAATCTGGCCATGCATCTGCTGGGTACTGCATGAGTTCCACACTCTTGTTACTCACCTTACCTAGTTTCTTTTTTCTGCTCATTGTTCATTCCTTTAAATCTGCATAAATGAAACACAAGCACTTGTCTGAGCAATGACCTTATAAGCAGCTGCTTACCTTGAGAAGCTGGTAAGGGCTTGGAGAAGGAGTCCTCATGATACAGGAATCACAAGTTTTTTGACTAGCAGGGAAAATTCCATGACAGGAAAATTTAAGAGAATCAAATTCTTTGATCCTTTATATCTTGTGGACAGAACATCTGACGGTTTCTTTAAGGTTTTGTGTTCTGTAGATGAACAGTCCTGCTTCTTTCAGACAGAAAAAGTTGTGTCACTTCAGCATATGAGTGACTGAACTTATTTTGACACTTATTTGCAGTTTCATATGACTATCTAGGGAGAAAAATTCCATGTCCCTGAAAATTTAGCAGGAAGTCTTGTGTCTCTGTAATACTAGGGTTTCATACAAGATAATAGTCTACAGTGGCAAAAAATAGATACAATAAGCTCAAGTGGCAAAATCTTTGAAATGGCAGTAATATTGGGAGCAAGATGGGATATACTATGACTTGAGATAGATCCATTTGGCCTTATTGGAACTGCTAGAAGGCTGCGGAAGGTACTTAGACACATTATATTATGGCCAAGGGCCCCCAGAGCACTCAGCATAACAGCTATTTAAATTAAGATTTCTGTTTGCTTCCAAACACTTTAGATTATGCTACCAGCCCAATCAAGGTGCTCCTCCCAGAATATATGTAACATTCACTTACGTCAGTCCCATTGACAACAGTGTTGTGGTATCTAAGCTGGAGAATTGCTTCAAGAATGGCAAGAGGTTTTGGAGCTCATGCCCAAAACACCCAGAGTGTTTCTTTCTTGAGTGACCCAGGCATACAGAAACTCTGGTCAGTCACAGCTCTCCCAGCAGGTCAGTTTGCAGAGCTATGCAGCTGTGTAAGGATGCTCTCTTCTGTTCTCATCTGCTGAAAAATAAAACATTCTGTAGAAAGAAGTGGCAACATTTTTATTGCCAAGTCACTAGAGTGACTGAGCTGAGTCTGAGAATGATGCATAATTCTGAATCTCTGAAGCTCATATTTATTAAAAAGAAAGAGACAAACAAAATTTATGCCTCATGATAAATGATCTGCTGCTTAGGGGAGATAAATAACCAGCCATCTATTCTATGAAACACTATGACATTTTTGGGCTTTTTTATTAAATGCATAATCAAGATGAAAAATATGTCCCTGGTTGAAGTTCTGTCCTTACCAGTTTTGGAATGTCCTTCCAAAGGTAAATGAAGCATTCCAGTTACAGCTCCCTCAAGTGTTGTATCACAATTTATGGGCTACATGCAGAAAGCTTTTAAATGGATTTAGAATAAGATAGATAGGATATTGGAAATACATTTTCCTTTCAATGCAATTTTCTTTTCAGAAACTGCATTTAGATGGAATATTCCGATTCAGCTCTGATAGCCATGATACCACCATTCCAAAATGTCCTTTTAGAAATCAAACTAGTGCAATTATCTGAAATTTCTTTCCAAAAGAAAATAAAACCAAATGTACTCCAAGAGAGACTTCAGAGAATAGAAATGGTGAAAACACTAGACAATCCTGTTAATATTATTTCTTCTCCTCCAACTTAAGTTGTGCAAACATTTACATTTTCTATAATTTTTTAATTTTTTTTCTTTGTTGTTACTGTTTGCTTGGTTATTGTTTGGTTTGTTGTTGGGTTTTTTTCTGAATAGGCTGTAATAATCTCAAGTGTGAATTATTTTATATTTTTTGTAATATTTTATGAACCTTATTTGTTACCTGTGTTTCTACTTAACCTGCTTTTCTTGATACATTTTTTTCTTGTCTTCACACAATAGTAGACATCATTCTAGTATCAAACCTAGCCTGCCACCTGAAGACTTTTTGCAACACTCAAACACTCCTCCTCTAACATTTGTATAACTCCTCTTGTTAATGGAAGACTCACTATTCTGCAGATGTGGCAGTCTTATTGTGACTTTTCCAACGTGCTAATAAATTATATACATGCCTAGTTTGACTTTAAACATATTTTCTCAGAGTCAGATTTTTAAAAAGTCCTTGTATCGCTTTCTTGTGAACCTTCAGTTTTACTGAACCTAATTTTCCTTTATCAAGGTATTTTTGGGAATAATTAGGTACATGTTTTTTGACTGATTTTCAAATGCTGAAGACTCAAAAGTCCTATCAAGGCCACTAGAAGCTGTGGGGATTCAGCATATCTGTCAGTCCCTGAAAAAAACATTTTTTTGGCAATGTCTCAGTACATCACTTACAAGATCTGGTACTTTGTCACAAACAGTGGCTGCTTAAAAGCCGTTTTAGGCCATTGATCCATCACTTTTCACATAGCAATTTCCCACTTCTCCATTTACTACTTTTCTCTCTAGCCACGCAGTTTGTCTTCTTTCCCCAATTCAGCCACAGGTCTGGCCTCTGGACACCACAGGAGAAGCATCTCTGCCAAGAACTGAGAGAACTCATTATTAAGTCTTTAATCTAGATTCCTTCTTCCTTCTCCCTTCCTGGCTATCATGGTTGACACTTACTCTTCCTGCAAGACAAACTTCTCTACTACATTAATAGAAAAATATTCTGAGGTGACACTAATCTGTGAGGCCCTCTTGGGGCTTTTACCATAGAGATAGCAGGGAATGTCTTTCTCTTATGCTAAGAACAAGAATATGTACTTGCAATAGACCTGGAGTTTTGATACCCTGGGTTACACCACACTTCACTGTTTTAACCTCTACAACTTCACAAACCACTCCTGAGCAATCACTAATTGCTGAACAAAACTTACAAGGCTTAATGTGTCTTTTTAATGCATATTTTTAATTAAATATTTTCTTTAGTATTTTTTATATTTTTACTTCTGCCTCAGCTAGATCTATCTTCATTTTTATAATTTTTATAATCCTCCATGCAAATCCTAAACATCTGTTATTAAACAGACAAGTAACCATTCAGGCCCATTTCCATACTGCTTGGTTTTCTTTTAATGTAAGAAAATATTCTCATATCATTTTCAAAAGATGCTTAGAAAAAGATAGCAATACTCTCATCTTATACTGCTTTTTTCTTTGATATTTGTTACTTCTTTCACTAAGTCTTCCTACAGAAAAGCTGAAAAACCTTTGAATATACAGCAGGGATGTAATTCAGAAGAAGCCCATGAAGCCCAACTAGACACACACACTAGTCGGGCTCTATTTTAAATGTTGGAATAGGACTCAGACTTCCCGATTTCTATAACAGACACATAAGAGGAATGCAGAGAAGAGAAAGCACCCACATTTCAGGACGAGTCCCTTCTCAAGGTTTTCTTTGCTTTGTACTAAGGTACTAAGACCCAGATGCTTGTCCCAGCAGAGGGTGCTGCTGCCCCGACCTTCACAGCTCGAACGGGGTTTTAGCTGGACAGAGCTAATTGCTCTAGGCAGAGTGACGTCATGTCGTGATTAAGGTAATGCCTTTTATAACAGCAACAAGAAATCTTACATATTAGGTATAAGGCAAAAATTAACCAGATTACAGAAAACAGAGATGCCACAGATGTGATCCCAGCAATTTAGAGTGGGCACAAATATAAAGCATTTGTGAATATATGGTCAGCTTAAAGCTCAAAATAAACTAGAGTTTTCTATGCAAGCATCAATACTGCCAAAAGTTAAGGAGTTTACTATAAACAACACTAGTGTAATAAGAAAAAATTAGTGGTTTGTTGAGGTTTTTTTCAGGTGTTTTTAACAAGAACATCTCTAATTGCAGGTCATCATTCTGTTCCCTCATAAGACATAGAGAAGCTGAGATACAAAGATGGAAGACATCTTCTACCAATTATTCATCAAGCTGCTGTTAGAGGTAGGAAGACATTGAATCCTCCTAAGCTGAACACCAAGAAGGTTGACCAAGTACTTCACAAAACTCAGATATTGTAAGTATGCTAAGCTTGGGGCAAACAGACTTGGGATTTTGCAGCTGTGTACTCCCTCACTTCTTAACAAGAGCACAAAAATTATCCAGCACACTGTGTCAGACTGAAAGTCCATCTAGCACAGAGTCATGCTTTCCACCAATGGCAAGCAGCAAATGCCACAGCATTAAAAATATTAAACCACCAAAAGTACAGTTGGGCATTTTTTCACTTTCCATGCCATTTTTAAGCTGTTCAAGGATTCCTGAGTGTGTGAGTGGAATATGTTATTGAACATCAGTGATGGGTCAATTTTCAGCAAAATTTTCAAACCCCTTTTAAGCCACTTAATTTTCTGGACTCTACAACGTCCTGTGGCAGCAAGTTCCATCAGTTAATTATCTGCTGAAGGATAAATTACTTCCTTTGTGTTAAATATGCTGCCTGATAAGTTAATGTTGTATTATAGTACTAATTCCATCTGTAGTTATCAGAACAGCAATTACCTCTCCTGTAATCAGGAGAAAGGTGTCACAACTATTTTTCTTGCTTATACTACTTCTGACTCACAAATAGTTTTGCCACATTTGTTGATTTTGGATATGAAACAGTAGAGTCAAACTTATTTTCATGCCACAGTCTATATAATTTTGATTTGAATTGTTGGATTTTAAGTAAATCCTTATCATATAAAATACATAGATGATCAGATTATTTATGTGTTGGGTGAAGTTGCTTTTCTTTCTTATTTTTTTTTCTTGCTGTGAAATATCCAGCATTAACTACCGAGAGAAAGAGCATAGCAGAGTAGATGGCTTTTTTCTGTTTCTCTAAGCACTTTCCTATATATTTTTTTAATTATTATTTTGCTTATATTAAACTCCATACTTTAAAAACATGACTTTTAAGGAGAAAACATTTAATTGACAGCAAGTATTCTATAGGTTTATTTGGCCATCTCCTACAGCCTCTTTCATTTACATAGTGGTACAAAGGCAGTAACTATGTCTAAAACAGCCTCATCATAAAAAGATTGGTGGCTTTCAGACACTCTTCATTAATTTTTTAGTTTTGCCCTACCAATACACAAATTTTATATTACCCCATGTAGTTCAGAGAACTTTCCCTGTCTCAACCCTTTCAGCGCACACCACCACCACACCAGCCACCCAGAACTCCTCCCTCACTTTTCCTACTTCCGTATTTGCAGACAAAGCACTATTGTACTTTGTTACCAAAACAAAGACATCATCTATACTTTAGAATTGCATCAAACTCTTGGCTGAACAAACAATAAAACCATACATTCACATCAGCTGATAGTTCTCTGTAACAGTTGTGCAGCACAACTGAATCAAGGGCTAATATATTACAGATCACTTTGATAATTAACTCCCTTGGGAAACTAATTTTCATCTGGGGACAGTAACAATAGATCTCGAAAAGGAAGAAAAAAGTCAGTTTTTCCTTTACAAATTCCCTGTTGATGCAGGGCAAACTTGTAATTAGTCTATGAAAGAAATAAACATGATTTTAAGGAAAAGGTTATATCTCTTTGTGTTACATTGATTTCAAGACCAAAATGGCAAGTCAAAATTCCCATGCTCTTCAACATTATTAAGAAAAAGAGTGTATTGATTTATTTAGCCTGTAGGAGGGTTTGATGGGATGGAACCATTGCAGGATTGAATATAACAAGACTACAGTTCCTGATTATGCAGGATGAATTATGGAGAAAACTATGCAAATGTAAAGTTCTTGTTGTGAAACTCCAGGCAATTTTGTTAGTGGGAGTTCTCCTTACAAAACAAAAGGTTATGTTCAGAGTTGTGTAACTTGGGTGGAGCTACAAATGCAATATTCAGCTAGATGATACACTTGATAGTCCATAGCTTAAATTATTCCAAGGAAGTGTGCCCAGGCCATCTGGAAAACAGAAATAAAGGTTCAGTCTTGCACCTCTATGAAAAGGGTGTGCTGGCTGGCAAGTACTCTGATGCAAGGAATGAAAAGAACCTAATGGGATCATAGGACTCATCTTTGCTTTCCATTATCTTTACAGACTGTTGCTCAGTGTCCTCCAGCTCAGCAGACTCTACTGCAGCTACACAGGACCAGAGCCCTTGCTATTGTACTGAACAGTGACAGGGCAATGCCATTTCCCCATTTCTGTGTGACAAGTTCCTCAAAATGAGAAACCACTGTGGCAAAAGAAAAAAACCCTCTCCACAGTCAGAAGCTGAATATTCCCCAGAAAAATACATTATAATGATTTTCATCTGACACCAGGTCTTTTAGTGGATCCTCTTCTTCCTCTTTCTCATGTCAGCAGTTTGGGCTTTTGAACAACTCAAACCTTACATATCAAAGCAGATGCTCTTTCAGCATGTACTGTCAGCATAGTTGGAGCTAGTGACTTGCTGCTTCACTTACTGCTCATCCATAAGTGCTGGGGGACAACAGCCTGAATCCTCGCTGATCACGTGACTGGATTTAGCTTATCTCTGCCAAGAGAAATTCTTAAATTTCTATATATTGAGTATGGGTTCTGTAGGATCAAGAAGGGGTCAACAGCTCTTGCCCTGTCCTTGGTGGGTATCTCCTGCAGTCAGGCCATTCTGCTGGTTCACTACCATCCCCCTCATGCCTGCCATTTCTCTTTTCTTCATCCCATTAAATCCTCCATTCTGCTCTTCTGCCATTTTTCTTTATCTCTGTGCAATACTGAGCTCAACTGTGCTGCAAATCTGATGACAGAAGAACTCTGGTGAGCTGAGAGAGGGGTCTGGGAGGGCAGGTGCTGTGGAGTGTTGTGCTCTTCATGTGGAACAGGACAGGTCTCAGATTACATCCCGTGGGCTTTCCCCCCAGTGCTTACCTGAGTAGAGGTTGCTAGGGGAAAGATTTAAGAGTCATTTGTGCATGTGACTGCTGTTTGAAGCTATATAGCTTTGTTAGGAATATTACATTTAATGTATAAGAGAGATGGACAGGAAGGAAAGGAGGGAGGGAGGGAGGGAGGGAGAAAAAAAGGAAAAATAAAGAAGGAAAGAAAGAAAAAGAAATAAAAAGAGAGAGAGAGAAAGAAAGAGAGAAAGAGTGAAAGAAAGAGAGAAAGAGAGAGAGAGAGAAAGAAGGAAAGAAGGAAGGAGGGAAGGACTGAAATGTTTATTCATGGATTTGGGACCACAGCAGGAGCAGGGGGAATTGTGAGGAGCTGAAACATTTCACTTGTAGTTCCTGGGGTTTATTTTTGTTGTTTCAGTTCTTTTTTAAAAGTTATTTTAAAAGAATTTAGGACAAAGTAAAGTCTGGTCTAACTGAAAATATTTATTTTTATTTTTGTTTTATCTTTGAACGAAGATTGTTCAGTTAGCTTTGTATTGTTTATTTCACTCATAGTTGGAGGAAGTGATAGGGATTTCAAAAATGTGTCTTAGCACCATGTCAACACTCTATCTCAGTATTCTCATTAACTTTTTTGGTAGAACTGGCTGAATAATATCAATCAATTGTTGAATGAGAAAATTTATTTTCAAACAAACAAGCTCTATGATTTTTTTTAATTCAGTTTCAATCAGTCAGAAATAGAAATAGGGAAACTTTATGAGTACACCTGCAAAATATTTCTATACTTTTCATTTAAATGTTTTGCTTTTGGAAAATCTACACTAGGATATTTTGTTAAAAATATTTTCTGAGGCTATAAATATATTTTTTGTTGAAACAAAAAATAAAAAAAAGGTATTAAATTTTGCACAAATCTGCCAAAGCCCTGCTAAGAGTGGTTTTATTTGTTTTATTAATATTTTTCCATTTTACTTTTATAAAGCATTTTTTGCTTCTGATGCCTTTGGAGAATGTAATTCCTATTCACTGTAAAAATTCACTTTCAAAGCAATTCTTTTGGTCACAGAGAGGAAAATGCTATCATCAGTAGAGGAGCACTGTATCATATTACATATGTTCCCTTCTATTAAGGTTTTTACTGTTGAGAGCTAGAAACACTTACAAATTGTCAGGAAATATATAGAAACACATTTGATATACCCAGCAGAACTAGCAAGCTAAGGCTGCTTCATAACCAGCCATAAAACCATGTGGAAAGCCAATTCAATCTCCCTGCTTTGGGTGAGCTTGTGAGAGTATTTCATGCAAATTACTGGTAAGTCTTTATTTTCATTCATGTTGGGCCAATCAAGTTTCTAGTGATTCTTGTGGGAGTAAAAAATACAAAGCTGTAATGTCTCATGAGAGCTCTGAGATGAGAATGGTTATATGAGAACATGAAAAAAACTTCAAAATCAAAGGAAAGGGAGAAGGGAAAAAGAAAAAATGGTAAAAGGAAAGGAGAAAATAGGAAAAGAAAACAAGAAAAGGAAAAAGGAAGAAAGGAAAAGGGGAAAGGGAAACTGTTATGGAATAGAAAACAGAAGATAGAATATCTTTCTCCATCCTATTTCAGAACCAATCCCACAAGGAGTAATTTTGTTTAGTGAGGTCTAGGTCTATATTTTTAAGGGTTTACCAAGGTAAGATTTGATGGTTTGTTTCCAAAAGCAGAGAGGCAAATATGGTGACTTGCAGCCCACAAGAGCACAGAATATCCATAATAAATAATGGAAACAAACACCAAATAGAAAATCAAAGTAAGTTGGATGTGGGTTTTTATTAAACAAACAAACAAACAAACAAACAAACACAGGAATTTTAATTATTAAAGAAAACTTGGAAGAGAGAGAGGAGAGAAGAAACTGCATAAATATGCAGAGGATTGAAGGAAGGACATGTTTGGGACAATGCTTATATTTCAGTTATCACAAGGAGAGAGTAGAGATACAGGCTGGAGAGGACATTTTCTTCTCAATTTTCTTATCCAGATAGTCCAACTATAGCCCTTATGGATACTGCTTTTTAGAGAAGTGAAGTAACTCCTTATGCTCTTCACTCAAACTCTAACACAGAACTAACCTCACCATTGGTGACATTGGGGATCTTGGGAATCTCTTCCTCTGTAGTATATGTGCCTCTTCTCTGCAGTGTCAAGTCAGAGAAAACAGAGATGGAAGAAAGAACAGGTGGAAAAGTAGGGAAAATAATACTGTCAGAAACAGGATTTCAGAGAGGAATCATTTGACATTCTGAAAAAATAAATTAGTTAATTGAACACTTGAGAGAGGAAAGATTATTCTTCCCATTTAATGGTGGGGAGAATGAAGGAAGTTCGATTAATGCCAATGTACTTTACTTGGGTAAGAAAACCATGGCATGATGCAACTTTCCAGTTCCTTGTAGTTGAAGAAAAATGCAAACAAACAGCTGGAAAAGTGTAGGAAAAAATAAAGGTGAGGATATTTGTGTAAGGTATTGAAGTTTAAAGTTGTTGGGTTTTTTGGTGTTTGTTTTTTGGTTAGGTTTTTTTTTTTGTTTGTTTGGTTGGTTTGATTTTTGGTTTTTTTGCCATGCAATTATTTCTCTTGGACCAGAATCTCCTCTCGGGCACTCTGAATTTCCACATGCATCCTTTAGTACCCATGATACAGGTTCCAAACTTCAAATACAGCTTGTACGTGTGAATGAACAGGTGTTTTTCCAAGTGTATTTTGGCTTGCTAAATGTTGATCTATAGCTTAATCTGCTCAGGGAGGAAATTTGAGCTTCTGAGATCTAATAACTGAAAGTTGAAATTCCTTCCACCTCAGCCAGCAAACATACTTCCTTTGAAATGGCAGTAATGTGAATTTAACCCCACTATGTAACACCTGAAAAATTTATTTTCTTTCTGAAACACAATAGTAAGCAAAATACATAGCAAAAGAGAAGAGTTAATATAGATAATTCAAAAGAGTGGGAGGTTTTGTTTTTAGTGGTGGTGGCAGTTTTGTTGCGTTTTTTTAGAATGTGAATGTTTTGATGATTTTAATAAACCATAGGTTGCTCTTGTTATTTTTTGCTTGCCTTCTGCCTTTTTGTTGATAGAAATTTAGAAATTAGAAGCCAAACTCAGATGTGAGATGTTGTGAAACAAAACTAAAATTACTTTGCTTAAAATCTATTGCCTTAAAAGCAGAGAGAGGAAGAAAAAAAAAAGAACAACAAAAAAAACCACAACCAAAAAGTTTCACTATTCATCCTTCTTGTAACTCAGGGCAGGCTCAGGGTGCAGCACTATCTTTGGGCAGAAGCAGACAGACAAACTGGCAGAAACACAACATAGAGGTGTCTCCTTAGCTGTCTTTACTTCAGTTGGGAAACTGATGTTGGCTGCTGTGTTGCTATGAGGATCTGAGGCTATGACTCCTGCTGGGAGAACTGCCCCTTGAAGAAGCACTCTTTGCTGACACTGCTTCTTCCTTTGCCATGGCTGGAGTCCCCCAGCCTGGCTCCCCAGAGCTTTACATGGCTTTCATCCGTCTTGACTCTCTCCTGCAGTCATTCTCACCCCACTCACATCTTGGATGTTGTCACAGCAGGGAATTCCTCTTCAACTTTGGTGTTGCCTTTTTCTGGAGAATGGAAGAAGGGCCAGAGACACAGTGAGGACAAGAGAAACCCTAACTTGTTTGCTATGCTGCAATGCTTGCTATACACAGAGGCAAAGCTATAGCAGCATCACAATGACTTTTCCCTCTTTGCTACAAAACAGAGGGAGGAAAAATAAATAATGTTTCCTTTCTTGTTTAGTTCTGGTGTTTTTTTCTCTAAAAAAACCAATCCTAGGATCTGTACTTGTTGTAGATGACAAATAGCCTTGTCAAATATGGAATTTACTTCTTTGACAACAAAGAAGAATGATGGAGTAGATGTAGGCTCTGGTACAGAATATAAGAAAAAATACTGTCACCTGGATCTCCTTCAGCCACTCACAGCATTGTAACTGATGTTCATGGCATAACATGGTTGCTACAAATAATTATAAAATCACCTTTAATGGGTGATCTTAAAATTTTTATTTCTAAGTAACTAATTTACTATGATTCTTGTATGACAAATGAAAAATGTGATGGAAAGTATAGAATTCCCTATAGACTTGGACAGAAATACAATGAGATGATGAAGTAAAGCTCTAACCTTTTAGATACTCACCTAAGGTGTTTCTCACAATGAAGGTAGGACTCAATGTAGTTAAATACATGTTACATAAAAACACAGAATGAAGATGAAATTTATAATGCTTTGAAACATATTGACACTTTTTTATCTTGCTTGCAGCTTGTTATTGGCCAATGGCCCTATCTTTTTTACAAAGCTTTTGCTATTTGCAGAGATTTTTCTTTGTTTTAATTTCCAACTACTATCAAATCACATAACAGCTGCAGAAGTATGCTTTCTTGACCAAAATATCAACGAGGTTTGGCCAGTTTCTTTACAATAGGGAATCTGCAGCTATAATACATTTATTTTACATTTCTAGACTGAGAAGTATAATTTGTTCTATGGAACTACGTATGTACTGTTGGATAGGTTTTCTCTCCAACTGATACCTAAAAGTGGTACAAAATTAAACTGCTTGCCTTGTCATAATTTATTTTGAGAATTTTTGGCTATTATTTTTGACACGGCACTCGACTTTTCCTCTGGCTTTCTGAAAAAATCCCAAGTGAATATTTAGGGATTTGTTTTGTCTCCTCCAATCCTGAATTTCCTAAAAATGAGACTCATCTGAAACCATCCTGCCAGTTATGATCATGAAGATGTCAGTTTGACAGCCTAATCTTTTGCAGGGCTTTCCATCTTTTGCAGAGGCTTTGTTTCATCAGCCATCTCATCAGCATGATTGACTAAAGACTTAGCTGAGAAACTGCACAGACTGCTGCAAGACCAGCTAGGTCTCCGTTAGCAGGGATGGATTATGATACAAATCTTCAATGCTTGTGGTTATCAGTGGTTTCTGTGGAATGAGGTTCATATTTCATGGCTGTTTATTTAAGGATTGGCAAAGTAGAATCTAGAGCAGTTAGGATGTTTCTTTGAGTAGATGGAATCAAAGCAAGCATATACATAAAAAGGTAGCTATATATGTTCAGAGTAGTGTGGTTAGGTTATAAGCTCTAGCACTTAAAACTATAGAATGGGAAAGTAATGAATTTTGTGCAAATTTGGACTACACTGCAGTTTTTATTTCCCTGGCCATATACTCTTTTTTTCTCTCTCCAGTAAATGTCTGTCTTTTTCACTATGCACTCTGAACTGTGTTACTTTTTGTGCTTCTGCTCGCTCCTTTCCTCTGCCTTCCAAGTAGATAAGTCAGGATGCGCTTACCTGCCAAAATCAGGTGCAGCCAACGTGATACCTGATGCCACTGCTGATCTGTTGTCTTTCAAAATCTTGTTTGTTATTCATTGTCCAAAATGTGTTCCACACCCTGTATAATGCATGTGACTCAAGGTTTTCCCTAGACACAAAATTATTATTTTCCTCCTGGGCTTTCCTGTAGCCTTCAGTAGTCACCAAGTGATGCACAAACACCAATTAAATTATTTTCACAACACACCAGTGAGACAGCATACTATTATTATACCAAATTTACATATAGAGAACTAAGGTATGAGGAACTATGGTTCCATGTGTAAGCTATCAGTATCCTTAACTATACAAGCTGGGACCATTCTTGTAACTGGGATGACCTATTAACTAAATGAGGCAGGGTTATTGTTGAAAAATAGTATTTGATCATGTAATTAAAGACTAAGTCATACCACAAGTGCCTGATAGGCTCAAAAGAACGTTACTCAAGCAGCTGTTATTCTGATATTTCCTAATCTTTCAAGCTTAATTTATGACCATTAATTATTAATTTAATCTAGCTAATATTTGAAAATTGTAGGATTAAAATCAGGTAAAAAGGAAATTTCATTACATCTCATTAACCTGATTTTCATGTGAGTCAACAGCAGCGTGTGAGCCCCATAGCCTCACAGTAGAGTCCTACAACATCTAGACTGGCACAGGCTGTGCTTCTGCAAAGGTCCAGACCCATGTGCTGCTAAATATAAAGCAATCTCAGAGGAAAACAACTGCAGTTTCTTTTTTGGATCAATGAGCACTCACAACAAATAGGTGCTGTGAAACCACAGCCTGCAATATTTTGGGGGTTGAGTTTTGTTTTGTGGGTTGTGGGTTTTGTTGTTGTTTTGGGGTTTGGGGTTTTTTTGGTTGGTTGGTTGGTTGGTTGGTTGGTTTTTTGTTTGTGTTTTTGTGTGTGTGTGTGTGTGTGTGGATGAGCATTAGTTCCAGAGCTACTGTTTTATCAGCAGGTTTCATGGGCTTTTCTATAACATCAGAGACATATATGGTCAGTTTGAAGAGAAAGGCATTAACTCACTCAGTTTCCCAAATATGACCCTTTACATTGCACTTGCACGGTGATCCCTGTTACTCATACATTTTGAGCTGTCTCTAAAATTTTTCCAGCTGTTTTGCTAATGTTTAAAGTACTTTCATGAGAAAATGATACTATAAATGCCTGCAGACTCCTAAAAGAAAACTTCATATCCTCCATAATGTGAGATCCACTAGGCAGTCACTGTTTAAAGAGTGGTATACTGCAGAACATGGCCTAAAAATTAGAGAATTTCGGGATCTCACAATATTATATGCTAATTTATTCCTAAAGGAAGGCATTTTATTCCTTGTCACTGCTCTTGTTATCTTTAATAACTTCTGTGATTTAATTGTGCGTTTGGTTTATCATTTGTACAGGTGGCATTAGTTCAGTCTTCCAATATGCAAGAATTTATTTACATATTTATTTTGTCAAAAGACAATAAAAACAAGGAGTTCTATCTAAATTAGAAGCTTTGTTTTATCTTTTAGTTTTAAACCTGCCATCCACTCATTCATCTTAGCAGTCAGGCACAAAGACAAATCATGAGACTTTAACACCATCTACATAAGTCATAGAAATATCTTGTGCACATCAGCATTGTGACTCAGTGTATCCACAGAGCCTGTGATTTGTGTTGTGCTAGTAATGCATCCTGTTGATCCATTGGCTATGCAATGTTAAGACTGGCCTTGGAAAGGGAACTGGATGGTCCCTAAACACATGGGAGTATAGGAAAAATTAGAAACATTTATTACTTTTTATGTTTTTTTTTTTCTATGTGGAAAAGGATGATTTTCTTAGGGCTCTTTCACTTCCATGTTTTCTCCTACTCTTATGACTGAAAAAATCCAGAAAAATCTCCCAGCAGCTGGAGCTGTAGTTTTGTGAAGTAGCTCGCACATGAAAATCCCTGGAAATACCCATTTTATTCTAAAACAACTTTCTTTTGAATACAGTCTTACATGTTCTAAAAAAAGAAACTGAGTAAAACAAAAGTAACCCTAAATCTTAAAAGGATTATTTTTAAAGAGTTAGCTCAGAGGGATTTTCCCCTTGAATAATTTGCCTTGTTTGCTGACAATGACTGTTAGTCTCCTCCACAGCAGTATTTGTCGTATAAGTATAGAGTCCTTAAGGGTTTATAAAGTCTGCTCTCCCTCTACTGCTGCTTATGTATTCAAAGTCTGGAGAGAAAAGGGAAACACATCTGATGCCACCTCAGAGGCAATATTTGATTATGTCAAACTCTTGTTCCCAAAGAATAACAACTTCTTTCCAGTTCTGTGGAATGACTTCTTGCACAAGCACTATGTTTGGTCTTTCATGGTACTGTGCCTACTTTTAAAATGCTCAGTGGTCTCAAGCCCTGCTGAAGTCAGTAGGAACTGAAGTGTACTGTTCTTCTAAGCGTGATCAAAGCCAGGCCCAAGGGACACCCATATGGATGGTCAGAGTCATTATTAAGACTGAGTCAGGAATAATATCTATGAAATCTAGAGATGCAGCCAAAGCACAGCTTCAGACATGCAATGTGAGTGTTTTTCTTCATGTACAGCCTGCCAGTTCTCAGCTACTCAAGGCTTTCCTCAGTTTCTCTAGCCAAGCAAAACCGTGAGGCAAGTGCTTAAATTTAGGTGTGTGAATATTCACAATCAAATCACATTGAAAGGGGTACTATTTCTGTCACTTATTATTAAGATTTATTCTCACCTCTTTGCTTTTATAGGTAAATTCTCCTTCCCCCACCTGAGACCCACAGAACAAGCTTTGAAAGCCCTTGTGAGCTTTCCCAGGCTGAGAATTTTCAGGAATATTTATCAGCATTGCTAGCTTTGTCTCTCATGTAAACATTTTTTACAAAGAAAAGCTTATTCACTTGATTCTCAGGGGGAAAAGGAGGTCAGTAAAGTGCCAAGATAAAGTTTTCCACTTTTTTTTCTTTTATTTTCCCTTATTTATAACAATTAATTATTTTTCTACAAATGTTCTATTATATTTTTACCAGAATCTCCTACTGATTTTTATGACATAGACTGCTTTATATCAGATACAGGCTTCTCAATGTCATTAGCCTCTTAAATACAACTTTGATTTTAAGGAACCAGTGTAAATCAATAGCAAACAGGATATTTGAGCCATTAGTGCATCTTCATTGTTACACTAAGCATTTATTTACCTTATTTGCAGATTTATTTATCTTATTTACAGATTTATTTATATTTTAAAGCAAAAATCTTTGTCTCTAGGAGGATTCTGTGGCTTATCAATTAGTTTACAAGACACAAAGTTTGACTTAAGCCCTTGGGGTGCTATGATCGCATTCTGAATAGAGCAGAGCTTTCCAAAATAAGCCTGCTAATGTCAGAACCTCTTGTTGCTAAGAGAAGAAGCAAGTGTAGCCTGGTAAATGCATGCTGTTTCAACAAATCCATTTGAACTGGCAGCCAACCTATCTAGAGACAATGGAAGTAGTTTTAAACAATACATACCAAATTGTTACATCAGCCTGTTTTACTGGAGCCAGAAAAGAAGTGGAGGGCTGTTGAGGGAAATAACAGGGGGAGGGGGATGGAAACATATCCTCTACTTAGAGAGATTGTCTAATGTAAATATGTTCTTTCAGTTAGGAAACTAATGGAGGTGAGAATGACCTACCCCAGGCTAATAACGTACAGTACATTTAAGTTCTCAAGAATTTCCAATTAAGCTTCTTTTTATTACCACACTAGCCAAAGGCTCTACTACTGCATGGTACATTACTTTTAAGAATTGAACAGTAATTTAGATCAGAGGTATGCGTTCTGATCCCAACTAGGAGGAATGCTACACAGTATTGACCCTCCCCTAGGAACAGACTGTAAATTCATCCATACTTTACAACATATACAATTCCCATTCAGCTGCTTGACTACCTGGATGGATCTCTGCAACACGGTTCTTTGTTTCTCTTCAATTGTTAAGCCATTAAAAACGAAACAACCTACAGTATTTCATTCTCACCTTCTTAAAGACATGTGCAAACACACATACACTCCTGAGAGGCTGAAATTAGAGTAAAGTACAAGAGAAACCCTTAGCCTTCACATATTATAAAATGACACATGATACTGGTTGCATGGATAGGAATTAAAAACATATCCCTTTTTTGAAAGATCACAAGGTGTACAAATAAATGGTATCTATCATACAATTTATTAATCCCTACTCTGTTATCAGAGAAAGAACTGTGGCTCCACAGAGTGGAAATCTCCAGTGGGTTTCAGCATGAGAAATTTGTTCTAGCAGGAAGACCACTGCATTCATATGGTTGATTCATTTATCATATTTTATAGAAATTACTTACATATCATTGAGGCAGGCTTGATTTTTCTTCACAAAATTATTGTATCTTTAAAATACTGAAGGTTCAAGAGCACAAGAAGAACTAGTTCAGGTGGTTTGTGTGTCCTACCTTTGCAATTTTTTTTTCAATTTATTACATTTTAATTCCCTTTAAATCAGTGCACGATGAAATACCATTATTAATGACCAATTTCTGTAGCCTTTATGGATACATATGCATTTGTAACAAAATCATTCTGTTTTAAATCCCTAAAGTAAGAAGAAAACATCTGTGCTCAAAAGAGGTATAGAATGTTCCTGATTTTAGAAAATAGGTCGATTCAAGATCTAATATTTAATGCTCTTTTCATTGGCTTAGGAGAGTTCTGAATCAAGCCCCTATTTTGTGGAACACACACAACTGACACTGACTTCAGGGACGTTTTCTGAGTTCAGGGCAGCTCTGCCTTGCTTCTATATGCAATCATGCTAATGGCTATGAGGAAAAGTCTTTTACAAAGCAGTAAAAAACCCCAAACTGTTGTTCTTATCAGTCAATGCCAGAAAGAAAACTCAGTTTTGCATGATCCTGAACTAATTTCCTTGGGAGTTAGTAGAAAGACTTGGGGTTTCACAGTGGTCTATCCATTGATTGCAATACTTGTTGAAGTAGAATTTTCTGCTCTCTGGGCCATATTCATGTTCCTGGTTACTATTTAGTTCTGCTGATTTTAACACTAAGCACCAAACTCTGCCTTGGTTTTCTCAGAGTTATAATTAAACTAACTAATTAGCATTGACTCTGTGAGGTCCTGTGGTGCAAAACTCCATGTTAGCATAATGTACTGTTAATGCTATTATTTAGTACAATTGGAAATCACCTGGAAAATAATTGTCCCTTACATATGAGTTTACCTCAACCAGGATCTTTTGAGATCACTTGCAGCATGTATCTGAATCACACTCTAACTATATATAGATTTAATAGACAAAATTTTTGTAGTGTTTTATTTCAAGTTTTTACACAAAAGACCTTGAAGGTGAAATGTACAGCTATGCAATCACAAAGTAAAGATTTAACGTCCCTCTAATTAGAAACATGACCAGTTCTGTTAATTTACCTGAAGTAGAAAAGGCTGTTCAATAGAGTGAGCAATAATCTATACCTCAGGAGCCTGCTGCTCAATACCTTGCTTTTCCAGGTGCCTCCTCTGTGACTTTGTATGAATCATATATACCCAGATTCTGAAAGGTATTTCATTATCTGCTGTTAAAATCTCATTTAATCTCAGTCAGCTGCCTAAATCACTGAACTAAAAATAACCTTATGAAAATTACTAGGGAATTATGACATCTCAGAATATGCCTTTCTCTACTTAAAACAAAACAAAACAAAACAAAACAACAAAAACCCCAATAACAAAAACCCCTATATCTATAGCATTACTTACAGATGTTTCCTTGATATTGTCACCTGCTTGACTAGCTTTAATACATAGCTCATTAAAGAAATTCCTTGATTTCTCTTGAAAAGCTGTTCCACTGCTCACTTATCCTTAAATTGATTTCTGTGTATTGGAACTGAAATCTTCCAGGCCTGACTTATTCACTTAGAAAATGGAGTGAACTTTTACTATTTAATTGAATTGTTGCAAGAATAAAAGGACTTTCATCTGAAAAAGTTATATTCATCAAGTTTAGGTACTTAAACCAATATAGTCCATATTTGAAGAGCTTAAGTAAGTAGCTAATCAAAAGTAAGCACTGTAATTTGAGAAATGAACAAAGAGTCCACACAAAGTAATTACCTGAAACATTCAAACATAACCAAGCTACACATGTTTCTGAATAAATCAAATTCTGTTGACAGCAACATACACATTTTTTTTCAAAATATAATAGGTTATATTACTCCATAGATTTTTTATGAAAAAAAAGGACTAAATAATTTATTTCATTTACCTTTGTTTGATTGCCTTCACCACTCCTTTTATAGAGGCTGAATGTGAAAACACTATATGCAAAGAATACACCCCAAAAGAAATATACTTTGTCTACTCATAAAACACAGTGATAACATTCTTTTTAAAAATGATCTCTGGAAAAGCATAACAGATGCTGACAAACATGAAGTTTCAAAAGAAGACATAATGTCATATTTCCACAGGGTTTTTTGGCTTTATAGTTCATAATTCATATCTTCAAGAAAAAGTTCACTTTTCTGATTTTGAATATGATTTTTAATTTGTCGATTTTATTTCTATAAAATATAAATGGCTAAAAAAATTAGAATTATCTATTTTCAGAAAATCAAAATTTATTGGTCAATTACAATTTCTTTTTGATTACTGGATCGTAAAAATGCTTGGAATCTTGATTTATTGTCTTGGTGGAAACATTTATTTTAGACTTGAAGTATGGGAGAAATTGTCTTTCTATTTTGCCTTCCTAATAACTGAGTTAAAAAAAAATTTTCCACCATGAAATACCAGGTTAGGTTTCTTCAGCAGCTGGCATTCAAATGACAGTTTAAACTTACACAGCCTATTGCACAAATTTTGAAAAACAATCTCTTTATCTTTGTTAGTGTTTCCTTTCCCACAACAGATTTTAAAATCTAACAAGTGTGAGTTAAAAAGACAAATTTCGCCCTGTTTCTTGTCAGGATTTTATAACACAGTAGGGATTGCTGGTTTTCTAAGATCTATAACTGAACATGTACTCTGGCCTCAATTTTTTTAGCTGTGGTTAACTCAGGTAAAACAGAAGAATCAGGACCCTTTTATTACTGTGAGTTACAAGACATGGAGTTTGCAATGTAACTTCCTTCCCCACTACCTCCATAAACACTAACTCTGCTCCTTACTTCTGTTCACCTGATTTCTAATTAGCACCTTGCAAAGCTGCACACCTGCAGCAGCTCTGTTCTCACCTCACTGTACATTACCCATTATGTCTCCACAGCACACCCTATGCAGAAATAGTTTTATCACTACATCATTGCACCTCCTTCCCTTGCAGCGAATACAGGCAAAAGTTAACTGCTTGAAGTTATGTTATTCTTGGGAAACAAGAGCTATTAATTTTCTTTTACATCATTATATATTTTCACATAAAATGAAAATCTTGCATGTCCAATGAGAGTCTTGCAACTATTTTTTTTGCATCTGTTAAAACCAGTCTGTGTTCAAAAACAAAACAAAACAAACACCTCTCCCCAACAAAACTCCTCCCTCCCAAAAAAACCCTGAAAACAAAACAAAAAAACCCCAAACCCCACACAACAAAAGAAACCCCAAACAGAAACATGGAGTTTTCTCTTTGTATCTCATTAACAGGTATGCCAAACCATAGCCATAGCCAAAAGTTTTGAAATGCTCCCACTGTTGAAACATGTAATTTTGCATGAGGTGCATGGTAGTAACACCAATCCTATTCTGTGTGACTTGTTGGATGCAGGGTTCTTCTATTTTTCAGTGTTGCATCACATTTTGTGTAAAGCACATGCACATACAAACACACATCACACTCACCCATGATCCCAGCTGCACAGGAGTAACTTAACTGTACAGGAATTCAGCAAACCCTGAAAACCTTGTGTGTTTCAGGGGACTCTGATGCTTGGTCATGTTTTGAACTGTAATAAGGAACATTGTTATCTAGTGAATTCCCATACACTAGAACAACTGTGTTCCTCTGAGCCTCTGTCATATGAATAGTACACCCTGTCATAGACTGTATTTTCCTCAGATTCCCAGACAGGTGTGCATATGTAGGCTTGTGAGTGTATGTATGCAGGAAGTGCATAGAGGTATAATCTGCCCTAATACTATTGAAATCACTACTGTAAAATTTTGATTATTAGGGAGAAATTTTATACATAATACAACTTTTTAAAAATTTCACAGTGACTTTATTTTTCCTCTCCACATATTTTTTATGTCTTGTTTAAGTAGAAATACTGAATATTCTGTGATTTTCTTAATCACCTAGTGTATATAATTCTATTCTTATGTGATCACTTATGCCTCTTTGAAGCAGGTAGGGTAGGATGTTAAATGCCAGCCAAATAGAACTATCATTTTGTGGTCATGTTGCAGAGTTGTAAATAACTTCACTAAAGCCAGCAAACATGGTTTAGACAATCATATGCTCTCTTAAAATCAGAGCATTGCAGTCATCACAAAACATAAGATTACAACACACAGTAATGATCCTTGTTGAAGAAAACAGTAATAATTCATTTACTTTAATGGCAAAACAGAATTAGGACCAAGAAAATATGCAAGCAATTTAAGATCAAAGACATTTCAAGGAAATTGCAGAGTATTTGAGATCAGGGCTTTCAGTAGAGAAAATACTTTAAAAAAACAAAACAAAACAAAACAAAACAAAAAAACAACAACAAAAAAAAAACAAAACCCAAAAACCAACACCTGTTTGAGGGATGTAAATATACAACACAATTTAAGTATCATATATTTATATGCAAAACCCACAGACATTTGCAATATAGAGATGATGTTGCATGTTTGCAACTCAATAGTAATCAAATACTAGTTTCACAATGACACTCCCATAGATTAGCATTAACACCTTTCTGCCAATGATGTACAGTTAATTAAAGCTCAAGTCATACAACACAAATATGTGTAAGAATTTAGTGTAAGACTTTTTTAAAAAAAATAATGAATTAAAAAATATAGACAAGAAAAATCATTAATTTAGAATTTACTAGTTGTAAAAAAATTTTTTTTGCCACACCTTCAGAATGGGAGAGCTCCATCCCATTTCCTGTCCTGATTCCTGTTCCAACTTGCACAGCATGTTTAGTTCCAATGACTGCACTACTTAGCAGATAAATTCCTGCTCAAGAAACCCAGCCAAGTGTTGAGATTAAATCTATATTTAAATTATAAGATAAAAATAGTGCCATGTGCGTATTTTTGGATAGTAGTTCTCCCTACCCCACAGTATTAAGAACTAGATATCAATCTCTGCAACAGTGAATCAGTGAAAGAAGCCATATCTCTAAAATCCTGTGGAGAAAACACTCGTTATGTGGTCACAGTCACAGAATGGTTGGGGTTAAAAGAGACATATTGTGGTTATCTGGTCCAACCCCTCTGGTCAAGTAGGGCCACCTAGAGTTGGGCCACACCCAGGAACACACCCAGAAAACTTTAAATATCTTCAAGGATGGAGACTCTACAACCTGTGAGTCTGTGCCGATACTGTCACCATCACAGTGAAAAGTGTTTCCTGATGTTCAGAGGACATCTCCTGTGTTTCATGTTGTGCCCATTGCCTCCTTCCCTATCACAGGGCACCACTGAAAAGGGACTAGTTCTGTCTTATAACCTCCCTTCAGATATTTATACACATGAACAAGACCCCTGAGAAGTCTCAACTCAACTTGGTGTATCAGAAAGATTAGCTCAAACCTGTTTCAGCCTTAGATCAACGTTTAAATGACTGCACTAGGTTGTAGACAACTATTGTAATTACTTAAACCATTGACATCCGCCTGTTAATGCTGTTAAATGTGCAGGACTTTTTGGTATTTTTTTAACATTGCAAATCATCCTAATTGCCTCTCTTTATGATTTCTGAGTTAGTCAGTAGGAAAGCTCAATACTGGTTTAGATATGGGCCAGTCCCAATGTGTGTCCTACACCCCAGAGAAGGGACAAAGCCTGAATGTGTCCGTAGTCACCCATATAGTCAAGACTTCACACATAGTTAGGACACAACACATAGAAAAAGCTAAATATCTCTGATGGGGCACTTCATCATTTGTGCACACTGACAAGTAAACACTAATAAGGAAATTGCCTGAAGCTGCCTGGTAGGACATGTTAAGCCCATCCCATTTGGGGAATTCAAAACAGTCATGTCTTGGTCTTTGCCCCCAAAATAGCAAGGGGTCATGCTTTGTAAACAGAAGGAAGATGTCATTTAGGCATGCATGCCACCATCCAGCTTTTCTAATACCCTAGTGGTTAGTGTATTCAGATGAGGTGTGAGATTCTTGTCTTTTATCAGTGATGTCTTCTTCTAGGGAAGTGTCCAGCAACCTAAATATAGAATTGACTAAGAGGGAACACACCTCACCTCTGTGTTATAGCTGGACAACACTATAGGCAAGAGATAAGAGTAGTTACTTTTCTTCACAAATATTTCTTCTAGCGCATGCTATTATTATTCATAATAAAAAACTATATTACATTTTAATTACACTAATCACATATAATTGACTAAATCTACTTGTCATTCTACCTCTGTTCTTTCTTCACTAAATGCACTCTAAGATGTCTCTCTGCAGTCTGAGAAAAACAGCTTCTCATATGTCAAATAAATGGGTCTTATAGAAGATATAATTTATGGAAAGTATCACACACACATAAATACTGAAATCAATGTGCTTATTTTGCAGTGCCAGTGCAAGTAAGTCCTGTCATTTTTTTATACAGCCTTGGGAATAACAGCATCAGTTTTCATTAATCAGGGGAAAGAATACAATAAATAGTAATCTCTATAAAGAAAAATAATCTCTTCCTTTCTGACCACTACCAAAATAAAACAATGGGAACATAAGTAATTTATATTTATGACTTATATGTTTATATGTACAGAGAATTTAGCATTTTAACTAGACTTTTACTCATCAAACATAATGTCCCAGTGGTTAATCAAGACCTGTACTCTGAAAATTCACACATGGCATTGATATGAAATATAACTGGGAGACTAGCTCTTAATAAACTATTTCTCTAAAGAAGTATGCTGCTTATGAAATACATTTTTTTCTCAAATGTTTTATTACCCTCTATCACTCCAGTTGATGGGAGGTAAGGAGTGAGTGCCAGATCTTGCTAACTCTTGGAGTTGACTACGAAAACTTATGTGGAACCAGTCACTGCTCCATCTGCATTACTTCTTTTAGCGACGAAGTATGGTTTATACATTGTGAATTCTTATACCTTTGGGTATAGAAAAAGATACCTTGAACATCAGTGCAAACAATTTTGCCATTTATGGTAGCCA
>JAWWLZ010000001.1:96605151-96642057 GCA_035041345.1 Poliocrania exsul | reverse complement strand
TGAATTCTTATACCTTTGGGTATAGAAAAAGATACCTTGAACATCAGTGCAAACAATTTTGCCATTTATGGTAGCCACAACTGACTACACAGATACTCACAGTCACTAATAAGAAAAGTTTTCTATCAAGTGCCCAGCAAACTGTTCTGCAGTACAGTAACACTTGTATCTATTATATGAATTTATAACTTAAAATTTCTTTCAAGTTTCTCTGATTATCTCTGAAAAATGTGTGGAAGAAAATATGTCCAGCACCTGTGGAGTTGATATAGCAGAGTATGTTCTGCAGAAGATATGCATTACAAACATTTTTACAGGCACTTTTCATTGTTACTTCAGCATTAATACATTTCCAGTTGGTCTCAAAATGTACTATTATATCCAGGCTGTCTTTAAAATGAAACATGGTTTGGGCTTTTCTAAACTTTTAAACTGTTTTTTTACAGCTTCCCTGTGATGTGTGGTGTTGATGTGCTCCATATTTTAGTTCTAAAGAGTCATAAATAGAGAAAGGGAAAATGGTAATGTAACAATCTGTAGATTATGGGTATATTCCTACAAACTTCAGCATCAGGGATGACCGCTGCTATGAGCAAAAAATGGGTATAGTGTTTCAGCAATACAAAATGGTGTGCTTTTATCTCCTCTGTATGAAAGTAGTTTTAAACTACTTAACTCATCATCATCATGGTTAGGCTTTGTGAACGAAGATTTGGGAAGGGCTCTACCCCCATGGGTGTGTCCTTCAAGCCTGCACAGCAGATTTTTTAGGTGAGGCACAGCGTGCGCGGAACTGGCCCCACCCTTTAACTCCTAAGGGTCATCTGCCATGGCCAAGCGAGCTTGGACTGTGACAGCGAAGTCCTCAGGACTAGAACCACAGCCCCCGATATTCCCAGGAGGTCTCCAATCCAAGTGCTAACCGGGCCTGACCCTGCTTAACTTCCAAGATCTGATGGGATTGGGTGTCAGGATGGCATTGAACTGCCAAACTAGTTAGCTAGGCCAAAGTAAAAAGGAATTTTAGTTTCATGAACATAAGTCACATTGGGAAAAATAATCCACAAAAGTCTACATGTGGCACTCCAAATGTGTAAATAACTCATCTCTTAATCTCCTCAAAGATACATGATGGGCAAACACGTTATCCAAATATAAGAGTTTCTGCTATTGTATTAGGAGGCTGTCTCATTTTTTTCAAGCTCTTATAGTGACAAACACTTAAATTATGCAGATAAGAAAAAAGGGACAAACATAACAAAATATTGATTGCATATTCTTCAAGTATTTCCTCATCTATGAAGCTGTTGCAACTAGTTGTTTATTCAGGTAGAACACATTTTAGGTCTCCCTGTTTTAATGGTATTAATAGTTATTTGGTCTACTGCATATATAATTGCATACTGTACACAGCTACCCAATGTTTGGAGCTTTTTTATTTAAGGAAAATTAATTATACCTTCACCAGTACTGTAGATTCATTTTCCTTACACACTAGTATGTTGAGGAGGTGTAAGCTGCATTGTGTCTACATAAGTGCAAAGTATTTGCATATTTCAAATCTGCGAAGCTTCATGGATGAGCAAACAAAAATAATCACTGCTGCACATATTTCTCTCAGACCACAGTATGGATATATATTTCTGCTGCTGAAATATTTATTTTTAATGTCCCCAATTATTAGAATATGCACAAGGCAAAGGACTTGAACTAATATCCAGTAAACCAAAATAAAGGTACTATAATTGTAAGAATTGTTTCCTCTCAAAGGTCTGTTTGTGGGATTTTATAGTTCCTGAAATACAGCTCCAACCATATCAATTATTTTAAAGTACCTCCTAAGAAAAATATTTTACATATTATCACAAGAACAGCTGAACAGATTTAGGAGGGGTAGTTTGTAGGAGTAGGTTAGTTGAAAAGTATTTTGAAGTAAGAAGGCCACCATTTTGCTTCCATTAAAAACATAGAAACACAGAAGGTTCCATTGGAGCAGCACAGAGGCTGAAATGAGCTTTTTGACTACAAAGAAAACAAATAAACAAACAGAAAACCCAAATGATCATTTACATGCCTCCCAGCATCATATATTCTTATGGGAGCGTCCTGGAATATGTGGAAGAGAATGATTAATCATTGTTTTATTTAGGTGTTTGTTTTGGATTTCACTGTTTATAAATAAATCAATCTATTGGCTTGTTTACTCTATGGTGTACTGCACCTTACAAAATGTGATAAAATATATTAGAAATTAAGTGTGTGTGTGTATATATATACATATATATATATATAAATGCTAAACATACTTTGTAGCAGTTATTAAATCAATTAAGTTTTATTAGGTAACTGTCTCAGACACAAAATTTTGCAGGATGGTTTAAGAATTCTATACTAAATAATGCAACTCCATACTAAATTATGTGGGAAATGTTCATAAGGAACAGAAAGTCGACAGAACAGAATATAAAATTTTTCAGATAATTAAAAAAAAAAGCAAATTTTTTTAGTGTTTAAAAGAAAAAATAAGGTTACTATGCAAAGTCCATTTTTCATTAAAATGTTAGTAATGTTTATACCTACTGTACATGGATTAGAGGTGTTCTGTTGTGTCAAGAAGATAAAATCCTACTGAATGAGGATTTTAAAAAAACATCTATCATGCATATAAGGCACAGACTATGGGTCCAGAATAATATGCATTGCCATGAAAATGTTGTAACAGCTGTGAGGAGTTGTGTTGCCATTGTGCCAAATGAAAAACAAAACCTATTTCAAAGCACAAAAGACTGTAGAATAGAGCAGGCACTGGCATGCACTATGCATCACATTATATACTTGGACGGGTCAAGTGGATATTTGTTCTTCCTTCATACAAATTTCACTGAAGATTTCAGGAGCATTGAAAAGAAGAAAGAGTAGTCAAGCAGAGGTAAACTCACAAGAATATTCAATAATAATTTCCTACAAAATTACTAAAACATGCATATGTGCATGCCTAGCAGCAGGAAAGGTATGGAAATTTTTCTTATGCCTCTTCCTTTGAAACATTTCTTTGGACTAAGATGGCCTTGCCACTGACAATTTCATTTAACATAGCCATCACAGCTTATTACTTCTTCGTCCCTTGGCAAGGGTCAAGTTTACAAATTCTCTCCTTATTTGTGCAATTCAAACTCATTAAACTGATATTGCTGGCTGCTGCCAGAAGGCTACCATAAGGTTACTGACGGGTAGTGAGACTGTCAGTATTCATTTTCATTACATGTGAGTAGGTGATTCCCTCCTGAACAAGAACAGCTCCAAATATAACCTTCCCTGTTTTGTTTCTTTGGGGGTTTTGTGAGTTTGGAGTGGTTGGGGGTTTTTGTTTGGTTTTTTTTGGTTGGTTGGTTCGTTTGGTTTGCTTTAATTTTGGTTTTGGGATATTTTTGTTTTTCTCTTTAGAGATCATAATATCTCAATTCAGCCATAAGGATAGTAGAACTCAAAATTGTCTAGTATCAGATTTTGCTGTATTTCAAAATAAAGAATAACAGTATGAAATATTCATCTTAAATACTTTCAGAGAAAGATCAAGCAAGAATGCAGGATTGATGGCACCAAATAAACAGTATCACCCTGCCACTGTAACTGAAATATCTGATTGGAATGTAGCTGTCCCTTAATGAATGCAATGACATGTATAATCTTAGGTTAAATTTCAAACAACATGGACATTCAGTCCTAAATATTAGACTGAGGCCATCCTTTTTTATTGCAACAGCTAAAATAATGCAACGTCACTTATGCAACATCAGCTAATACTGTCCATGGAGGTTCAGACTGCTGCTGAAGGACAGTAAGTGCAACAAGTGCTTTATCTCAGCTATCAGGCAAAATCGATTGTTGCAGTCCCAAATGTCACCTTTTCTTTTCTTAAAGAAGTTGGTTTTTAAGTTGCAATGCTGTTTTTCAGTGCTTTCAATGTAAAAAAAATGTAATCAGAGTTTTTATTCAATGCCTAAAAACATGGATATATTATTACTCTTTCAGTTTGTGCATACCAAGGTCGCTACAACCAGTAACTTGCAGAGATGTAACATTTGTCTAGCACTATTTATTTAAGGCAGGAATGGCAAAAGGAGTGAGGAAAGAGTGAGGTAGAAGATGTCTGCATTTAACTTTGTATTTGTAATAAAACAGAATTAGGATTTCTCTTGTTTAGAAACACTGCTCTGTGTTTATTTAATGAGAAACAGTATCATATTGCACATGCAGGCAGAAAATTGAAGTTATAGTAGCCTACCTTCATCACTGTTTTTTCTTCTCTGGGACTTTGTTTTTATCTCTTATTCTCTGTCAATGAATTTTTATTCCAATTTTTTTTTTTTTTAACCAACATGGAATGCTGCTGCATTCAATTGATTCTGTGCCAAAAAGCAATTTAGAGAAGTACTGTAAATAAAATATTCTCTCATAAGAGGTGACATAATAATGAAGCAGTCCTCTTCTACCCAAGGACTTCACATTGCCACAAAAGCATCAGTTCTTCCCTTTCAATATCTTTCTCTGTGATGGCCAAGTCAGCAGACTAAAATCTTACAATCTAAAAATCAAGTCCTCCCTCTACCATAAATCCTGTCCTTTTCACCAAAACACAACTAGAACAAATACCAGCTTGGCATGAGGCTGCATACAAAAACTATTGAACAGCTTGGGATGATTCCTGTTACACGTAAAAGTTTTGAGGAGGGTCTTATGACACTCCTGTTACAGAGCTCAGGAGTTATACTAGTATTGTCTAAGCAATGAATTTTGTATGAGGAATGTGTGCTACACATTTAAATCCTCAACTATAACTTCTTTGAAATAGTCTTTTGAACTATGTGGCCAAAATGTCCTTGTCTGCACTCTTGCATGACTGAACATAGACAGCACCATCCTCAAAGCTAGAAATAGTTGGAAAGAATGATCAGCAAAAGTACCTGATTATTTATTAGCACAGAATTCTAACTGAACAGCAGAGAGGAGCAAATACAGAAGCGGCAACAACAAAACAAAACAAAACAAAACAAAACAAAACAAAACAAACAAAAAACCCCTAACTGTATTAATTATAAATGTCCGGAATATATACATCATTGAAAATGTGGAAATATGAAGTCAGATCATTAGATTTCCTATTTTGAAAAGATGAACTTTTAAGAAATACATATACATACATAGATATAAGTGTAAATGGATGTAGAATGGAAGGGGACTCTGGAGGTCCTAAATCAGTGAAGTTCTAAAGTGGATGAGGTTGCTCTGGCTTCGTCCAGCCAGGTTAGAATGGCTTAACAGGTGGAGTCTACAGAGTGTCCCTAGGCAGCAGGTCTGGCCTCACGTTCTTAACCCCTCTGAATCTACAATTATTTATTTACTATCTGTTATTGACCTATAACTCTCTCATGGCAAAGAAAAACAGTCAGAGTTGTCATTGGTATTTGCTTTATTCTTATTTTTCTATTTATATAGAGAGTATTTAACTCCCTGTGATATAAACTGAAGAAACTAATAGCTACTTTAAAGGAAAATCTTTCTGTAGTAAAGAGTGGAAGGATTTGACCACATGAGGCAATACTGTTATTTTCCCAGGTACTGAGAAGAGTGAAATCTCATAATCAGCTCTTTTTATCTAGAACTATATAATAGCACACTCATTGCACATAGGTCTCCAGTACCACAAGGGCACCTTGAAATCCATGTTCCTCTGAGCTAAAGAAATCATTTCATTATACTAGCTGTAATCTGCAAGATTAGTTCACATATATATATACGTGAACTATTACATATATATATATAAAATAAATAATAATAACAACATTTTTATTTTATATATATATGTAATTTTTTCCCAGAAAAAATAACTAGGACAGTCTAACTCAGATTCACAGTCATTATTTAAATGGAGGCTATTTTTGTTTGAATCGTCCATCTATTTGTGTGCATAGTATAAGAAAACAGAAATAATGCATAATAATTTAAAAAAAAAGGAGCACTCATATAGAAGGTAATTTGGGGGATAAAATATGGTCTTGATCCAGGAAATAGAGAAAAACTTGTTTTTTGCATGGTCATTTTGAAAGGGACAGAAGGGAAATTTATCTACAGATTATCAATGTGTATGTGAAGACAATGATGAAAGGGAATTTATTTTTGAAACAACATGTTGTCATAACAGGTATATTCAATTTCATCATGGACTATTTAATTACCACCCTTATGACATATCCTAATACAAAAATACCCATTACAGTGATATTATCCCCTTCTCATTCAGCAGGATGGCAACAGTTTTCACCTAACACTTTCTGAATAGCTTCTACTACAAAGTTAATAATGTTTATCATCTGTTTCAGAATTAGTTGGATTTGTACTACTTTGGAACGCATTTCAAAAGACAAACTTAATCCAATTCTGCCTGCCAGAGTATCCACATGCTCAGCCTTGAAAAACCACATTACTGTATGAGTCAAGTTTCTCTCATCCTTTCACCTAATTTTGTTCTCTGATTCTCATGCCAATTATAAATTTAGAAATATTTAGAGTCAGTGCAATGTTGGATGGAAAATCAGTTTTTTATTCTTGTAAAATCCATGACTTAACTGTTCTCTTTTTTATACACGCAGTGTAAAGTAGATTATTCACATAAACACACTCTAGTTTTGATACTATTTTTAGTGCAAGATCTAGTCAAACGCTTGAATGACTTAAACACAGACTAAGTATCCTATCACTGAGGGTTTTTTCTCCTTCTGATGAAAAAGGTATTCATAAGTGTCAAGACCAAATGGCTCTTTTTGCTTTTTCTCTCAAGCAGCTGCAGAATTACATGAGAAGAGAAAGAAAATTGAGGGTGTTATATTGAGAAATGGGCATGTTCGTGCATGAAGTTCAAACAAAACATGCTGGCAGCATAGAACAAAGTTCACCGGCTAATTCCAAATACATTCTTTGGGTGATTTTTCAGAGAGCAGTGATCACAGAGTTAGCATAATAAAGGCTCTTTCAATAAGTAAACTTCTAAAGGAACTAAAAATTCCCTTCTTCTTGCACACTTCTCTCAAAACAGATCTAATGCCAAGCCCCTGGCAGAACACTGCCCTTGTGTGTCTGCTATGTTCTGTATGCCTGCTACTCTGCTCCCTAAGTTCTCCTGGACTGCTCTTTTTCTGTTCATTTGTGTCTCCTGTGTGATTTTTTTCCCATGCCATTACTTGGAGAAAAGAGGGTCATCCATTCTGTCAGGCTGCATCCCGATTCCTGCTTGCATTCCTTTGAATAACAAGGACTCTCCTCATGTCCCACTTCTGAAGTGCAAGTCATTTGCAGACAATTTTGAGCTGGTGGAGTGCTCTCTTTATATTTCAAATAGTGGCCCATGAAGTGAATGTATCTACGCTGCTGGGATCAAGACATGTAAGTTAGGTTAACCCACATGAAGACCACAGGTAAAACTATACTAACACAGAACCCTGAAAGAGATGTCTCAAATGTAAGCCACTAATGTGAAAATTAGACAATATGGCTGATGCCATCAGGATTCTGTCCCCCTGGAAGTGTTGATGTTACAAAGGAATGTTAGAGTTAGGCTGGGAGAGGTGTATCAGAATATGTAAATATATGCTAACAGAGTTTACTCTGGTACTAAACAGGAAGGAATACTGCATGGAAAAATGTATATAGTGAAACAGTCACCCTCATATCTTAACAGGATGACCATGAACTGATCTATCTTATGTCTTTGATGTGGGTTAGCCTAAACTGTGCATGTATTTTCCTAGACAGCAGTCCAAAGAATCATGAATTCAACTTTGTCTCTATTTTTTGAATATGTAAGTATATTTTGCATAAATGCTTATATATTTTAAATATGCAGTTTCTTAGGTCTTCTTGCCTTAATCTTTGCAATAACAGTTAGACCTAAAAAAGAATAGCACATCCACTGTAAATCTATAGAGAAAAGCTAGAGTCAAAACACATACACAAGAGATGGAGAATAGCTCTACAAAATACTTTTCACTAATTTGCCACTGAATAGCCATGAAAAAGCATTAGGTATAGAGATGGGTGAACACAGCTGTGGATTCCTCTGTGATCCTGTATCAAGAGCTGTTCTGTGGATAATCCATTTAGAAGTGCTCTTTGGCCAGAGCTAGCATATGCCAAGTTTCTGCATCAATCATGACATTCTGCTTTGCCCAGAGAAAAGCTGGTCAACAACTAATGCGATTACATGGCCAGGATAGTTTTTAACAGGAAAATGGTTTAGAAATTCGCAAGTGGATTTGAATCGATAATCCCCTGAATGAAAGGTGGCTTTTCATGTATTGATGCAGAATGACTATTTCTAGCAATGGAAACAGAAGACAAAAGTCTAAAAGAAGTTAGTTGGGGATTTGGGGTTTATTGTTTGTTTGTTTGTTTGTTTGTTGCTTGGGTTTGTTTTGTTTTGTTTTTTTAAAGTGTTTGTCACTTGGTTTAGAAGTCATACTTCAAACATTTCTCTCAGTAGAAAAAAAGATCCATTTGGATACAGTGGACATAATCTGATCAGCAAGATATTTACTGTAAGTGGGCTGTCTTCTACACTGCAGCACTATTAGAAGGCAACAACTGTGAAAGATGTCCATGAGCACTATTTGCCTCCCTTTGAAAATGGAATTTGGTATAGTGAAGACTGTACTATTTGCAGTTGAAAATTGCTTAGGAACTATATGTGAAAATGTAAAGTATTATATCTTAGCAGTGCTGTTCTATTTCATTTTAGCAGAACTAATTTCATTACTTTAGACTACAGCGGGAATGAGGCGAAATGTAAATCACACTATTGAGGCTAATTGTTCCATTTCATTCAAATGAATAGTAACTTACTAAACATCAACTTGTACTAATTTCCCTGTCACCTGCATTTTTTCCTGAGTTTACTATGGAAAAACAGGAAACAGAGCACAAAACCTGAAAGTTTTACCTTCTGAACACATAGGCCTACCCCAGCAGCAAATTTTAGCTGCTTCATTCACACAGCACAAAGTGTAAATGCTACTCTAGTTGGAGCATTTAGAAGACACAGCAAATGCAGAATAAGATGTACTATGAGGGTCACCCAAGCAGAAGCATACAGAGCCTACATCTGCCTATTTCCTTTTGTCTATCTCAAAAAGCACTTTAAATGGAAAATCTTGGACCTTTTCCTGGGCTATGTTACTACAATTTCCCAGTTAGCAAGTCCTTGATAATTTTAATTAATCAATATTTAATTTTTCTAATCTCTGTACAATTGTAAGCACTTGCATTTGTCCCCCATTTCTAGCCATGAGAAGCTGTCTTCAGCTCTGTCTGAGGAGCTTTAGAGAATGCAGGAGCTCTTACATGCCCTTAGGCTGATCCTTGATTGACTCTCAGTAAATCCAGGTTATGGTACAACAGTGTGGCTTCTCTGCAACATAATATATAGAGTAGAGGACACCCCTTATATTAGGTTTCACTTCTGTCTAAGGTTGCATTTGTCTGTTGCTCCTTCATCACTAGAGAAAACTAGAGCTGTTTTTCTGTGGTGAGTTTTCATCCACTGAACGTTTGAATTCCTTGCTTTGCAATTTCTTTCTCCAATGAGTTTTGGGGCAGGTATCTTTTTTTCCTACATTTTCATGTAAGGTTTTTAATACTACTTAGTAGGTTCTCCTTTTTTTTTTTAATGTAGTCCTTTTAAATATTAAAGTGGAGTTTATTGTTGGCAAAGAGGCTGGATTTCTTGCATTAAAAGCCGATGTACTCATCATTCTTTATTTTTAATAATTTATTAATGCAAACTCCAAGAGTACCTTAGAAAAACCCAAAACCATACCTCCTGTGAGCATACAACACCCAAATCCACAAATGTTGATCAGTTGAACACTCTCCTTACAACTTAATTAGTATATTGGAGCCATCTGCTCTTGTGCCGAAGTAATCTATGACCAAAAACTCAACCAAAAGCATGTCAGCTCTAAGTGTGTTTTTTTTATTTGCATCAAACCTCAGACTACATTCAAAAATGACCGATAAAAAAAAATTACCTGTTTTAAGGGTGGGATTCATCAGATTTAAATCTCATCAAAAATTTCAAAGAGCTGCTTGACATCCAACTACGACTCTCAGTTTTGAACTGTGCCAAAACAAACAAGGGATCTAAAAATAATACTCTGCATAGTGTCTACCATCATCCTCCATATTCCACTTTTTTTTTTTCCAAATAGAACTACAATGATGCAATCTAGAGGAATGGGTAATCACCATATAAAATTCACCAAGGAAAAATGCTGGATTCTGCACTTGGGATGAGGCAACCCTGGATGTATGGACAGATTGGGGAATGAGACGCTGGAAAGCAGTGCCATGGAAAGGGACCTTGGGCCCTGGTGGATGGCAAGTTTAATCTGAGTCAGCAGTGCCCTGGCAAACAGGAGGACCAACTGTGTCCTGGGGGGCATCAGGCACAGCATTGCCAGCCGGTCAAGGGAGGGGATTGTCCTGCTCTTCTCTGCATTGAGGCAGCCTAACCTTTAAATTATTCAAGAGTGTTCAAAGGAGGCCAATGAAGATGGTGAAGGGCCTGGTGGGGAAGCTGTATGAGGAGTGTCTGAGGTCACTTGGTCTATTCAGCCTGGAGAAGAGAAGGCTGAGGGGAGACTTCACTGCGGTTGCAACTTCCTCATGAGGGTAAGAGGAGAGGTAGGCATTGATCTCTTCTCTGTAGTGACCAGTGACAGAACCTGCAGGAATGGCCTGAAGTTGTGTCAGGAGAGGTTTAGGTTGGGTATTAGAAAAAACTTCTTCACCCAGAGGGTGATTAGGCACTGGAATGGGGAAGTGGTCACAGCACCAAGCCTGCCAGAGTTCAAGAAGCATTTGGACAATACTCTCGGGCACATGGTGTGACTCTTGGAGATGGTCCTGTGCAAGGCCAGGAGTAAAAGTCAATGATACTTGTGGGTCCCTTTCAACTCAGCATGTTCTGTGATTCTGTGAAAATGAAGGAGGTTTTCACACCATTTCCCAATCCACAAAGAGGTGATCCAAATGAGAAAGCAGACAACTAGTTTACAATCTACATCAGAAAAAGGAAGAAAGAAAATAAGTTAAGTCCATCTGTCCTTTTGCTTTCATAATTTGTTAAACAATTTAAAAATTAAAAAAAAATCAACAAAAACTCTTCTAACCAAATGAGGTTGAGCTAGTGAGGATGCCTGTTTCCTAGTTCATCTTAATTATTTCCATTTTGTTAATTAATTTTGAGAATATTAACATTAGTATTAATGTTGAGGTTCCTTCTTCTTTGTAATCAGATTAAGTGATTCCAAGGTCTTTGATGTGTTTTCTAGTTCTCCTTTCAACTGCTTTCACAACTGCTTGCTTCTATTTATATTTCTCCTACCACAAAGCCAATGTCACTAAGATACATCTGTTCTTGCTAGTAAGAAATGTTAAATCTGTTATTTTTGGAAAGAGGCTCAGCACCATTTGTGCTGTCTAATTACTTTCATTTCTTTCATCTTGTTTTCTATTTTCCATCTCCTTTATTTTGTATTAACCCATCACGGCTAACATTCTCTGGACAGCAGTCTATTGGAGCCAGACTACCATGGCAATGACAGCTCCTTAACAATAGCCAGAGATGTTGAAGTATTTCTGTGTCACAGGTTGCAAAAAAAGTCTCCAGTTTCTTGATACAGTCACATTAATAGACAAGCAGTGATGAGTTCCATGTTTTCCTTTCACACTGTTTGTTCCAGCCCAATTGAGCAATGGCAGCAGGGAGACATTTTTCTCCTAGCACTCATCAAGATGTAATAACAGGGTTCCTATTGTTAGGGAGGCAAGCCTTGCTTTTGTTGGCACCGATAAGACTTTTAACGTAAACATTGTCCTCATACTTGTAGTTAAAAGAATACAAAAATATCTAATAATAACATATCTTCATTCTGAATTCTGACACGTGCTTCTGAGATTGCCAGTCTTTCCTCTTTTAAGTCATGAACTTAAAACCATAACTTAAGTTACAGCAATCCTATAAAAGACATAGAGGTCGGAATATCAGGTGGTTTCCCCCCTCCCCCGGCCCTGAAGCTTATTTAAAGCTAATAGTGAAAACAGCCAGAGCCTTGTCACAAAGAAACGGATGTAAAAATAAAGGTCAGGAACTGGCTCCCTCTGCCTCTGCCTTGGCCAGAAGAACCAGTCAGGCAAAGATGTGGAAGCAGATCACTGTGCTCTTTTAAAGCACAAAGGCACAGAAAGGGTGACAATGACATGCCTTATGCAACAAAACACAGTGCCTCCTGTTCTTTGGTATTAGCTATCAGAGTTGATTTTATTTTGCTCTAAGCCTGCAAGTGCACAAAACACTTCAGGGGTTCCCAGTCCAAAATTCCTTCCAGCTTGACACATGCTGCCTCTACTATATTTATAAGGAACAGATACCAATAAAAGATTTAGCATGATTTATAACTGGCTATTAAATATTAAATATTCTACAAGCTGTATAATTTCAGGAGGAGTCAGCGGTGATAATAAGCTTTCATATATTAGTCTGCTCTCTCCTGGTAGCAGAAAATGAATGGCATGAAAAAGTTAGTTGATACTTGGCCACTACTATTGTTTTGATCCACCAGAGCACAATCATACCATAGAGAAGTGCAAAGTCAGGAATAAATAAAAAAAGCAGCTCTAAAATGCCAAGTTTGTACATTTAACACCAGTTAATTAGACCCATGCACAGACAAGTAACAAACCTGATCACCAGTTCCTGAGGTCACAGGGCCTCTCCTGAGCCAAGTGTCTGATATTGCAGATGTGGGTTCTGGTTGACAAAGCACTGTCCAAATGTAAAGAAGCTTTTCAAAACATTATTTGTTTTATTCAAAAAGTCATCAGCGGCCTTGACAATAATTAGCCACAAGATCCAGAGTTTCATTATTATTCAGTCATAATTATATTCATTTTTCTATTGTTCCCATAAAGCCAAGGGTGATGACTGCAATATATATCCTATCCACTTTGCTTAGGTCTTACAGCCAGGGAAAGTGTAGAATATGATTACAGATTTGAGCACATTGTTGCACTATGTCTGATGCTTTTTTTAAACTGCCATCTTGCGGATTCAAGATTTATATTTGAAATGCCTCCAGTCCCAGTGCTGTAAAACATAAAAGGACTGTGCAATCAATGCAGTGATCTTTCTCTGAGTTTACAGTCTGGAATGATGGCTTGAAATAACAATAAATTGTCTTGTATTTCCTGGCAGGATGTTATTGCTGAAGTCTGGTGACAATTCAATGATTCCACTACTTACTCTACCAGGTAATGTCCGACACTAGATGTACCTATAGCTTTTGGCAAATGTTTTCTGTGTGAGGTTAAAGACATTCACGTATTTCACTGCATGTTTAAAACATGGCCAGCAAAATCATGAAACAAAGAAATATGTCTCTTCCAAATCTAACTGGCCCTTTGACATTGAAAAACAAACATTTTTATGCTGTTTTAGTTGCCTGAGGACCCAATTATCCTTTCTCTACCTGAAAACCTTCAGTTTTCTCATAGCTTTTCAAATGCCTTGTGTTGCTGAATTTAATGAAATTATATTTAGCATAACTGTCATACTAAAGGAACAGATACCTACCTATTCAACAGGGAGTGGAAAACAGGAAACAAAGCACACTGAGTCACCCAGGTGTTTAATGTCATGGTGCCTACCATACAATTCAGATGTAAAGTGTGTCAGAAGGCATCTTTACCTATTGTATCTAAATTATCGGCAATATCCATGGATAGATAATACCTGAAGAAGAGGTTATTGCTGGGTCCAGAGAGACAACATGTAAATCTTCCTATCTCCCTAAAAAATATGCAGTGAACACTGAAGCATACAATGAATGTGCCACAGTCACCTTTATGTTTTCTGACAAATATATGCTTTCCTCAGAAACAGTTGAATGAACACGTTACTCTATGCCAGTGGGGAAAAAAAAAAAAAGGAAAGCCAGAAACAGTTTTCCTTACTAAAAAGTTGTGCTGTTGCCTTTTTGGAAATCATTTGATTTCATTTGGTTAACATAAGGAAAAGAGAGAGAAAAGGAGAGAGTAAGCAATGTAGAATAAATTGTACCCTACCGTCTGAAAGCAGCATTTGGCACACAGACAAATCACTAACGCTTTCTTAGTAGTGATAATTAATAAGTAAGATTCTGTTTGTTTGTTTGTTTCCTGTTCAGTTGTGTTTTGCTAATACAGTACTTACAGTTGCTTTCTTTCTTGCCACACAGCAAATCTACCAGTAGATAAATTATTCTGGCACTATTCAATTTTTTTTTTTTTTTTTTTTTTTTTAGTTCTCCACAGGGTTTACATGTAGCTCTTTTTAAAACAGGACTGAAATTGCATTACACAGAGTATTTTTGATCATTTGCCCTTGCACATCCTTTGCAACTCTAATAGTTATGTTGGGTAAGTTGAGCAAAGTAGTTTACAAGCTAAATATAGTCACCACTAAATGAAGGACTAGGTCATGATGAGGACAGACTTCTGCATTACAGTCCCAGGGCACCAGCATTCCCAGAGGGCAGAAAGATGTTCAGATGAAAGAGGAAGGCAATACATCTTGGAGAAGATGGCTTTATACAGCTTCCAGAGAACAGTTATTTTTTTTGCTAGACCATGTTCCTGATTTACTTGTATTGTCACAAGTGCTCCAAGGACACGTCATCACAGATTTTCCCCAACCTGTGTGCACAAGAAATGTTCAGGAAAAGGTAATGTTGCCTGCTGCAAATGTTGAGGCCTCCAGATATTAGACAGACTGTTCTATTCCCTTTTTTCTCCTTTCTTCATGAGACACCTCCATCTTTTCACTAAGTTTCTTTCATTTAATTTTCCTCATCCATAGTCTTACATTCTACTTGTTCTTAAATTTTAAAGGACATTTTCATTAATTTCTGCTACCTCTTCCTTCAATGTCATTTTTTTCAATTTTTTTTTTTTTTTTTTTTTTTTTTTTTTACTGAGGGGGATATAATGAGGGACATTTTCCCCCTAAAAGGACTAATAGATTGCTTCTCACTCCCAAGATGCTAGGAGGGCAGATCAAGGAAAAAATAAAGAACTCAATCGAATAAAAATATCTGCTTTGCACTCATGAACTGCTTATAAGAATAAAATTTGCCACTGATTTTCCGGTTACAATCGAGATGCGTATCTCAAGTGTAACTAGAAAAACTTCCGTGACTGCAGCAATAAAGCTGCAAGAACAATACAAATCAGGCAGCAAGGCAATATTACTCTGCCAGAAAAGTGCTCCAGTGAAACCTGGATGAGAAAGCAGCTTTTAAAAGCACATTTTCCTCTTTGACATAAAAGAAAAAAAAATGCATTTTGATTGCAGAGAGATATTTACTCATGATAATTCATACTTTTCACAGGCAATTTTAGACTGCCAAAAGGTCAAGGGAAAGAACAGCCCAGACTAGAAGAACTCAACGGGCAAAATCAAGCTGTCAAAAAAGACCCAGCAATTAAATTAAGGTCACATATGCCACCTTGATTCAGGCTCCCACTGTATCATCTGGAGTAGCATGGATGTTATTACATGTTCATTATTCTTTCGCTATATTCAGTGAATAATTGCAGTACAGAGTGTAGATGGCGTAGATGGTGTTTATTTAATAGAAAGAGATACAGTAATTTTTCAAAGCCTCCAGCTGCAGTGAAAATGAAACTTAAGGCACCGTGATAATTGCCTCTATAACAAGATCAGGCCCATGGGACCAGCTCCTGTGATCATGCAAATAAAGGTAATACTCTCACATAAGAGGCAAGCCTCCACCTGGCACATTGTAATTTTTAATACTTGGAAACTTTGTATTTCCTTAGTGTGTTCCTCTCTGTCTGCATTTTCTAAAATGTAAACTGAAGTAAAACAAAATAAACCAGAAACTGTTGTATCATGGTGATGATCTGTATATATCATCAGTAGAAGGCTGCATCTCTCAAGTGTGTCTACTTCAACTCTAATTTCAGAAAAGGAGCACATGACTGAGGTCACAGAGTCTTTTGAAGTCTTTTCCAATTACTTTCCATTTTTTCCACATCAGGATTTTCCCCATGAGTTACCTGTTTTTTCCCTTTTCTATTCTTCTTGACTGCATAATGATGATTTCCCTCTTTCAGCATTTCCCTCCCAGTTTGTCTGCCTTGCCTCAATACTTAACTAATAACCTGATTTGTTCCTGAGGATTCTGGCTGCCAAGCTTGCATTCCTCCCTGCTCTGGCCCAGTTCTGCTGAGCTCTGTATCACAGCCCCCTCCTTTGCTTCCAGCTGACATCCCAGGATTTTCCACCTCTGTATTTGAGGCAGGTAATCAGAAAGATTTTTGTAAAATGATCCTCTATTTCAGAGAAGAGCACTAATTTAGAATATCTCTCTCTTCATGAACTCTACAGAATTTTAAGACTAAATGGCTTTGTATCTCGTAAGCCTAATTTTAGGTGGTAAACGCATTATCTGTAGTGTCTGGGCAGTGATGGGAGTGCCCTTATTTTTTCTGTGATATAATCTTAAGTTTTTTACTGATGAAATCTAAGAAATCTACCTTGTGGTTGTATATGGCAGTTCTTCAAAACCTATAAAGGCTGGATTTTGAAAGGGACAGCAAAAGGGAAACTTAGCACAGTGAACCACCTCTGTTTTCATGAGCAAATGTTCAAAAAGAAGGCACATTCTGAATATTGCCATTGTACCTAAACCATCAACCATATATATGGATTGAGTTGCCTGTAAGAAATTGAGTTTACAGCAATTTAAGGATACACTTCTTGTTCCTTTCACAACCTAGTACTAATCAATGTGTTGTTTTTAAAGTCTCAGTTATTTACCATAAAAATAAATATCCCTACTGCTTTCTTTTACATATCAGAAGTTATGGGAATCCTAGTCTAAATATGTATCTCAATGCAATCTTTCACAACATCTTATATAATTAGAGTACATTAATGTTTCACTAATTTCATAAAGACCTCCACTGTGTGGAACTATCATTTTTTCTATTTATTCAGAGCAAAGCAACAATTAGATCATTGTATTAATTATAACACTGGTTATCTGCTGATGGCTTCCATTGTACATGGCTAATGCTTGAGTGATGACTTCTCTGTAATTAATGACTGACATTGATTTGATAGGGAGCTGTAAGTAAATTTTTTTTACATTGAAAATATTTAAGATAAGGAAGGCTGTAATGATCAGATTTTCCAACTGTTTTCATGAAAACCAGTCTCTTCAATTCAGGGGCTAAAATACTCTCCAAAGTCCAAGGTATTATTGCTATTAATTAAAAGAAAAACAAAATCTGGAAATATTTGAATGGAATAAGAACAAAAAAGTTACCAAGTCCACCACTCTCTACTGAAGCAGGTTAGACTATTGATAAATGCTTTCCTACTCTCTCTTGCAAAGCCTCCAATAATGGAAATACTATTTTTCCACTAGGCAACTTGTTCCTGTTATTAATTATCAATGTTTTTCAAATTATCTTTTCCCATTTAACTTAAGCCTCTCATGTTGCACATTCAGCCAACGTTGTCCTTATCCTCTGGCGGACATGGAAAACAGGTGAAAATCACTCTTTAACAGCCTGTATATACTGGAAAATTTATCCTTTAGCAGTCTTATTTTGCTGAACTAAGTTAAGTCAGTGTTTTTGAATTGTCCTCAGAGATCATACTGTCTAAATCCTTTGGCATTTCTAGCACTACTCTGAACTCATTCTAACTTGCCTATATCATTCATAGACAGTAATTCCTAAAATTAGACACATCATTTTTGCTGAGGGCTCACTATATCTGGAAAAAAAAGCAGAACAATTACTATCTGTTTTATGCATAACACAGCTGCTGATACCCCCTAGAAAGAGATCTGATTTGTTTTTAACCACATCAAACTGTTGATTTACATTTATTATGTTGCTATATGCAATCTCTCCAAAATCCTTTTCTTCAATTCTTCTGCCTAAGGAGTAATTCTTCATTTTGTATTTGTTGAGGTTTGGTTTGCTTTTTTTTCAACCCCTCGTGCCTTAATACACATTTTTCTTTATTGGATTTCATCTTACTACTTTCAGCTAATTTCTCTAATTTATCATATTCATTAACTTTTTTTTTTTGCTTTGAGAGATTTTGCTGTTCCCAAATTTAATTAATTATTTAATTAAAAGTTACAGTTTTCTACCCTGATAGTTATCCTTCTTTTATTCTATCTTCCTATGAGACTGTACCTAGCAACATTTTGAATTGGCTAAGTCTCCCTTGCTGAAATATACTTCTGTCTGTCTTTATCTTTCTCTTCCATACATGCATCCTCTTCTTATAATACCAAATACCTCACAATCATTTACAGCACCATGTCTCCTGTCTTTCAATTTTCAAATGGCATTTTCTGGTTAGTTAGAATCATACCTGGAACTGCTACTACTAACAATTTATTCCAATAAAAATATTGTGTCCACTAGTTGTTACTCCTTATGTGAAAAGCAAAATTACTATTTCAAAGATACAAAGTTAATTAAAACCATCTCCCACAACTCTGCTATTTTGACGCATTACACAGATACACAAAAATAGCCTCATCCACACCTACTCCTTCTGTTTGGCAGTTTATAGTAAACCCTTACTATTAAATTAACCTTATTCTTTTTCTCTTTCATCTTCACCCAAGTATCCAACCACACTACCTCCTCCTCAACTTCAGAGCAGGTATGTGTAGATTCTTGCTCCACAGAACAACAGTTCCCTGTATTTTTCCTTCAGCATGGGCAGGGTTTCACCCTATATTTAAACTGAGCATCGAGTTACATCAGCATTGTAACTATTTCACATAAACGTTTACTTAGATCCTGAAGCCTCAAAACTTGCCTGGGTACTTTTCAGGGAAAACAAAGAATGATCTATTGTAGTGACCTGCATGTGTACCAGCCCAAGAACAATGCAGGCTAGAAGTGCATGTAAGGAGAAGCTGGCTGAGCATGGATTAAAATGGATGAACATAAAAAAAAGGCAGTATTTTATTAACACAACAAAAGGCCGCACTGCATAGCCAAGCAAGTAAACAAGAAAAATCTATAACAGCCCTATAATTATCACGAAAATTGAGATTAATAATAGCAGAAATACTCATCTCATACTCTTCTAATCAACAAATAGTAGATTACAGTGTAATTAGTAGGGAATTTATATATGATTATTATGCTCTAGATTACATTGGTGACTAATTATAGTAGCAATGTGAAAGCATGCTAGGGACCATTGAATCATCTGGCAAAAAGTACATAAATTAAAGGTCTAGCAAGTCCTAGAACTGTATAAATGATCAAACATGGATATAAATATAATTAAATATTTTGCATTATTTATCCTCCTCTCTAAAATAATGAAATATAAGGTATCTAAGTAATATTTAAAAAAAAAAACACTAAGTAGCTTATGAGCACATGATTTAGTAGAAAATACTATTCATGATTTATTGAATAATCACGATGATATAAATATATGTATTATTTTCTCTAATTTGAAAGAAAGGACAATTTAGAGAAAATGTGAAAGCCTAAGGAGTATGATAGACACATGGTATTTTTGTGACCGTCACTCTTAATTAATTCTGATGAGCAATGTATAGGACACTGTCCTTTCAAATGAGGTCACATCCTTAAAAATTTAAAATCAGTGTAAATCCCTTCTGAAAATGTAAAAATAAAATGTGTGAGACTTTCTAATTAAACCAAATTTAAAATTGTCTTCCTATGTCCACACAGGGGGAGCAATAGTATGATTTTCTGATGTGGTAGGGTATGCAGCAACTGTCTGGGGCAAAAATAACAGACACTGAGCATTAACAAAACTCATACTTTAATTTAGGAACCACAAATAAACTTTCAGTCTTAAGTACAGCCAGCCTTAAAAGTAATCCTCAGAAAAAAAATTTACCATAAACCAGTATTTTAGTATAATTATGTTAAAACAATGGTAACTTATTTCCTGGGAAAACTAGAAGAGTAGACAAGTTCTGGGCAATAGAGGAGAACATTTGTACAGACACTGTCATATCCATTCCATTTATCCATGTCTGCTTTCTACTGCAATCCAAAACTCTCTTTGAGGGATGAATGGGTTGATTAATTATTGCTATGATTGGTGCCCTTCCCAAATCTTCGTTCGCGAAGCCTAGCCACGATGATGATGATGATGATGATAAATGGGCACAAATTAAATACAGCAACTGGATTAAAAGGGTAGCAAATAAGGAAAAAGTTAGAATTTGTTATCACTGTGAAAGATGAAAGAGAGCCCATAGTTATCCTTAATTGGAGTTTTGGAAGCAGTGAAGACACACAAGTACTCAGCTGTCAGGACTTTTTAACTGTGATGCAATGATGGCTAGTGCAGCAATGCTGCTTCTGTGTTGTACCAGGTAAGTATATCATTGCTGTTGGACCCGGTAGTTGTGATCTTAGTGTGGGAATATTTTTAAGAAAACATCATAAAATAATGGTTTCTTAAAAATAAAATAATCATAAAATAAAATAAAATAAAAATTCATCTGAAGAGTAGAAATATGGTGACAGAGTATGACATAAACTATGTAAGTTATTAAAAAGGATGCTGCTTTATAATAACAATGGCCTTAAAACTTAATTGAGACTCTCTAACAGGAATAACAAGAGAGCAAAAGAGGTAATGGAACAGAGCACACTCAGCAGAATGTAATTAGAAGAATGTAAAAGCTAAAAGCTAGTAAAAAGAATAAAGTTTGGGGGAAAGAACATCTAACTAGCAGTTATATGGAAAGAGTGTGGAACATACCCTTGCAGCTGCCTAGACCAGCTTCACTTTTAAGTTCTAATTATAAATGCCAAAAATATCAAAATTACTTGTTCTTGAGCGAGCAATTTGACATAGCATGTTTCATTCTCTTATGAATAAGGACCTGGGAATTTGCTAGACAACATTAAACTGTCCAGTGCTGCTTAGTCCTATGGAAGTTGTGTCAGACAATCTTACATAAAAGGTGAATGCTGCTTGTCCATTAGCAGTTCTCATGAACTGTGAAGAGCATTTACAGAATTAAGACATATATAATTTGATCTGTGAATCTTCCATTACTTCTGAAACTCTAGAACTGCCTGATTTCTTTTGAGAGTTAACCTGGGAGGAGACCTGGCATGAACATTTCTTCCCCCTGCAGTGCTGAAGACTGGCTTAGTTGCCCCTCTGGCATCATCCAGCCTCCTTAAGGTGGTACAGAAATGTCCTGGTCAGAGTAATCACAGAGAGAAGAATAAATAATTATTGAGTAGCCCATTTTCTAGAGCTGTGATGCAGGGATCAAAAACCAGAGCTGTTTTCAATATGAAAATAAGATGAGGAAGCCTGAAACTATTCCCTTCATTTTTCACACCTTCTCTGCAGGGCTTTTCTCCAGTGTCTTTTGTCAGACAAAGCTTAGCAGTGAGGTGACTCCAGTATTGCTGTGAAGAGCACAGTGAGGCCAGAGATGGAAATGGATACCTGGTACAACACAGAAGCAGCATTGCTGCACTAGCCATCATTGCATCGCAGTTAAAAAGTCCTGACAGCTGAGCACTTGTGTGTCTTCGCTGCTTCCAAAACTCCAGTTAAGGATAACTATGGGCTCTCTTTCATCTTTCACAGTGATAACAAATTCTAACTTTTTCCTTATTTGCTACCCTCTTAAGGGAAGTCCAGCTGCTGTATTTAATTTGTGCCCATTTATCATCAATCATAGCAATAATTAATCAACCCATTAATCATGCAAAGAGAATTTTTGCCAAACACATTTTGAAAAAAATAAGGCTTCAGTTGATAAAGTAAATATATGTGAAATGGATGAGAAGGACAGAGGAGGACCATGTTAAATATTTATATTCCTGAAAAACAAGTAAAATATTGAATCATTAGCATTACATTATTACAGTTTAAATGGACATATGACATAAACAGATACAAATGCTGCTACAGAAGGTGAAATAAATTAAAACAGCAGAAGGAAAGACAGTTGTGAATTACAATGAGTGAGATACGCCAGAAATATTAAAGTTTTACAGAACTGAAAATTATATAGAATGCAGGATAAGTAAGTTCATAGGCTAATAAACAACAAAAAGTAGTGAGAGCTCAGAACAAACTGTTTGTATTCCAGAATGATAAAACAGATGAAAGATATGGAGAAATATGGAAAAATAGAAAAGTTAAATATTTCATAACAAAGAACAAAACATAACACAGTTGAGTTCAGGTGTATTGCATGGTAGTCATCAAACCAACACCATGGCAGATTTCCCATATATTATATTCTGTTATAAATGGTGAGATGCAATTACAGAATAAAAGATACTGCTAAAGACAGAAAAAACAGGAATGTGAAATAATGGGAAAAGGAATAAAAAACGGCAAAAACCCAGAAAGGTAATATCACCTTGATAGTAACTCTTGAGAAATTCATATACGGATCTGTCCAATATTTGTGACAATGTGTTTCAAAGAAAGTTAGCAACAACTATGAATAATAAAACGAAGTCAAGATTTGCAAGATCTTGCGTTGAATTTTGCTCTAATGACATACTGCAGTAATAAGCCTACAGTAAAAATACATTAAAATGTGAGATTTCTTTTTCAACTGCATGAAGATGGGTTCTTCCCAAATACTTGTGACAATAAGGCTAAAATAAGAAGGAAAAAAAGACAACAGCAAAAGACACATCTATGTTATAAAAGGTAGCTCATATGCTGTAGGAATGTAAAAGAAATAGGAATACATAAGAAATCACTTGGAATGAAACCATGGACTTTATAGGCAAGGATAACAGTTTAAAATTCACCTGTGTATCCAGTCTCAAGAATGCTAGAAAACACAAAAGACATGTTGCACTATTCTTTGTGTCTTTTCTCACTATTCTCATTAATTTTGATGAAACAAATTATTTCTTAAGTACAACAACCAATTTCATAATTAACTGTAGATAAATAAATGTTCGTGTTTTAAGAATAGTGATCTTATAAAACAGCTTTAGATTATACCTAGATTCAGGAGGAAATACAAGTATTCTGACTCCACTTTATTCTGTAGCAAGTCAATGGCAAGATGTAGTATGACAAAAATATGTCAGTTGAGGTCATTACCTTGTGTGGGTTTCATCATCACATGTGGCTCACGTACACCCTCTTTTCCTGAACACCTTTTCCATTTTTCTGGGAGAGCTGTTTTTCTGTGTGGTGACCCAAACCAAGGTACTGGTGAGGTTGCAAAAAGCCTTCTCTTTCTATGGCATTATCTCTGCCAGGACTGTTTGCTGGATGGTTGCGCAACTGAGAGGGCAAGTGCAAGGGAGTGAGGAGAAAAGAAACAATTAGCTGAGGACAGCTTAGTTTGGCCCGAATCTCATTTTACCCCATGGCTGAGTGTTGTAGTTTCAAATTATAATGTAAATTCTTTCCCTGCCACTAACTGCCCATGCCATTAGTTAACAATGGGTTAACAATGGGTGGGGGGCAGACTGTCTCTTTTATTTTTGGGGACATTCCATTTTTTTTTAGCTCGGGTGAACGCAGGAGCAGTGTGTGTGTGCTGCAGTAGAGGATAAGCTGTTTTTCTCCTGCTCCTGGCTGCTGCTGCTGCTGTTTTTTGGTGAGCTGGTTCCCTTTTTTTTTCCTTGCCACGGCTGTTCTCCTGGTTTGGACTGGGGCCCTGGTCACCGCTCCTGGTCTCACTGCCGCCTGCAGTGTCGTGGCCTGCCTGCCCGAGCCGAAGCAGCAACCCGGGAGAGAGAAGGCACAGCTGCTTCACGGGACACGCTGCGTCTCTCCGCTTCCAGCTTTCCTTCTTTGTTTGGGACAAGGGACACAGAGGGAGAGACAGAGTTCATCTGAGTGCTCACTACTCGTCTGTCTCGCTGGAGAGGGACTGGGAGCTCACCCTGCAGCCAGCCAGGCTGTGACACAGACATTACCCATAAGTATAACGTTTCTCCAGGAGGAAACCTGCTGTTTGGGGGTTGTTCTCTTTTGTTTTTTTCCTGTGGTGTTGGGGAAGCAGTTTGCTCTGGTCTGTTTACAATTATATCTATACCTACATATCTATCTATCTATCTATCTATCTATCTATCTATCTATCTATCTATCTATCTATCTATCTATCTATCTGTTAAGAACAGTTATCCTTCGTATATCCATTTTCTGATTGAAGTTCCTTTTCTTAAATCTCATAAAGACTGATGTGATTATTGTGGAGGAATCCCCTCCTTCATTTGTGGGTAAACATTTTGGTTTTTTCCCCTCAAAACTAAGACACTGAGGTGATAAGACACCTCCATTTTCATCTTGATTTTGTATACTACTAATTTGCAACTCAAAGGTAAATTCGTAGCTTTGCCTTGCCTTCTCTCACACTCACTCATGGGTGACAACTAGTTCGTCACTCAGTGCACTGGGCTCTGCAACTGATTTCACAGTAGTGTAGTTAGCAGTGGTCATTCTTTCTTCTTTTGATGCCACAGAAATAACAGAGTCCTTCAGGGAGAAACAAAGAATTTTGAAGAGGGAAAATAAACCCTAGGTCAATCCCCGGCACTCACAGAAATTTTTTTTTTTCAGAAAACCACTTACTATGTTGAATAAATGTGCTAAAAATGCAAAGAGTGAAACAATTCAACTTTCTATGAGATTTCTAAAAGAGGAAAAAAGATACAGCATGGCAAAGAAAAATTAGACCCTTAAGCAATGTTTGGTTTAAATTTGAAACATTTTGTTTCAAACTAAAACCTGGCAATATAAATTGTGATTCTAATCTAATTTTAAAGTTCCCTGAGTTGGGTAAATGAACTACTTAGATAATGTCTTATTTTCAATAGCATACACTTAGATAAAAACAAGAATACTGAAATAGACTGAAATAAGTGGTATACTGCTTTATGCTCATGTTTACATTATACGAAAGTAAAATCTAAAGAATTTAAGTTAATAATTTGAGTTGGTTTTTTGGAGGCACATATAAAATTCTCATAAAAGCATTTATAAGAACACTTCTTTATTGTAATGACATAAAACTTGGCTAAACAAAGCCACACAGAAATCACCAGAAATCTTTCTGTGGTATATTGCAAGAGGTCTTGAAGGGCTCCAAAGGTCATGTAGTTTTCCCCATCTTAAAATAATTCCCTACTTAGACCTTAGCAGACTTCACTGCAGAATAGGTATTCTCATGGCCTTGACTGATTGTCACAGCTTCAGCAGAAACACTTCTCAGAACTGAGGCAGATCTTCATCTCATGCAAAAAATAACCTTTTCAGGATATTTTTACCATTGCTGTTTTAGCTTGACATGCCTACTGCATAACCTCTTCCAGTGACAACTTCCATTACCTCTGTAATAAGGGGGGCCCCAGGTCTTGAGATTGTACCAACATGTGTGAACTAATAAAATTAATTTTAATTATTTGGAAGGCCTTAGCATAGACATATTCATATCTAAATGTCAATGTTGTATCATTTGCTAGTCTTTTATTTCTGCACTGCACTTTGAGTTTCCTTTGGCAAGAAATTAATTCATATTTTCAGCAAATGTATAATACCACAAAGTTTTATATTTCTGATATTGTATTTACTTTGCATTCATAGTTTCAATGATCTTACTGCTTTGTGAAATGGAAATTTAATACATCTTCAGAAAATAATAAATTGGAGTGCTAAAGAAGTACTGGAAAGTGAATTTTTTAGTTTGCAGCAAGTCTGTGTCATGAGAAGACCTTTTCCCTCTCTCAAATCATTACCCACTGTCAGAAACTATCAGTGTAGTACTTTATTTCTATGAGGTATTTCTCACACAGTGCTTATTTCATGCTTTTTGGATTAGCAAAAAAATAATTTCACACCCAGTGAAATTAGTGTTACATGTAATAAGAATATGCGGTTTGAAGCTTCATTCTGCTGAATTGGCCTGATTTGGTACAATAGGTTCCTAGAGAGCCAAGTCTATATTTTACATGGTTAATAAGATCAAAGGTAGGGGGTTTTTGTTTGTTTTCTTATTTCATCCTACCCTCATCACAACTGGAGAAAATGTTTAAATTAGAAGAGTTTCAATCTAGTAAAGCACAAAGTTAAGTATGTGCTTATTTTTTTGTTAGTCAACAAAGCACTTAAACATTTCCTTTGCTCTTACTGACTTCAAATCATATAACACTTGAACCAAAACACACATATAATTGCTTTCATAAAATAAGACGTAACTAAGAAATACTTTTTAAATGGACTTATCCAGTAAAAGCTTCAAGCTGCCATCTGATTCTATTAAAATTCATTAAAGATTTTATTCTTCTCAAAACCCCTGAGCATAGCTGGGGAGATTAAATTGTCAACCTTTTATACCTTATCTAAAGTTAAAACCTTTGTATCAAAAAAAACTTTGAACAAGTATTAAAGTTGCTGTGTTCAGCAAACAATTTCTGATTTTTAAGAATTAAAAATCATTTCTGATGTAATGAGATTAAGAAATGCACTATTCATAATATTGCCAGTAAATGCTATTAGTGCTTTTCAAATCAGCTAGTGAAAACCACTTCTCACTGAGTCTCAGAAATAATATCACCAAGTATTTTCACATTTCTTCTCAAATGTGCCAGTCATATTTTGGCTGTTCTTTTTCCATCAAATAGCAAAAATGAAACAGTTTTAGAACAGTACACTATGCTGTTAAAGATCTTGAATATTTATAATGAATGAAAAATGGTCATGTAAAAGTTACTGCATCCCAAATAAGACAGTAGAAGAGTACTGAATGAACCTGCAGAAACATTTCATGTCTCAATCTTCCAATTTAGCCCTGCTACTCTACTATCTGTAACACTATCATAATCTGATTTTTATATTTTCAGCTTTTAAATTCCTAACTTTTAAAAACCTCATGCACCTTCCTTCATTAAGATCTTCACTCTTCATATGTGATATCCACTGGAGGCATAGGCTGCACAGTCACATATTATCACTGACACAAAAATCAGGTGGTAAGATGTCCAGCCTAAAGGGTATAGGTGACTACAGGAACACCTGATGAGGTGATTCTGAATGAGCATAAAACTTGTACCTCTGCACTTTTAGGGAAGCATTTCTATATTTTCACCACTATTTCTTTATGAAACCTCTGTATCTCCTTACCTACATTTCTTTGAATTACAGTAATTTTCTGCTGCTCAAATGTAGATACTAGAAACAATTAGTGAACCCAGCAAAATAACTGCTAAGTATCTTCAACTTTCTCCCATTGAGTTTAGAATCAGATTCATATATTCATGTGCTACCACATGTGCATTTATTGCCCATTTCACCTCTGGTCTTCAAAATGGACAGAGTTGACCAGGAAAGTCATGTCATGAGCCATGCTATGTTCAAACGAATTTCTCTCTTTAGCAGTTTCTACAGACTGAGTTTCTCAGTCCCTAGTGAAATGTCAATCTGCTGTTCTCCCTGCTGGACATAAAGAAGGAAGCTGAAGAAGGAAATCCTATGAACACTCTCCTTCAAAATGCTTTTTCCAGGGCTCAGAAATCCTCAGCAGACCTACTCCTTAGCTGTGCCACCTGGAAGTGCTGCCTTGACTCCCAGCCTGCCCACCCTGCATGGCACTTGCTTTTCCAACACAAAACTCTCTTCTGCTTGTCCTATATGTTTGCTATTACTTATCCTTTACACTTCTAATTTTTCACATACCCTACAATGAATTTGATTATCTTGTTAATGGAGCATGTGAAAAAAGTGAAGCTATCTGGCAGAGTTTTCTATTAATTTTTGAGTAGTAACCCTCACAGCTGTATAAGGTGTCATTGGGAGATATGAACCTTGATCTAAGCAAGGAGACTGCTTGGCTGTCTGATGAAAGGGTGTGTAAAAAGAGAAGTAGATAAGAAGCCCACAGTATATAAACACGAGGAGAACAGCTTCTTGTAACATGAAAGCAGCACCACTGATAAAGGGGTTAAGGCAGTAAATTATCTGAAGAATAACAGTCACAAAGAAGGAGTAACCAAACACGGATGAAAACCTTATCACCATGTCACAGGGCCTATCATGTAGTTAAACGTAGCTCAAGTTAAAGATAGAGTTTGTTTTGGGTTTTTCTAATAAAAATACATAGTCAGAGTTTTTTTTGTAACATCAATGGTATACAGCTGTGTGGCTTGCATGACACATATCCAGGAAAGAGAAAGAAAGAAAATAGAACCGTTCAAAATGAAAATCATTTTATTAAATAAAAAATAATAATTCTTTCTGCATTAAGTGCAGAAAAAGCATTATTATGGTATTTTTCCTCTCCCACATTTTTCCCTCTTCTATTTCTAGTTAATAAGTTGCAGACTTGTATGACCATATCTGAGAGAACTATGTCAGTATTTCAGTATCAGATCAGAAGGAATAGAGGTTCTAAGGAAGTGTTGTGTTCCCTTCTCAAGCATGGCTAGAGAGAGAAGCAGGATATTCAACAGAAGCTATGGACCCAAGTGTTTACCTTTTGAAGCCCATCTGGAGCAGCTGGAAACTGTTAAAAGACAAGCTATGACTGAAAACAAAACCTCACAATTCTTTCCAATAGAAAACTTACGAGAGAGAATAAGAAAACTAGTCTCTTTCTCTGTGATGTGCTTGATTAGCAGTCATCTCCATGCCCCAAATGGGGAGCCCAATGAAACCAATGGCAAAACTCATTTTCAACATGAGCAGGATTGCCTCTGACATTATTATAAAGGACAGTAGCAGCTACAAAAGGTTACCTGCAGTTCCAGTACAATCTCCTAATCATCTATTCTACCGGCAGGGTTGTTTCCTTGCAAATATTACAAAATAGGAAAAAAAGCTACAGAACCAGTGAGAGCCTTCTGCACAAAAGGAATGTCCACATGCATGCAAAAAGACATCCATAACATTTCAGATAAACTTTAAGTATTACAAGAATTGCCTATATTAATGGCATGGAAAATACATCACATGCTTAAATGGTAATGTTAAAAACCGGATTCCAAGTTACAATAACCAGAGTGACTGTTAATACAAATTAAAATTATCATATTAATACATATAATTTACATAATAGGAAATTCAAATAAACACATAATACTTACTGTTAAATTTACTAAAATGGAAGGAAACATCAACAAAGATTCTTTTCCTGTAATCTGAGACTCCCCAAAATTATTTATTCTTTTACAAAATTAATAATTTTTTATATATTATCCACTAATCTTGGACATCAGAAAGTGCAAGATTCATGTTCATTTTCACTAAGTATCTAAGCAACCATTTTTTCCAATACTTGGAGTATGTCATTACTAGCTAATCACAGCAAACAAACCAACCAATCTTAAGTGTATGTAGGTTATATTTTATACAAGTCTGTCATCACAGAAATATCCCTATGCCTACGAAAAGTAGATGAGTGGATGACGAGAAATAATCATGGCAAAAATAGATAAATATGTTGAGAAATTTTACAAAACACTGAGTATAAACTTTGAGAAAGTGAATTTGTTAATGATGAAATAACTTCTCTACCTCATGATGAATAAAATCTGATCCCTACATATACTAAACTCAAAGGTGGCAAAGAATGCTTGCAATTGCTTTTATATTACTTAAAGCATCTCTTCTTCCTAAATGAATTTTTCCTCTGATTCAAGCCACTGTCTTCTTCATTTTCCTCAGACTCGCAGGGAACTGCATGGACAGTGCATTAGTTGAATGCAGTAACCTATCCCCTGAAATGCTATAAACTTGAATTTGAACTGTTGGATTTTACACTTAATTAAGTAACCCTAATTTTCTCTGTATAAATTTTGTAAAATTACATCAGTCTGAAACCTGGATAGAAGAAAACTGACTACCAAAACATGGCTTTCTAAAAGTTTTCATCCTTAGCAGAACTATGAATGAGTGATCCACTCCAGCTGTCTAGAGAAATGATCCATTGCCTTCCAATACACACAAAGTTGACTCAAAGGCCAGAGATCAGCTACTAAGTATAGTAGGGGAGTTATGTAATTAGTTATTTTGCAAGATCAATGAACTATTGAACTGTTCATACATTGCTGAACTCAGCTACGTTCATATTCTGCATTGCCCAACATTCACTGCATTATATATTTGACTACTTCACAGATTTTATACTACATCAAAGCAATATACAATGAAAAAACAATAAAAGGCACCATAAAGTAGAATAACATGTGATAGCACTAAATTAATTCACATCTAAAGCCCTTGATGATCAATGGTCCTTTTCAGCTAATCATTATATATGCTTGGGTATAACCTATAATGATCATATATTAACTTGACTCTTCCTAAAAGCTACAATGCTTTTTTTTTTTTTCTGAAGTTCACAGTTAAATAAGCAAGATGCCTAAGAAAAATTTATTTTCATTTTATATTTGAAATTTGATTCCTTTACAGTTTCATTGCTTGAACAATTTCATTCTTTCGGTTTATGCTCCTATTCATAAAAGCACATAAATGCATAAGTACATGTATGACTTTAAGTATTCATGTAAACTCATACAGTTATTGAAACATTGCATTTTGTGACTAGTTCCATTGGCTTTAACAGAATCTAGGCTTAAAACTTGCTTAAAACTAACAGAAATTAAGTAGGTGCTTAAATATCTTGCTTAATGAGTCTGCAATGGCTCTCATGTAATGAACAGTTCATGAACTGAACTGTAAACAAAATGAATCACTTTATATTTGTTCAGCAAAACATTTGTTTAGCAGAAAAAGACTTTGAATATCATACATAAATTTTATATCATATGTAAGAGTAAAAACATTAATTCTAAGAAGTCTAAAATCTATTTCTTCACCTTCAGTAGAAATTTCTAAGAGTATCGGTAGAAGCATTTTGAAGGCCTTTCTATCTGCTTTAACTCATGTTTCCTTAAGGATTTTAATTTATAGTAAAAGATAAAAGTATAAATTAGGCCAGCTTGAAGTATTAAAGCAGTAAGTGTGACATTACGGAATTAATTTAAAGCATTTATAATATTTTAATTTATTAAGAGAAGATTAAGAACATATTACTTCACAGTAGAAGATAGCAGTTATGGATAATAAAGGCATAATTAATGTTGCTGGATTCGACTGATAATGTCCTTTCTTTTCATAGTTTCATTCCAATTTTAAAGATGTAGCTATCATGCATGCAAGCACTTTGCTTACAATGAACAAATAACATTTGATTATATTTACCCATGAATATAAATATTTACAAAACATATTTGTATATTATCTGTAAAACTTCAGGGGATGCAATGCCATATTTATTTTAGAGATAAACTGTAATAACTGGGAGAGATTTGCCTAAACTTCAAGTAAAAAAAAGTTAGATTTTGCTTAGATGATTTTAAGTGCTACAGAGATGAGAAGGAGACTGCCAGCCTTTTGCCTGGAGCCAACCTGAGTTAAATTTAACTGCATATTTCCTGACAGATCTAGAGAAAAAAAGGCATATGGGATACCAGAATTTCTGACAATCTAAACAAAGTGCCTATCTCTTTCCTCTGGTTTTATAGCCAGCCTCAATGCCACTGTGAAGTGGCTTACTCATGCAGAACAGAGAATCATTTAGGCTGGAAAAGACTTCTGAATGAAAGCCACTTTAAAAGCTATTAATGGGAAACACTAACCTCACCTGCAGCCATGTACATCGATGAAGCATTCAATGTGCTGTTTTTTTAATTTTTTTAAAGGGACAATGGGATGGACAGCAAGGGCATAAAGACAAAAGGGGTGAAAAAAAGTTGAACCAGTTTGATTAGAAGTGCAGTCTGGCTCAGAATTCCCTGCAGCTTAGTGGGGAAACCTTGTGCATGGCAAGGGTTTGGGGAAGTGATTTGACTAGAAAACCTAATAACTTTATTTAATAAATTAATCCCTGAACTAATTCCTGAACTGGCTCATCAAGAAGCTCCCTGAACATCAAATGCAAAAGCAAGGGTGTGGGTGGGACTGCTGATGTGAGAGGACCACAGCAGAACCGTGGCAGCCTGGATTTGGATCAGGTTAAAATGAACCACACCTTTCTAAGCCTGTAGCCCAGATAAACTGTGACATGGGGAAAACTTGACACTAAATCAATGAAGATCCGATGGACACTTAAGCCTGGCATTATTCTCACTTTGATGCTTGTGACTAAAGGAAGATTTTAGCTATTTCTTTTTCTTCAGCAAATCCATATTGGATATGAAGACACCAATATGAAATCAAATAGAATTTCAAGAATGTTCAATTAAAATTTATTAAAATTAAAATATATTCTGTTTATGCATTAGATGTGTGTGTCTTTAAAAAGCCATATGCATTTTAATTTTAAAAGTCTTTTAAATATCCTAAATATGGGGGGGGGGGAATATTTTATCACAGAAATTTTACATTTATCTAACTGAGATAGCTTAATTCCCTGAAGCTAGTAGCAACAGATGGGATTCATTATTCTGTTTGACTACCCTGAATGCTAGAAAGTTCACATAATGCATGTCATGATACAAAAATTAAAAACAAAAATTGATAAAGCTCGAATCAATTTAATCATTTATGGAATTCATTATTTTACATTAAACTTTGCAGAAGCTTGGTAAAATTTGTAAAAACACACTGTAGTTACAATTGTATAAATAAATATGATGCATATTATATTTAATTTACACAACTTTTGCAGCATTCCACAGAGCAATGCAGCAAACACCTCATTTTATGGGCACAGTAAAAATGGAGTGTTTATGAAGTAGGAATGCACAGTATGGGAGGATATGTCTTGCAGTTGCCTTCAGTAATTTAAAGAAGGTAGGCTAGAATGAGAACTTTCATAAAACTAAGACCAAGAATTCTGGATATCCCATTGGCTGGGTGACAGCTCTAATCTGCATGATATCCTGAGTATTCAAAATGAGATGTGTTAGTGTCAATTTACATAACTAGGAGTTTGAGGAAAAGAAGAAACAAAAAGATGTCTTAGTGCATTGCTACTTTATTTGATCCTTGAACTGAAGAAAATATGACCACCTGTTTTTGAAGAGCTTGTCCAGTGCAATGCTGTTTCAGGGTCTCCTATTGGATAACACAGCATTCCTGTAACATTTTTTTAAAATGTTAATTCTATTAAAATGACTTAATTCTGTGAGGGGAGCAGTTTTGCATATATGTGAGATATACTTTCAGAATACTTAACAGAACAAGTTCCTCTGCAAAAGTAGGCAAAGCACCATCTTGTTTCCAGATCTCAATCTAGTTTTGGCAGAAGCTAGGCACAAACTTGCTCAGACTGAGCAGAAGTGTAGACACCCTAGTAAGAGCATTTCCATGTTTGAACTGGCTACATTGATGCATTTCCGAAGCGAGACATCCACTCAGCAAGACTCAACAGAATTAAAGTTTTGAATGTAGGCAACTACATTATATTCTTGGTGTTTAAATTCTCATTCAGATTCAGCCACTATACTTAACATAACTTGAATGCTTTTAAAAAAAACATTAAATATAATCATATTCAAATAAAAGTGTGATAGTTGCTTTATGGATGTGTAGATATATTCGCATGATGTGTGATTTGTTCATTATACAAATAGTGGTATTTCCATACTATGAAGAAACTGCTTCAGATGGGTGGAACAACTTCCCCCTTCCTTTGTCACAGGCCGGGAATTCTTGCACGAAAGGGTGCTGGTTTACTTCATAGGACTTGCCTGATCATGACCTTCTTTAGCAAAACAAAACAAATGAAAAACACATACCAGTACTAATTATCTTTGCTAGTTATTCTTCCTCCTCAGAGCAGTCCCACGTTTTAGGCACTGTACGTAATGTGACTAAAGGAGACGATACAGAGCTATTAGTAATAACCACCATTGAAGGACTCCTCCATTTCCTCCCTACAGGTTTGAACAGGTTCTGTAGCAAACTTGTTGTAGTGGTTTTACTATGACAGTGATGGTAAAGATATGCTTTAGCAAGATTTGTAAGGAAAATCATATATTTGTAGGAAAGACAGAAGCAGGCTTTCAGGTAGACAAACGCAAACCTGCTCAGACGACAGGGAAGACTCTTTTGTCTGCAGTCATGGAGACATTTAAATGACTGATGCCTTTCCCAGAGAGTGAGGTGCTTAAATCATATTCCATTCACACGATATGTGTACCACAGTATCCCCTCAAAATTACAGAGAAACTATCTGCTATATCAAATCATTGATAAGTAAAAAGCTTGCAATTCTTTCCCTTAGTTTAATATTGTTAACTAAAGGTTTCCTGAGGGGAAATAGAAAACCAATAAATAAACAAAAAGGAAGGAATGGCCATAAGGTTAGCAATTTAGGACCCAAAGAATCACTGAACTACCAGTATGGCTACAAATGCTGAAGTTTGGCAAATGGCCTAACATAAAAGGCAGCATGGAGTAACAAACTTGACACCTAGTGCCCTTTTGGAGCCTCAAAGTTCTGAGTATATAAAGCAATATTGATACATTGAGCAATTTTTTGCAGCTAAAATGGAAGAATGAACCCTCACCAAAAATCATGACTATTGAGAAAATGATTTAAACTACTGTTATCTATTTTTTTGCATTTTAAATAAAATCTCTTTTAGTAAGGCACTCACTGTCCTTTTGGAAAGGATCATCTGTAACATCTTGTACTTTTAAGGGAAAATTAAAATAGAGCTAACCTGTGGTCTAAGCATCTGTAAAGTAAAGGAATGGAAACATTAGGCAGTAAACTCTAAGATAAAGGAACCTGGCTGTAGGTACCTAATGAATGTGTGGAGAAAGCAAAAAAGCTTGAGAACTATGAATTATTGAGAATAAGGGAAAGGGTAAAATTATTCAAAAAGTACCTGTAACCAAAAGTTCACATTTCAAGTTAGAATAGGGGCAAAAATGCAAGAAAAAAGGAGTACAGGGCCGCAGACTTGTCTATGAATTGTGTCCAAATTGGGTAAGAAACTATGTTTCATATCCACTATTGCAACCCAGTGGCCAGCTCTACTTTCATTTGCAATTTATGAAGTTAGAAGTTTTGATTCTCAATCTTGTTATATGTAGAAAGAATGGTATTTTCTTTCCCTGAAGGATTGTGAATAATAATCAGTATCTGTAAGATAAATTCTAAGTAGGTTATACAGAGGTGGCAAAGCACACTAATAATATGTTGACATTCTATATATAAACATTGCAATTATATTGCTACAACTACAACTACAACTAGCAAATGCTTTGGATGCCAAGGAAAGAAGCTAATTTTAATCTTAAGAACAGACACTGCATCAAATGGAGCTAATCATGTGCTTAGAAACCTTGTTGAATTACCGCCTTTTTGAATGAGGGCTGTTGTACAGGCCACCAAAGCATGACAGTAGGCAGCTCTTTAAAAGGAAGTTTTAAGTTCCTGAATCCAAGTAATTTAATCATTATTTAAAGGTTGTAGCATAAAGAGAAATATCAGTTGAAAAAATCAATACCTCCTGTAAAGTACTTTATGTCACTTTTAACATCTGAGCAGTGAAGGATTTCTTATTTTTATTTAAAAACAATGTTACAAGAAGATCAAATACTACTTTTCTTGGACAGACTGAAGTTAAGGTACTCTCTCTTGAAAATAATGATCACAACAGCTTATACCTTTTTTTCTCAATTTACAATTATTTGGCTGATAAAGTTACATTTTTATATACACTGAGATTTCTTCAATGTATAAATGTTTATTTTTCAAATTTTTATCTTAAACAAATTTTCTGTTATTGTTAAAAGAGCTTTGTTGGCTTGCTCATCTTTTGATCAAACAGGAATTAAATTTACAGCTTACCAGAACATTTATAATTTCAATTTAAGGAATCATTAAAATAATTAATTCAAGGCCTTAATCACAGTAATTCTTGTATACAATGTACAAAACATAATCACAGAAGGGGTGAGGTTGGAAGGGACCACAGTGGGACACCTGGTCCAACCTCCTTGCTCAAGCAGGGTCATCCTAGAGCACATTGCACAGAATTGCATCCAGGAAGTTCTTGATTATGTCCAGTGAGAGAGACTCCACAACCTCCCTGAGCAACCTGTTTCAGTGCATGGCCACACACACAGCGAAGAAGCACAAAAGGAAATAAAGGAAAGTAGTAAAGCCAAACAGAAGTGCAAACCTTGCATTCCAAAGAGTTCACAAATGAAATTTGAAATTCTGTAGCAAAAGTGATGTCATCCTCCTTGACTGGTGACCCTTTTCACAGGCTGACAGGAAACAGAGATGACCTAACGTTTTTCCAGATTAGTCATAACCCTTCATGTCAACAAGCCAGAAGATAAAAATGCATGTTATGTTCTCTGAGTATAACTATAAATTACACTGCAAGGATGTCTTAAAATTCAGGACAGATGTACATAAATTTGTAATTCTTATAAATAACTTATATATTTGTATTCCTTTTTTGTATAGTTATTTCTCATTAATATTGAACCTACTCCACGAAGAAACTAATAGGCCTTATATTCCTAGGTTGTCACATTTATTAAAAAGGAGATGCCAAAAAAGCCACCAGTGTGACTTGATTTACGCATCAGCTATGTAGATATCCTGCTCACTGGAGCATAGGGTAGGAACTGTGAACGTGGTAAAACTGGGCCAGAACAAGGCATGGAAAAAATTAGGGTTTCCTTCCCAATTTTGTCACGTACGCTTGGCAGTGACTTGGCTCACACACCAATTTTCCCTGTCTTCCCGCATAATCGTCAACAGCTTCTTGGCCGCTGCGGAA
>JAWWLZ010000001.1:96564249-96593609 GCA_035041345.1 Poliocrania exsul | reverse complement strand
CCCCCCCCCCCCCCCCCCCCCGGGGGGGGTGGAAGCTTGTGAATAATTTAGTATACAGTCATTTCTAGAGAGTTTTGCGTGTTGTACACAGACCTCATTTTAAAGACTGAGGCACTGGTAAACTTGACTGAAAAGGGCACTACAGTGAAAATAGTTGCTTATGGAGTCCAAATATTGTTGATATTTAACTTGTGTATTGGCAAATCCTACAAAGGATAGCATTTAATTTTTATGACAAGAAATATGGTATTAGTCATTGGTGCAGCTTTCTTCTGGTACCTTGTAAGAAGGTATATTTTTAATAGTGCAATGCTACATTCTTCTTTCATCAGTGATGTGTGAGGACCTGTTATATATGAAATAATAGTTTCATCAGTCTCTATCCTGTCGTCTGAGACTGCTACTTGTTTCTGGAAATGCGCAAGCATATGAATGAAACAAACTGCAGTAACAGTAAATAACTAATATGCCCAATATTTCTTGTTTGGCTTTTTTAGTCTGTCTTCAGGGCAGAAATATGCCATTTGTCTTTGCTACTGAAAACTTCACATGCTTCACCTGTAAAAGCATCAGTGAATGATAAGCTAATAACCAACAGATACCAGTAGCTTTCAGTTATAACTGATTTGAGTTAAATATGAATCGATGAACCAGCCCCAAATAGATTTGTTTTATGTGTGTTTCTGATCCTTACATCTGTCCCTGCATTCTAATTTTAGCACCTCTGAGCTTGTCTACTGTCTCTTTAAGTGTAAATCCTGAATATAAATGATATTGAAATGCCTTTTCTTTAAACTGAATACAATTTAAAATATATTTCTGTTGAGCTGTGTGCTGTATCAGCTATAAAGCGAGTGAGCCTCAGCAATGATGTTTCAGTTTTGGAGAAAGAGTCTTCAAAGGGCACGTCAAGTACTCTTGGCATGTGAACTATAGCTCATGAATTCAATTGGCTGTAATTTAATCTATCCTATCAAAGTAGTGTTGGATTTGCTATTCATTGCTCCCTTTACTACAGACTGTGATCCTGTTTTTAAACATATCAGACAAGGTTCTAATAATTCAGAGATTGTATGGCATGAGAAAATTGAAGGGAGTAGAAGTGAGTAGCAACTATGGCAGTAAACATCAAAATAAATTAACCTGCGTTTGTGTAAATGGGTGCATATGTGTACATATATACTTATCTACCTACTTATATAGGTATATATGTTGGTAAGAAATTTGATGTATGATGAAGACATACATAGGATAGAGCGAAATAGCAGAAAAATATAAAAAACCCCAACATGTTAATTCTGATGAAAAAAAGAGAACTTGTTTTTATTTTCAAATTTTGAGTATTCATAGAATCAAAGAATGCTTTTGGTTGAAAGGGACCTAAAAGACCATCTAGTTCCATCCCTCTGCTGTGGGTAGGAACACTTTCCACTAGACTAGATTGCTCAAAGTCCCAACCAGCATGGCCTTGAACACTTCTAGGAATCAGGCATCCACAACTTCTCTGAATAATCTAACCTAGCATCTAATCTAAACCACTTCCATTTGTCACTATCTGCCTGTGTACAAAGTAGCTTTTTCTTGCAGACCCCCTTTAAGTGCTGGAAGGCTGCAGTAAGGTATGCCTGGAGCCTTGCCTTCTTCAGAATGAACAACCCCTGCTCTCTCATCCTGTCTTCGTGTGAGAGGTGCTTCGGCACTCAGATGATCTTTGTGTCCCTCCTTTGGACCCATTCTAACAGGTCTGCATCTTTCTCGTGCTTAAGACCCCACTGCTGCCATGCAGCGCTCCAGGTGCAGTCTCGCCTCCCTCGACCGGCTGGCCATGCTCCTTTTGATGCCGCCCAGGATGTGGGGGACCACCTGCGCTGCAAGCATGCATTTCCAGGTCTTGTCCAGCTTTTTCATCCATGAAAATCCTCAAGAATTGATGACTGACTGATTGCTTTCAGTGACTGGAAAGTCAGAACACTGTGGGCTTAAAAAAGGCTCTGTATGGCTGACTAGGTTGTAACTGTAATTATGATATGATGGGTTGAAGATTTTGCTTCTATTACTGAGATCTGTCTGCTAGTCTTCACTATTATTACTACTGTATAATATATACTTGATACTCTTTATGACCATACAGAGTATTATGAGTTAAGAACTGGGAAATAACTCCTCATGGTCTATGAAACAGAGCAATTCATAAATCCTTAATGGTGATAGTTGATTTCTGTCACTATTCTAAATACACTGTATGTAAATATTAAACTACCACGTCTAGAGTAGAGTTTTGTGAGAAGGGGTGTAACTAGGTAACACTAATTATGGACTGATCAGTTTTAGATCTATAGGTTCTTATCTCCTGATGCTTTTGACTGTCACAGGTAATGGACGTGATTTTTTGTGTGTTGTGTTATGTTTAAAGCTCATTTTCCATTCGAGTCATTCTTTGCATTAGCCATTCCACTGAGAGTGGACAGCTATGTGTATTAGAGTCAGTGTATTGTCCAAACAGTTGTCCTGAAATGCAATTTTTAACATCTCAATTGACTTTTCTAGTGTACAGATCTTAAGTGGTTTGCCACTGTACTACCTTGTGCTTAGTCACCATTGGGTTAATGCAATTGAATGAATCCATTTAATTGTTAGTGTGAGATGCTGCAATTTGACAGGAGTCTTGAACACTGGGTCATTAGTAAGGGTGAGATTTTGTCAGCCCAAATTCAATACATTTGAAGAGTTACATGGTCCTTTTTCAGTGCATTTAAAAACTGAACAAAATTTGTTTGACAGGATGTGCAGACTTTTCAGATTTTATGGCAAGTTCTCAGGTCTTACAGAAAGATTTGTGTGGGCTACATGCTCATGTATGTGCCTACTGTTTTCTTCCTTCTGGATTGATATGGTATTGTTCATGAGAATGAGGTGAATTTGTATTTTATTTTATTGCAACCAGTCCTTGAATTGACAGATAATGTTTAAGAGAGACAGAATCAACTAGGTTGGAAAAGACCTCGGAAATCATCAAGTCCAGCCTGTGGCCTAAAACCACCTCGTCTACTAGACTATGGCACTAAGTGCCATATCCAGTCTCTTCTTAAATAAAAAAAAACCCCTCTTTTAAACAATTCAGAAATAATAAACTTGAACACAATTGCCCTCAGAAATGTCACTGGAGATCTGCATTTTGAAAATTACATGCAATTTAAAGTCACATATACTGTGCCATCAATGGAAGTGATGTGGTGTTTTTCTTCAGTGCAGGTTTATATTTTCTCACACTACACATACTGTTTTATATTAAGTTGACCATTCCAAAAAAAACTATCAAATGAGTCTGAAATCACCTACCTGCATTTTGACTTAAATAATTCAAGAAGTAACGCAAGCCTAGCTTGGAAATGTAGAGTGAATTTTGCAGTTTGCTAAACATAAATTGAGGGAAGCTAAATTGTGCCCAAATGTCTAAAGCAAACATTCTTTTGGGAATTTTAAAAGCCTTTTGCCTATGTATGATTGGAAATATGTACTGCATGGTATTTTATTTCCTATGTCATTGGTGTTGAATTTTGAACCTTATCCTTTGCTCTTCATGTGACTATATGAAGGATTGTCAGTTTCATATTGTGAAATAATATGAATAATTTCAAATCTGAGAAATGCTTTATTATACATATATATTTAATCTTTAAATGTATTTATTCAGGAGCAGCTGCTAGTCAATGTAAATGAGATTTGTTTCTATGATCTTGTATGTCAATCTTGTCTTTTTATGGGAAAAAAAGTATTGTGTAGGGAGTTCACCTTATATCCTTGCCTGTTTGTGACATATTGCATCTTTCCACATTGTTTTCAATGTATGAAATTTGTGAATTGTATTTAACACAAATTTTGTTTAAAAAATTTTACTTTGTATGACTTCATGGTTAAGGAAAAAAAAAAGATTGTACAGAAATACTGTCCACCACAGAAATGCCATCAGGTTTCAGTCAAAAAGTCTACCCTTACTGTTGCAAAATTAATGATATTGTTATGATATATACTGTAGCCTCTGAAATTTTAGTATTGACTGTAGAGACCCGCTCACCTCTTACTTTCTGTTTTCTTGTACAGAAAGTTTCTTATGAGTCACTTTGAAAATCAGAGTTGTTTGGGTGTGCTTTTTCATAAATTCTCAAATGTTCTTGTCGTGGTTCACTTTTGTTCATTTAAATAATGTCAATTATGTACAGTATTCTGTTTAGAGTCTTATTTTGTTGGCTTGGATGGGTTTTGTGGGCATGATACTCAAAGGTACAATAATGGGGAGAGAGATTGGATCCCAGTTTTGAGATAGGAGGGAAAGGAAAGTGTGTGCATAAAACTAACAAGGGCAGTTGGAACCGTGGAAAATCAGTAGAGTGGCTTTTCTTTCCTATTAAGAGACTGCATAGTAAAAGTAGAAGAAACTAATGCATCCACTCTGTGTTTCAGTCGCATAGCAGGCTGAATTTAGAATAGAATTTAGGTTTAGACTTATTTTTCTGCATTGTAGAAAAAACCAGTGAGGGGTCCATGCAATCCTGAGTAGCATGAAAAATTTGGATCCTTTTCTGATTAAGTATTTTAAGTGTTTACCCTTAACAAAATGGTTCAATTGCCATTGGCATGTCTTCAGTAACATTAGGTATTAATACAAATAATATTCTAGTCTTTATTTCTAATAGTAATGCAGTTCTTGGGCACTACAGCAATTTGTTTCTAAAATTTGAGAATGGAATTTGGTGGAGGCTGGTATTTTGAAACTTATTGTATTTGTGTATTTGTTCCAGTTCCATATCAGATATAACTTTATTTGGATATTGTAGACTTAATTCCACTTTCTTGCATAATAGTTCTTTATGTGGAGAATATTATGATGTCCATACTAGTGCCAAACAGCTGTGATTTTGTCACCTTTTCTTCTACAGAGTTACACCAGTTTTTGGGAGGTATACTGTGTGAGAATTTGAAAAGTTAATGAACACGTGAAATAAATTCTAGATATGTAATGCATTATTTTTCTGGAGTCTCTCAGGAATATCAGTTGATGCTGCATTATGAATATAAACAAAGCCTTCCCTTCGAGGAATACTTTGTTCCTCTCATGAATTCTCACTATATCAACCCTTAAAGAGAAATAAATAAATTTGCAGTGCATTTTCCAGGTTGAGATAATGTTTTAAGAGAAGATTGTTACTGGCTGGTAGCTTGATTTTGTTTTGTAAAACTTTGTTTACAGAAGAATACAGAGTTATAGTGGCACAGCACACTGCTCATAACTTAGAGATGCAAAGGTATTATTTGAGTCTTTTGGGAAGATGCTCATTTTGCTGCAGTTACAAAATTAAGTCCTTTGTACATATTATAATAGAATCTCTAGTACTCAGTACAACCCATTCAAAATGAAGATTAAACTATATAGAAATTCTAGGTAAGGTCTTAGTTATAACAGAAATATTTTTCTCTTTTTGTCAGCATAACAGCTCAAGTGTGAGTAACATTACAAGATGTTTAATTACCTCCTAAGAATATTGTGCTGTATAAACTTGAATAACATGTAAAATTACACACCATACAGATAAAGTCAAGCTTACAAATCAGATGTGGTTTGGACTGTGATTATTTTTTCAAACTGTATCCTTTCTTCTGTGTGATGTTTAACTATTATCAGGATTTAAAAAAAAAAATTCTAAGTGAATGAGCTGACAATAGCACATTTGTGACACTCTACCAATAAGTTATATTCAGGTAACAGTGCTGAAGATTGTGAATCACAGGTATCATTTGGCATAGTTTTCATGATGTAGGAAGAATTCAGTGAGTTGCCAACAATTGTTTTTTAAACCTCACAAATGTATACGTCCTTACAGAAATTAGTATATAATTCCACGTGCACTTACCAGACCATGGAACTTTGAGGTTGGAGTCTTCTGTTTGGATGTAGACCTAGGTAGTGTAAATGACTGTCAAACCTACGTGTGTAGAATCAACAGAGGGAAGTTGGTATTTCTGTGTTCATAAATTGGATGTGTAAACCCACCCTATTGAGTATAGAAGTGCCTTTTTTCTCCTCTGTTGACTTGCAGGGGATTCCACCTGGCTGATCCAAAGGTAAGTTGTGTAATAACTGAGGATGTTCCAACTCGAGGTGTCTGGAGAGGTGGTTGTTGGCCTAAAAGATGGGAGAAATTCTGTTTCTCACCTTGTGTTTAGGGTTCAAACAAGTTGGTCAGTAACAGCTTGTACTCTGTTAGCCTGCAACATTGACACTTCAGGTTTTTTGTATTGTGAAAACACTTTTTTATGTTTCCACCATAAATTGCAACAGGCCAACAATGGCAGCCTTTCAGAGCATACATGGATTATATCTTTCAAGGTTCAACCATTAAGAGAGGACAGAGCTACGTGGTGCTTTGTAGTAGTCATTTATCTTTTGAAAGTAGAAAGAACTCCAGTTTGTCATTTTACAAAAATATCAGTCCTAAGGTGTGAAGAATGAACTTTCTGATGCTTCGAGGTCTTCAACTACTACTCAGTGGTCAGGCTTTGTCTTCATGGGAATGTCCACGAGAATTGTTCTTTGGTTAGGGTTTTTTTCCCCATAGCTTGAGTTAGGTATAGGTCAGTTTAAAATTTAAAAAAGGAAAAGTTCGGTTGGAAAAGAGAATGGAAAACAGGTATTGACTGCCACTGAACTGTAGTTTCATTTTGCTTTTTGAATATTAGTGTATTTAGTTTTGAACCTGGTCTTTCTAGTTGAGTTTCAATTTTGATAGTATATGTGTATGTAAATGTGCAAGTATGTTTCTGGACTAGGGCCTTCTGTAATTAATTATTTGGTAACACAAAATACCTGGGAAAAGGTAATCTTGGAACAGTTTTCTATTAATTGTATATTTAGCTATTTCATATTTAGCTATTTATTTTTTGTTTTTAGCTATTTAGCTCAATCAGGGGAGAACTAAAATGTGCTGAGAGCATTGAAATCCAGTGTAAGTCTTAGATCTGTCTTCATCCAGAAGCTCTTCAACATAATTTACTCTTCAGTCTTACACTTTAAAAGCATTGTAGAAAGACCATATTAAGTAACGATAGATAATCTGTTTGAAAAGTATTTAAAATGACAGTTTTTGTACACTGTGTAAAATGTCGCTCTTAACTTGTTTCTCCCTTAGCACTGCTAAAGGAAGTGAAGATGGAAATTGAAATGTAATTGAAAGGGATGTATTATAAGAGGTACTAGTCCTTCAAAGGCTTCTGTCCAGCACTGGTGGAGGAGGAAATCGGTCAAGTACAAACAATGTGGCTTTTATTAGTTTCGGTCAGCAAAAAGAAACCTTTGTACTTTAACAAGATTTTTTTTGTTTGCTTTTTAAAAGGACACAAGAATATTAAGCCTTGTGCTTTCTTTGCATTGATACGGGACTGACTTGCAGCTAGTAGCTCTTTCGGAAGACCTGACTTTCAGGACAGACAAAAAGATGCTGATTATGTAAAAATCCTACAAGTGTGTAGAGACACATTTCTGGGTTGAAAAGGAAAGTGGCAAATCAGGTGTTAGATTAAATACTCCTGTTTAGGCTTACCTGGTTCAGGGGGGACTGCTAAAGTTTTGATCCATGCTGCTGCATGAATCTGATTTTATCAAACTCAATGTAGTATTGAATTCTGTGGAACTAAGAAACTCTTCAAATCCTTCAGGGATTATTGCATTTGTGTTTGTTACTTAGTCATCAAAATTTTATTTGTATTTATTTTTCTCAGATGAAAACATGAGGTTTGGGCACAGCCGTGTTTTGTAGTTGTTGGGCTGATCAGTTTTCTTTGTGTGTAGTGTGGTAAGCTTTGTTAATAGTTCTACAACAACATGCAGAACCTAATATGTTCAGCTGTAGCAACCAACAGAGCTAGAGCTTCTGGAACAATATTACAAGTACCTGGATGGTAGTGTATCTTTTATAGAGGTGCTGCTTTAGACTTCTAAGACCTTAATGGCTGTTTCTTTTAGTTGAAGTTACCTGAAAAGTGTTTCAGTCTGCTCTTGACTGAGACATGGCAATCTGTTTAGTTTGGGGAGGGGGCTATTTTATTTTGGAGGAGTGGTTTTTTTTGGTGAAAAATCTCTAAATATCTCCATGCTGAATTTGAGTGAAGCAACTAGCCCAAATGCTTCCTGTAAACAGGGAAGCTGAAGGTGAAGATAGAAGTACTGATACAGGGTGAGAGAGAAAGCTTTATTATTCTCTTGGGTAAAAATGTGATTGACTGTGAGAATGATACTTAGAAACTGAGCTCTTTTTTTTTCCCAATATAAGATGTCCATGCATAGGTTCTTGTTTTTTCTTACCTTCTTTGGGAGAGGAAAAAAAAAATCACTGGGAAACACTTCTATCACTTTAACTGAATAGAATAAGTGAAAAATTATATATTAGTGATTTACTGGAATTTATTATTTATGTGCTACCTACCACAAGTACACTGAAAATTAGTCAGGCCCTTTTGGCTTAAACTGCTTCTGGGACATCCAATTCAAAATACTGAGTGTGGTACTAATCTCAACTCACGAAGCAGGAGCTGTGTAATCACAACTCACACCCATTCACAGACACAAAATCAAACAGTATCTGAAGAGAGATCAGAATTCATCACTTTGGGTTGTATTGTAAAATGTGTCTGTCATAGCATTTTTTTAATTACATTTTTTAAACAATCAATAGGGGTCTTGTAGCCTGAAATCTGTGATTTTATACCTGGAATAGGATTTTACTCATCTTGTTGGTTTTCCTTCTCCTTGTTTGAGTCTGGTTTACTTTGTGACACATTTTGTTTCTGGTAAGCAGAAGTATAATACCCTTGAATGAAAACCAGTAACTTTTAGTCTAAGTGTCCCATCAATTTCTGTTAGGATTCATTATAAGGAAGTTGTTTCATAGTGGTTTTAAGCACTTAAAAATAAAGCAATTATAAAAGATTACTTTTAAGCACAGATTGATTTAGAGTATGAATTACTCTAAACTTGATGGGAATTTTGAGCACCAATTAATGGACAGAAGGTGACTACATACAGCGTTTGCTTGTCTGGCTTTTGTTATTTGAGAAATTACTTTGGACGAAACCAACAAGTTAAAAATCCTTCTCTTTAATATTTATGTTCCTGTCAGTTAACATGTATATTTTAACCTCTCCCTACCTGAAAGAAGCAATTCTGTCAACAGGATTTGAATGAAATAACTTTTTAAAGTCCAGAGATGGTCTATCTTGCTAGTATAATTTCCAATTTACAGATTCTTGTCCAACTATTAAAACCTGACACTTTATGATAATGCTTTGGTTACCTGAAAATCTCATCTGATGAAAGAGAAAATTAATGCTTTTTAATGTTTTAGCTTGGCATTTGTTGCTAGCCTTACAGGAGCCTGATTCTTAGCTTAATTGTTCTTGTCTTTGAAAACATAGGAGACCAAGTTGTTGTTTTTTTTAAATGTGGCCAAGACAGATTGATACACAATGTCTAGCAGGTGTTTGGCATCATTTAAAATCTGCTGTTTCAACAGGCCGCCTTAATTTTGGTCAGCAAATAGTATAAAGCTTAGTTTCTAGGTGAAAAGGACCTTCCTCTTTAAAGGCTTGTATTTGAGATGATTTTATAAAAAAGCAGTTTTGCAGTTGTGACCTATCTACACATGAAGTGCAGTATCTAAATACGTAAAAGTAGGAGTAATGATGACTTTGCAATGTCCTATCTCCAGTATGGAGGAAAAGCTTTGCGTCTGCTCATCTGTTTATCTTCCTTCTATCAACGTGTCACGAGTTGCTGGTAGGGGAATGCATGGTAAGAATTGCAAAAAGTTGAAGAATCGAGTAGGGAAATACCAGTTTTATGATATTTGTTCTGAAGATTGTGGATTTTAAAGTTTTGTGGTGGGAAATGCATTTAAATTCAGTGTTCTAAGAGTTGTTTAGAAATTGAATGGATTTAAGTCTAGCATCACCAGCAGGCTGGTGACTTTCTGGTTGCATTTATTTATCGGTCCCTGGTACTTCAAAAGAAAGGAAGAATAAAGATAGAGGAGAAACTTTGAAGGATTCTGCTTATTTTGTTTAAAGATACCTTGATATAATTTGTGAGTCAAAAAATGGGGGATTGTAAAGGAACTTGCATGATCAGTGTTCTGTTGATTGGTACTTTTTGGAAATCAGAAACCTGTCTCTGAACTATGTGTCCTTAGTTCATAGGGATTGTAGTTCAGAAAAATTTAAGTGGATGAGTAAATGACAAGAGTTGTTGACACAATTTCTTGGTATTTCCTGACGTTATTAAATTTTGTGTGAAGTTTAGAAGAGACTAACAAATTCCAGGTTGTTAAATGTAGTTTTTTACCAGTGTGTTGTTTTAGACTCCTTGTATATCAAGTAAGAAGGAACATGAAAATATGGCAATCTTTGGAATCTTTCAAAATCTTTTACCGCAGCCCCTTTGAGTTAAATGCTGTACTTTGAGCATGCATTGCTAGTAGCTTTTTGATTTCAACTGAACTGTGATAAAAAATAATGATACTGTACTTTAAGTTGAAAAATTGATTGCCAAGGGATGAGTCTGTAATCCAAAACAGAACTAAAAGAAAACCACTGGTACACCACTGGCAATAACATTTTTGAAACAGGTAATCTGAAAAGTTATGATCTTGCCTGGAATATGGTGGGCATAGTTCTTGCTATCTACTATCTCACATTATTGCTAAGTTGAAAGACATTTTCTCTATCCAAGGGATTCTTAGTGTAAGCTAAACCATAGCACAATGGATTAGTAAGCATTGTAGAAGCAAGCTACTCTGGCAGAGCTGCATATGGTGAACACTGCACATGCACTTCTATTTTCTGTGCTTTTAAGCTCTTTTAATCAGGCTGTCTCTGATTTCAGTGCATACCTTTGAAGGATATGCAAAAGCTTTACCAAAATTGTGGTTTGACGTTTCCTTCTTATATTCAGTAGTATGAGATGAGCAGTTCCAGGCAGAAAAAAGGCATCTTATAAAATCTCTTCAAAATTTCATTATTTCTCTGATGTATTTTCCCGTCTCAGATCTGAACCCTCTAGAGCGGTGCAGAACTAGAAGAGCAGTGGTCTAAGAGTTACAGTGAGCAATCCACAGCTGGCTTGGAGAACAGTGAAGACACTGAATTTGGCATTTTCAGTTGACACTAGTCAATGTGTTACACGCATTACTAAAAAATGTAAACTTGGCTACAATGATGTCCAAAATCATAATCCTCATTTTGAGTTGCCCTGTTCATGTGCCAGCCACATCTTTTGTTGTAGAAGCCCACGGTTGTTTTTGCCTTGTGGTTTCCCTGCATCTTTCTCCCAAGTGTTAATCTGATTGCCAGATTCTGATTCTCTTGGGGGTGGGCTGGTGTCCTTGCTGTGCCACTTCTTCCATTTCTTTGTCAAGAATTATTGGCAACCCCCATTTCGTAAGCTAGGCTGTTCAAGTTCCATGCCAAAATGAGACAAAGTTTAAATGGCAGACAAATTTGACATTCAATGTGATACAATTCACTTAGTTCATCTCTGATATTCAACTGAAGTCTGTTGTGCTTGTGGCACACTAATATGTGTCACAGTAGGAAATGTTTCTTCTGACTGTAAATAAAAGCAAATGCATCTGATGGTTTTTGTAGGCATCTGTTGAAGTCAGGACCAACCCTTTGGGAACTCAGAAAGCAGCCTCAGGGTCATAGATCTCACATGACCTAGTTTATTCTTCATTAAAACAGATGGTATCTATCTGAACAAGGCAAACTTGGTTTTAAGAAAGAGCTGGGGATTAAAAGGATGGGAAGCTGGAACAGCTGGGCCTAATTAATGTGAGCAAATAAAAAGGCAAACTGAGCATTAAAGTAGTCACCTACATTAATAGCAAAATAGTCACTACATGACTACTCACTCAGTTGTTTCAGCTGAGCAGAAGTTGCAGGATTGGTTTTCCTAGCATCAAAAGTATCTATAATTGCATCAGAACTGTTCCCACATTCTTTATTCTTTTCTACCAGGCTTCAAAGAGAGTAAAATCCTGGAAACTGGCTATGGTATTTTGGCATTAGGGAATCCAGCTTTTGTAAGACTGAAAATGCCCTTCTTGCATTTGATACTGAGGCCAAGCTGGTCCTCTGCAGTTTTTGGTCCTTTGTGTGTATTTAACATGAGAAGGTTACCTAATGGAGAAGATGGCTGGCATTCCTTCAAGTTCTGCAACCACATAAAAAATACTTTTCTGTTGTAAATAGATTATACTGGTTAGCATTTTGCATATTTTATTCTGTTTCCCCATTTAGTCCTGAAAACCCTGAATTGTGTTGTAAATAGCACAGGCACTCTTCACTTGCTTTTGTTACTGGTGGCCAGAAACCTTCACCTGCCATATGCCTCAGCAGGGAGAAGGGCCCTGCACAAATAAACTACAAATCTGCCTTCAGACCTTCTAATAATAGCTGTTTTCATGAGGTATAAATTTCTCATGTAGGTGCTTTTTTTGCTCTAAAACTCTAATAATACATGCTGTAATGAAGAGACAGGTAGGGTTAGGTGTATGTGTGTGTGGATGTTAGCCATTGCTCTTTCTTCAGCAAGACAGTAGTTGGTAGATCCCAGAACTCATCCAGAATCGTACAATATTGCTGAAGTTCCCTAGGTTTGAACCAAATATTAAATAAATGTCACTAAAATAACGTGCAAGTCTGTAAACAGTATAATTTCCTTTCGTTCTTAATGTGCAAGTATGAAATATTTCTATTTTAAGGTAATCCTAAGGAGTGTTTACTTATCTGTCACAAATGGTTGAATTTAGTTGGCTTCTTCAGCCGAGCTCTGAGGTAATCAAGGAAAAAAGTTGAACAGTCCCTTCACAAGGATTAACAAAAACTGTTCCATGAGTTTAATGTTGCCTTGGAGGGCAGAAGACAGTGGTGCTTTGATGAAGGACTGGTAACCCTGCCTTTTTTTGCTTTCAGAAACCTTGCCTCAAATGTATGCAACTGGGCCTTCATCTTGCACACTGCCACTTCAGTGCTTCAGTTATTTCATTTTCTTACTATGAATCTGAGGAGCATTTCCACCTAGTCACAAGAAAATCTGTTCCTATAAAACAGTTAAATTTTCTTGACTGTGCTAAACAACCATAAGAACATCTCGTTGCAGCCTCCCACCTTGATTGTCATCCAGTTCCTCCCGCTACTCCCCCAGTTGCAAGGAAGAAAATTTTTAAAATGTTTGCAGAAATGGCTAAAAGTATGTGCAGGAGACCTAGACCAAAAGTTTGACATGAGTTACTTGATTTATAGTCTTTTTTTGTATGCAAACTTTATCTGGTTGTTTAAAGATTTGCTAAGCATGGAAAAAAAAAAAGGTTTAACGGTTTGTCCCATGGAAGGAGGGATGGTGGGTGTGTGTCTGGATACTGCCAGCTAATACAGGCCTAATGGGTTTTCTGAGAAGACTTGATGGGGAGGAAATTCATATTATGACAGATGTCTGAAAACAAATGTTAGATGGCTTCTTAGTCTATATTGTCTTGTTATTTCCATAGTTGATTGTAATTGGCCTGAAGATGTTTGAAAAAAGACTGTCTGTGATCAGTTCAACAATAAAACTGGTTAGGGAGGTTCTGTGTTCTCGTCTGTCTGTGTGGTCTTCTGGTTTTCCCAGAGGCTCTGTAGATTAGGTGCTTGCCACAATTCTGTAATGGCCTGCCAGGCTTTGCTCTTCCTGGCAGAGACATTTTTAAAGAGGCAGTGTTTTCAAAGTTAGAACTATGGCTAAGTAAGTCCCTGACAGGTTGTTGTTTGAAAAGGTATGGAGCTTGTAATTTCTATTGTTATTGCTGTTGTTATTTCTGAACAGCAGTGTGTAAAGTTAGGCCAATAGCATAAGGAATATAAAGCATTCTAAAATAAAAATTTTTAGGACAAGTAGAACAGGTCATAAAACATACAATAATTAGAGACCTAAGAGCAGTTTGATATGTGTTCACTTCTGACTTTCCTGTTGAATATGTCTGTGGAAGCACTTTGTTCATACAAGTATCAAAATGCATGTAAAACCCATATTTGCTTAGGGGGTGTAGGACGGTTAATTTCCCTGAGTCTACATGTGAAACCCTCAAAAATGAAGGATGATTTTTAGTTTCAGTGTGCAATATGACTGTAGTTCCTCTTCACAGTGTCTTTACTCTGAATTTAATTTTCAGCTCCTAATTCTGAAATCACCGATTTAATTCTTTTTTTCCCTGTTTATTCAATGTAGATGTATAATAAGTATTTAAAATAGCTTGAACAGATGCCTCTGCATGGAAGCTTTTGACATTGTTGGGGTTTTTTCTGGTTTTTGGTTTTGTTTTTTTTTTTGATGCGTTTTTTCTTTGGTGCAGAAGCCCATCCCTGAGCAAATAAGGTTGTTTACAGGTGTATAGTCATGTAATGTGACTACATTGTTAAAGCATTTAATTGCGTGATAAATTTTCCAGGGTAACCTGATGGGCTACTTTGCTATAATAGCAGGCTTTTCCTGAGACCTGTATACAGTTTTCATGGTTAGAGAACTGTAACTTGGGACAGGTGGGAACATAAAACTTCTTGGATAGAATCTTTGAGCTAGGACAATGGTAATCATTGATGTGTTTGTGTAGTGAGAAGTTTTATCTTGAAAGCTGGCTTTGAAAACTGTTTTGGTAGTGAAGCTCCAACTTCCATAAAACTGGATTGCTGGCATTGCTAGTTTCTAGTTTGTAACATGAGTATTTTGTTGTATTTTTTAGTAAATGCAATAGTCTTAAAAAGTAGTGCAAATAAATGGAAAGAAAAACTTAAATAAAATGTAAATATTTCAGGTGAGTATACACATACAGAAAACAAATATTTGAAAAATAAATTACCAAGTTTCTTGAACCTACCAAAGGCAAAAATTCTCTTGTCTTTTCTTCTTTTCCCAAATAAGACAGTTTTAGAAGTTCATTTGTTGGTCTCTTTCCCCTACGTATCTCTCAAAAATCTGTTCCTTTCACATACATAGTCACCTTCCTGTACCCTGTTACACATCTTAGAAATTGTCTGGTAGTATAGATTGATTGTAACTGATCAGCAAATCTGAAATGAATTGACATCCCAATTAATAGTACTCCTAGTGGGTCTATGGGCTGGCTTTCTAGAGCATGTGCAGGGAAAGGAAAGATTATGAGCTCGGGTATAAGATTTTTACTTTTTTGGGAGAGCATGACCAGGTTAGGCTCTTGGTTTGAATGCCAAGCGTCCTTTATAGTGGCACATATTTCTGTCAAAGAATGGGATTGAAAGTATCTGGTGTACTTCTGAAATGGAACCTACATGACATCGTTTAATGAGCAGAAAAACAATAAGCAACCACCCAATGAGCTGAAATGTGTGTTCCTATTCCAGTGCCACTGTGCTGCACTACGAATAAAAGAAACACTCAGTTCAGTTATGTTTGATTGTCTTGAGTGCAGTGGACTTAAAAGGAACTTTAATGACTACTGTATTGAATAGAGGAATGCCTAATATGTTATTTAAAATCAATATGTTTTTATTTTAGTTTTACCTTTTTAAGAGTGAATGGAAAAAGTAATACAGTAACTACAAAAAAAGATGCCAGAGAGCTACTGTTTCCAAGTGATACAATGCTGCTGCACTATAAGCAAATTTTTTTAAATTTCTTTTTAGAAGTGTCAGCAACTTTTAAGTATTTTTTCCCATTGCTTCCTTTTCCTACTGAATCACTTCACGTCTCTGTCGCGTTTAAGGGAATAATCTCACCTCAATAACTGGAGACTGGAGCTGTTTGCAGTCACTAAACCTTGGTGACTTTTTGGTGGTCGTTGTTGTCATCATGACTCTGTATTTTGTGCTCTCTGTGTTAGGATCCTATTTCTACATTTTAAGCCTTGATTGATTTTTAACTGCTTTGATGGAGAGTTAGTAGTGTTGAGGGATTATTAAATCCATTACAGTTGAACATTACATCATTGGTCAGTGCTAATATTTTATTCTTTTATTCCACATACTGTGAGTATAGTAAGATGAATGCTACTTTTGAGTTTAGCCTGTCTCTCCACACGGAATCTAAATTAGTCTCTGAAATTTAAGAGACTATTTACCAGCTTTTCTTCTGCATTTGGCAACGGTTTTGCTTTTACCGTATTGGTTACATTTGGAGCTTACATATTACATACTTATTTTTTGTGTGCCTCTCCATTACCCTTTCTCTCTTCTTTCCAAGAAGTGCTTCCAATATCTATACAAAGAGTTGCAATATCACAATGCCATTATTTTTTATCATATCATCATCACTAAAAATTGAGAAATCTCAAGAATTCTGTTAAAACACGTAGGATATGTGAAAATACGAGGAAAACCAAAACAAACTAACAGAAATTGAGTTCCTGTAGGTTTTAATTTATCGAATTATCTTTGTTATTTTTGCTTTGTACAATAAGTTGATGTTTTTACTTTTCAGGCACAGGTACTTTTGGACGTGTTCATCTGGTGAAGGAAAAAATGGGGAAACGTTACTTTGCACTGAAAGTAATGAGCATTCCTGATGTCATTCGGCTGAAGCAAGAGCAACATGTGCACAATGAAAAGTCTGTCTTGAAAGAAGTCAACCACCCCTTTTTGATCAGATTGTAAGTTCTTGTGGTTTTTTAATTCTTTAAACTCATACCTAAAGTGCTGTTACTGTATTCCAGAGTCTCATTTAAACTTCTTATGTATTTAACCAACATCGAGCATTTAATTTCTATTACATAATCTAGACAAAAGTAGATTTTGGACTAAAATATTTATTATAGAAGAATGAAGAATTTAAAATCAAGATGCAGAATTTAAACATTCAAGCAGGAAGTTATTTTGAGATTTTTTCTGTCTCTCATTTTCCTACTGCAAAAGAGAAGTTTTCTTAAGAGAAGGGAAAGTATTAATGAAAAATAGTTAGGATTTTCTTGTCAAAATGACTTCTAGAATGATTCTTCATGTGAGAAATGTGATGAAAGTATTTCTACTTGTATGTCTTGTAGGCATCTAGCTAAAGATATTATTAGATTCAAGTATCTACTTTGAAAAAACTTTTGTGAACTCTGCTTTTCCAAACTTCAGTTTTAAAGGGTTGAAATAACTGAGCACTTCTTGGACTTTGATATTCCCATATTTGAGGTTGTTAAATGATGGAACCTATTGAGAAATGTGTTTTAAACACATTTCATGAAGAATACTTTTTTTTAGTGGAATTATGGTAATTCTAATGATCTCAGTAATCCAGGTGTTAAAGAGGGAATCTGTCATACTTTTTGGTTCATGGCACCACAACACATCTTGTGTGTATCTAAGCCCACATCTATTAATGGGATAACTAAAGCTCTGGAATTATTGCAGAGTTTATTTCCATTTATATTTTCTCATGCATGGATACAGGGCTATTGACCAAGATTTTTTTCACATTTACCTGCCTTAATCAGTTTTACATAAAATTAGACAAAATTAGCCTTAGTTAATCTCTAGCTGCAAGGAGTGCAGTCTTCTTCCAGGGCTAAAAAAGTATCAGGGAAAAGAAGCCATCATCCGGAAGATGGAATGAACCCTGCATTAGGTGGCTTTTTCTCTGGTGTATTGTTACTTTTTCCAGCAGCATGATGTTACTAGTTTCCAGCTAGTGTTGAAAAATCCTCTGTGTGCCACAGTATCAGTAAGATGAGTTGTATAGTATGTGGAGTTGGAAATGCACAGAGGAAAGCAAGATGGAGAGGCTGAGTACATCTGGTTAGACTGGTTGAAGTATGGATGGAAAAGGGGGAACAGGATTTTATGTGTATATCTATGTACATACATAAATTCTTAAAAAAATTAAACCCTACTAAAACCAACAAAACCCCCCAGCTAATTAGGTCTCTGTCAGGGAGACTGAAAATAGAGAAACCTGTGTGATAGTCAGTTGTGTGCAAGGCAAACGTTCTTCATGTCTGGTAGAGCTCTGTCTTTTCTGTTGAAATGTCCAATGAGATGATGCATCAGCTGTACCCATGTAATAGCCCATGTGATGCCTTTGACCCTGGGCAAAGCAAACTAGCTGAAAGGAGGTAGTTAAAATTTAAGTCAAAATATTTGTGTGCTTTAGGTTAAATAAGCATTCATGGATGATTATTACTGACTGTGTGACAAATAACACTTTCTGCGTTTTGATGGTCTAGATCTTCCACTCTTTTCCCTTTGTATTCTTCATCACATTTGGCTCTTCTTCCATGTACATGTTTTATTAAATATGTGGTTTGCTTTGTTTTGCCCACACTTGTTCCTCTTTCACTCTTTATTAACTACCTGTAATACATCTCCAGAGTGTTTTTACAAACAGCCAATAAAGATACCATGAACATCATCAATAGCCAATTAGTTATGTTGGTGGCTGTGATAGGGAAGAAGTTCCATAAAGGCAAAAGGTAGGCTTGGGCTCAGCTTTCTTCCATCCCTTTGAACGAATGGAGGAGTTGTTGCTGATGTCTGATAGTCTGCCTCGTTGTCTTGGTTGTATTAAAATAATAAAACCTTGCTGAGTAAAAGTCATTCATGTGCTTGGGAGCTCAGTTTGCTCTGCTTGCCTTTCCCAAGAAGGCTCTATGCCTTGATGAAGTACCAGGTAATACTGCAGAAGCACTTGTGATACTGCAGAAGCAGTTGCTAGAAGCTAAAGTAACGTCTGTTCTGGTATCAATAAAGTAGATAGGGATACAATGTTCTCTGTCTTTTATTGTAGAATTAAGGGTAGCTTCTTGTTTTATATGGTAGTGTTCTCCAGGATGTTACCAGATACTTTCTTTTAAAGTGTCAAATTGCATTTAGATGTGTGATATTTGAATTGTTTAACGTGGATAGAAAGAAAAAACAACTTAGTTTAGAAGAATGTGGGAGTGAAGATTCTTGTATTTGTAATGAAGCATTTTAAAGTCACTTTAAAGTAATTTTCTTTATTCCTTCCCTGGTCTTTACTGCACTGTAATAATGACTGTACCACAATAATAGTTCTTAAATTAAAGGCAGTAGTCTGAGGAATAGAAGGTACTTGTTATTTGGTTAATTCTGAGGTACAGAAATGAATCTTGTTTTGCTGTAATTTTTGCTTTCCTGTTGCTTTTGTAAAAGATACTGTGGAAGAGCAGGCATTGGGATCTGATACTTTAGCTGGAGTTGTGTATTTCCAGGAAAGAAGGAGTAGGAGAGAAGGACAACTCTGTGATGTCTAGTTTTGAACATATTGTCATGAAAGTCTTTACAAAAGTAGGTTCTGCCCCCATTCCTCCCATGCCCCAATCACTTTGGCAATATTTGATTAAATAAAATATAGTGTGCATAAGTATCATTGTATCAACTCAGTTATTTGGTGCTTAGCAGAGACCTATTTTATACAAAACAACAGAGTCTTATCAGTTAATTTTCTTCCTTGGCTTGTGCTTTACTCATCCTCAACTATCTGTTCTACGTTGCAGGTTAAGTCAGCTACTTGAATGTCTGTTACATAATCCTGATGGATTCTTGGGGTTTTAATATTTGCAGACTGAGAATCAGAAATTATTTACATACATGATTGGGGCAACAGAGGCCATTTTACAGAGAATTACTTCTAAAGCAAATCAGAGACATAATTTCTTTATTCAATAAATTATTTTTATTACAGATTTTGGACCAACCACGATGAGCGCTTTTTATATATGTTAATGGAGTATGTGCCAGGAGGAGAACTTTTTAGTTACCTGCGCAACATGGGGCGTTTCAACAACAGCACAGGACTGTTTTACTCTACAGAAATTATTTGTGCAATAGAATACCTGCACTCCAAAGAAATAGTTTACAGAGACTTAAAACCTGAAAATATATTACTAGATAAAGAAGGACATATCAAGCTTACTGACTTTGGATTTGCTAAAAAGCTGGTGGATAGGTAAGTGGGATTTTGTTACAGTAATTACACTTTGCATGCTAAACAGTTGGAAGAAAAAATTTCATCTAACACTCCATATGGTTTCAACATGTCAAATCGCTTAATATGAAGGAAACTATCATCTTGAAATGACTGAGTGGTTTTGTGTATTGAAGTTTTCAGCAATCGTCTTGTAAAAAGATGATAGTGATATGAGTAAATATTAAGATATGTACATTAATCCTCCATACATATTTAATGGCTAAATGTTCTATAACATGTTTCCTTCTGCCTTCCTTTTAGAGATTTTTGAAGTGTGAGCATAAAATTTTAAAACTCCATACTCTGTGTTCGCTAGCCTGTTGCTAAAATTAAACTGCAAAAATCTAGATAGAAACAATAAGGCCAGCTTCAGCAGAACTGAATTTATTTAACTGTAAGTTTTACATTACTGTCAGCTTTAATAGCTTATATAAACTTTTTGATAATGCAGAGGTTTTTTTCCCCACAGTTATTTCTCTCTTCTCTCTGTTTGGACTACTCTTCCAAGATCATAGTGCATGTTCTTAAAAGGAAACAAGAGCAATGGGATTTGAGAAAAGGGAGATAAAAACTAGCCTGTCATATCAGAAAAGCAGTGTGACAAGGTTTGGTCTCATGCCCTTGAGCCATCTCTCAAGGTGGACAGTATTTGATTGTATTACATGGGTGCTCATCCTCTATACTCATCTCTGTACCTGTTTGGTGCTGCTTTTCCAACAAGTGGTTCAGAGTGTGAGGATAATTCTACATCATCAGTTTGAAAGGAGAGTGGATATGGGGGAGCTAGTCAGTCAATGGATCCTTTACAAAGTAAAAGTCAGATGAAAAATTAAATCATGTTATAGAGGTCATAAAAGCTGCTTTTCCATGAGTTACATGCACACAGTGCTGAGTTGCCTTGGCACAGCATGGTAGGCAACTAGTAATAGGCTGGTTCTGTTCACCTTTAAGGTCTGCAAATCTGTTTGAAAACCGTAAGGTTTTAATATCAACACATTTGGTTGAATTCAGTTTCCACTGGGCAAACAAATAGATGTCCCAATGCTGATCTTTTCTTTTAATACTTTGTTTTTAAATCAAAATAACTTTTTGCAGAAAGAGGTAACGCTATTTCCATATAAGAAAGTAGGACAATGTCTTCGTAAGACTTCATGCAAATTCTGATGACTTTCTCATGATATGTAGATACTGCCACTTAGTGGTTATTCTTGATTTGGATTTCTGTGGCTTTAAGGCACAACAGAAGTAACCCTTAGTTAAATATGGGGACAGTTCAGAGAGTGTGTTTTTCAACCTGGAAGATAAATCGCTATGAGTAAGTTTGTTCAAGTGTGTTTTAGGACATGAAAGCAAGTTATCACTACTGGTTTTAATTCAGTTTTTGTTTTCCTATACTGTGTGGATGGGCAAGTGAAGTTGATTAGTTTGTGTTGAATTGAATCATAGACCACTATGATAGTTTTATGTTCATAGCTGATTTCCCTGTAAATGTGCAACAGGTAATATAAATACAGAACATAAAACTGGAAGGAGCAAGGACATTATCAGTTAGAGCACAGGTAGACCTATGCAAATCTGCTTTGGTTTTTTGTGTTACTGGTTTTATTAGAACTACATAGTAGTTCCAACAGTACACTGGCTGGTGCACAAGCTAAAGTCATTTTCACAACACTGGTTTTGTCACTGTACAATACACAGTTGTCATCTATTTATGCACTAATGTGCTCCAGTAGGTTCTTTTGTTTATGGCATAGGTTATTTAATCAAAAGTATAGGAGAAATTTTGTCATTTTTATGCATGGCAAACACCTGTACACATGAATCTTACATGTATGTATGTGGGTATGTGTATAGATAGGTGCATGTTGTGAAAATAAAACATGAAGTGTTTAAGTTTTTCGAACATTGTGAGATAACCTGCCACTCAGAATCAGCAAATATACTCATAGAAAGAAGACATGATATGTAAATTAAAACATGATCTACAGAAGACCTTTACTTAATTCACAGTTTCCTACTTGCTTATATAAAAAGATCTTTTACCTGTATGGTAATAAACACTCAGTTACATTGTCCCCAGCAAATTATGTAGGTCCTGGAAGTCATGGTCAATTTTTTTTTTTCTTTTTTATTTTGTGTGTGTATGTGTAAATGACGTTGTTATGGGAGGAAAGCCTCCTCCTTCGCAAATACAGTAAAACTGTCAGGGTTTTTTTTCAGACAGCTGCTTAAATTTGGGAGAGGAAAAAAAAAACGGTTTTAAAAAAGAGCAAAGCTTTGCAGTTTTTCTTAAGTCCGTGGTGCTGATCTGGGTAACTGCTAGATGGCAGTAGTGTAAAGCAGCACTGAAAGTAAGAATTTTCTTCTTTGTATATTTGATTTGGAAAATAAGAGTTTATATTTTTTAGATAAATTTATGATAAAAATTAAAGATGTATTATTTACACTAAGGAAGGTAGTTTCAAGAACCATGAACCACACTGGATGCAGTGTGTCTAACGTTTTCTGACAGTTTAGCTGGAGTAATAATAGCTTTCATCCTTGTAAAATCAGGCTTAAAGAAATTAAAGTCATAATTCTTCATTTAAATCCTTGTCTGACTGTACAGCTCCTCTTCCTTTATCTTACTTATTTTTATGAATGTAGGCTAAGGCTTAAAAAGAACAACCAAACAAAAGGAAAACAAGAAAAAGACCTCCTAAAAGCCCTCTTTAAAATAATTTATAGAATCATAGAATATCCCGGGTTGGAACGAACTCACCAGGATCATCGAGTCCAGCTCTTGGCCCTGCACAGGACCATCCCCAAGAGTCTACACAACGTGCCTGAAAGTGTTGTCCAAATGCTTCTTGAACTCTGTCATGCTTGGGGCTATGACCTCTTCCCTGGGGACCCTGTTCCAATGCTCAGTCACTCTCAGGATGTAAAACCTCCTAATATCCAACCTCACCTCCTCTGACTAAACTTTATGCTGTTTCATTGAGGCCTGTCACTGGTCACCAGACTGAATATATCAGTACTTACCCCTCTGCTTCCCCTTATAAGGACTGCAGGGAGATCTCCTCCATCTTCTCTTCTCCAGGCTGAATAAACCAAGTGACCTCATCAGTTCCTCATAAGGCTTCACTTTCAACTCTTCACCATCCTCATGACCCTCCTTTGGACACTCTAATAATGTCCTTTTTTGTATTGTGGTGCTCAAAACTGCACACAGTACTCAAGGTGAGGCCACACCAGCACAGAATAGGACAGGACAATCACCTCCCTGCAATATCAGAATTCGTTGAATTATTATTACCTCTAAACAAGATTGCTGCTCCTCTTAATACATTTGTTCAGGAGCATTTTACCAGTTTGACTGGAGAAGATTCTTCCTGCTCTCACAAATACTCAGTTAAAGGGTTTTTTGCTGCAAGTTAAAGATCATGTGCAGTGACCATTTGAGGAGACTATATTTGTTATCATATCTTACTAGAACTGTTTCTAAAATGTGATACACTTTTTTTTTTTTCTTATTCTGTGCCATTATTTCATTTCCTCTTGAGTTGGTGAGCACTTTTTCAAAGTTTCATCTTCTGACTTGGTATCGGAGAAGTGTGCAGTTTTTTCAAAATAAAAGCACACTTTTTTTCCCAAATATTTACTTAAACCTAAGTCAAGGGAGTGAAGCCAGGCAAATTCTACATGGGCATTTTTATAAAGAGGAATTCACGTTTCTGGATGAAATGGTTTCAGAATATTCATCTGTTTGAAGGAGTAATTTGGTGTTTGTAAACATAACTGCTTAGCTTTGATTTTTTGGATGTCTTTAGGAAATTCAAAATATACCTGTCAAGTAGTTAGCAACATAACGCTGCTATATCCTAACCTTGCCATAGAAAGCTTAACTACACCTTGTAAGTATTTTAAATAACTGAAAATACAAAATGTTTTCCTTCAACAGGTTACGTTTCAATACTATTTGTATAACTTTACTTAGATTGAAATATGAATGTTTCTTATGTGTACAACTGTTCACTGATTTAAACTACTACTTTTTTAATTCCCTTCTTCCCTTTGTTTTTTCTCAACAAAACTTCTTCCTTTTTCTGGAATAGGCCAATAAGCTTGCCTTCTGCTGGGTCTGTCAGAAGTAGTCCATGAACTCCCAGGTTCTGCAGTTCACAGGGTGAAAACCACTGTTAGTAATTTCAAAGCAACATACAGCCTTGCGGATAGAGTACCATACCATGAGATGGGAAACTCAGTGCATGGATGTTTTCGGCAGCTAAGGAGTTTTTTAATTTCCGAAGACCTCTGTTACAGCAGCATTGGAGAGCATCATCAGAGCAGTCTGTTTAGATCTTGTAGAGGCCCTTCTTATTTCTCTGTTTCTATATCCAGTTAAATACATTAGGTATATGTTAGGTTCATCTTGTGTGTTTGTTTTTTCCTATTACTGTTACTTCAGTTTAACTTCAATCTGTTTTAGTTGGTTTTGTGGATTTTTTTTTATTTCTTTTACTCCCAGAACATGGACTCTGTGTGGCACTCCTGAGTACCTTGCACCAGAAGTTATACAAAGTAAAGGCCATGGAAGAGCTGTGGATTGGTGGGCCCTAGGAATTCTTATATTTGAGATGTTGTCAGGGTAAGTGATAATTACTATATCACAGCAATATTATGCAATACACTAATACAGGATTCTTTACTAGTTCTCTTTACAATATTTGGATTATAAAATCTAGGCTAAATTTGTTATTGATATACCAGTTTAATTTCTGCCTCTGAAGAAAGGAAAAGAACATATAAAAAAAAGAACATATATCACTGTTTTTATGGCAATGTTTTAGGTTTTTGAGTTTGTTGGTTTTGCTTTTTGTTTTGGTTTTGGGGTTTTGATTTGCTTTGGGGTTTTTGTGTCTTAAGACTTTTTTTAAAAGCTACTCTTTTTTTGTATGTTTGGAAAATTCAGGTTTTGTCAAAGTTTAGATTTTTTTTCATAAAATCATTAATATTTAAAGGATAAAGAAGAGGACTACTTCTGTAATCAATTTCTAGCATAGTGAAATAATATTTGCAGTGAGAACTTGAGTCTGTAAAAATGCACAGTGGCAGGTAGGAAGGCTTTTAGTAATACAGCTTGTATTAGTAGTGAGCACTAGATTTCTTTACCACAAGGAAAAGAACAGAGAAAAGCTTTGAAGGTCAGTTTGCTCAAATCCTACTTTTGAAGTTTGGTAATTTACTTGATAGTCAGTGTTTCCAGAAGATACGAATTCAAACTGAAGGAAGAGTTTCTGGCATTAATATAATGAACCATTAATGACTTTTTAGTATTAGTTATATAAACGCAATTGTCTTACTAATTTGCTCTGATTTCAAAAACAAAATACTGCTTTCAGTACAATACATAATTGATTTAGGGAGAATGTGAAGTTCTGCTTATGTATTAGACATGCAGGTACATGCTTTTCCTTGTTTTTTTTTTTTTGCCTTGGCTGAGTTGTTTGAATGTACTTGCAAATAAGAGTGGAACTTAATGGCAATTGGCTTTGCCATGGTTGGTGGCATAGAACAAATGCAGGTGAAAGCAAGGCCTTCAAAGGTTCTAAAGACACAGTATATTTAATCATTTTGGTTTCATAGTTCTTAGAATTTGTTTTTGGTATCTGGCTCAGTGTGCTCAGTGCCCCCGTGTGTGTCAGGTTGCCTCTGGTGGTCATTCTAGATCTGCAGCCCTGTAGAGTGATCGGAACAAAAATGTCCTTGCTTGGATTTATTCATTCTTTTCTCTAGGCAGAACTGTCAATTCAGAGTAAATTTGGTGACTCTTCCAGTGTTTGGACAAGTTCATCAGATAGCCTGATCAAGCAGTTCCCCTGATGGATGGATGATCACTTCAGAGTTCAAATCCATTGCTCTGAAGTCCAGCCAATAGCATCAAAACTTTATCGTAGGACAGTATTGCTGCCCACTGCTTGCTTTGTTAATGTCCTGAAGGATTGCATATGCATTGACTTTGAATCTCAAGGCCATTTGTAGACAGAAAAGCATAAAAATGTGCAGTAGTTCTGGACTGACCCAGGCAGGCTTGGCTGATGGTCTGATACAAACATTATTTATGTAGGCTGGTCTGTGCAGAGACCAGGCTTCACCTTTCTTCTGTCTCCCTGTAAGGTAAGCAACCCATGCTAGTCAAGAGAAATCCTTCTCAGAGGGAATGAAAGGAACAAGCAATGCCCAGCAGGCTTGTTGTCACTAATATTAGTCCTAGACAGCAGGAAGACAGTAGATAAAAGTGTCTAGTGCTGTAATATGAGCACAAGTGCTGCAGTCACCCAGCTGTAGTCTTGAGTGAATTACCTTCTTGCTACAGATTTCAGTGGGACACTCTGGTCTGTGTGGTCTCAGTGTAAGTGGATATTGGGCCTTTTTTCTTTGTGTGCCTTACAGACATGTTGATAGTATTCTCTCTACTAGAGCAGCAATAGAAAGTTCCTATTTTACACAGTTAACATATTATCACTACAGGTGATAATCAAACAAGATTTCATTTCTGGAGAGACTGTCAAGACTGCAGGGTGCTGAAGTATGGCTGCTGTATGTTCTACTGAAGTATGACTGGTATATAGGCTTCATGAAAAGGGAGCAGCTGCAGTCACTTCTGTGTAGGATCTGTGTCATGACACTGTTTGGCTCAAGGGATGAGACCTGGATTCCAGTGATGGGGAGGGGCAGGAGGGGTAGCTTAATTGGAACACTTTGGCTTTAGAGACTTTTAACCGATAGATATAAATTACACTCTTCTAAAAGGCAGTTGAGGTCTTATATAGGCTGATTGACAGAGCAGCTGTCTGCTGCATGTGATTTTTCTCATGGTCTTTACTACACTATTTGTGTAGTCTTGCTTTTTATAAATGAATGCTGCTTTGGATAGGGACTCCATCCAACAGTAAAAAACTAAAAGCAGCATTCAGTCATCATCTGAAGCTGGCCTAGGGACTCTATGCAAACATGTTTGTTTGGGGTATTTTTGTTTTGAGGTTTGGGTTTTTTTGGGGTGGGAATTTCTGTTTGTGGTTGGTTTTTTGTTTTGTTTTTTTTTTGGGGGGTGGGGGTTTTTCTTTGTGGCTGTTTTTTTGTTTTCGTTTTTTTGGGGTGGGGGTTGAGGTGGGGAGTGTAGATTGATACTACCTAGAATGTTTTTTATACAAGGTAGAGCAGGGCAGGGATTATGTCTTGTATGTGTTTCCTTTAGGCAGGTAGGTTGTCACATAGGGTGGACACTTTTAGTGTTATATCAGCTTTCACTTTTGTTGACGGTAGTGTTTTAAACACCTTTCCTCACCAACAACTCAAGATGTGGCTTGGTATTTATACTATCAAGGCTTTTAATGCATAAACATTCCTATGTAACTTTATCCTTTGAAATTCAAAGAAGTTTTAAGAAATACAAAAATTTTTGAAGGTGAATAAAACCTGACTTCAAGTTACTGTCTGCACATATATGAACTTAAGACATTTGGTAGTTATTTCCTGAAGTTAGTCTCTCTGAAACCCAAAAGCAATGAAAAGAATTGGTAGATCTGTGCTTAAGGAAATGGTCTCTCAAAAAACAAACAAACAAACCCACACTTTCCTGTTCTGTGGTGCCTTATTTTCCCTATTTTAATCTCTAGAGGCCCATGGAATTCTAGTTCTGCACATACTAGATTCAAGGCAAGGTCCCATTTAGGTTTAAGACAGTAAAATATAGGAAATGGAAAGAACAGGGTGAAGCAAGGTTGGAGAAGAAATTTTTACAGAACACAAGTTCATAGAGTTCATCTAAACAAGATAGACAATCTGTCAATACAAAGAGTTTGGAAGATCCATTTATGTTGAGTAAATGAGTTCTGTTAAAATCTGCCATAGAGGAAAATATTCTTGTTATTTAACCTTAAATATGTTAGGTCATAATTATGCTGTCATCAGATATGTAGCTAACTGAATTTGGTCTGTTATTCAAGGGTTTGTGTGTTTTGGGGTGTTTTTTGCACTGGTGCTTGTATGTGATGTGCTGGTCTGTCATTTTAGATATAAATGGTTTTTGTCTGCAGTTTCATATTCTCAGACCTGTGTGTTTTCTCTTGAGGTTTTACAAGTTCTGTTCCTCAGACTGTCTGTTATCTTTGAGACTAATGCCAGTACCATTGTTTTGCATCAGTTAGGAAAAGGAATGGTTTGCAGCTGTTGTCCCATTTATGGAGATACTACGCTATATAATATAGGTCCCCTTCAGTTGCTGGAAAAAAGGCAGCTGTTTGTATTTGTGTTATGTTGTGAAGACAGTCTAAAGCTCAAGGGGTTTTTTGTTGATTTATTAAGTAGCTTCCAGCATAGTACTTCTGTTGTTTTGTCTAAAAACTGTGCTGTGTTGAAGATAGACATTTTCAAGAAGATGTCAAAATCAAGTTATTTGATTTGTCCCTAAGAAAACTATGTAATCTTTGAAAGCAGTTCTCATTTTGTATACAGTTCCAATACACTTTAAGCAGTATTGCCATGAAATTATTGTATAGCACAGTGTGATTTAAATTTCTCTCAAGAGTTCTAGACATAGTAATTTTGGGTTTTTGAAGTGGGAAAGCAAAGAGCAATTTAAACATGTAAATATGTAAAACACTACACACACTTTTTATTCTTCTTGATTTCACACCTCAGTAGTGTACAGTAATCTGTTTACTGCAGCTGGCACTTTTGTAATACATAGTCAAAAAGTCTAATTCTAATAGCTCTAGGCATTTATAGATGGTAATATTTAATAACAAATAGAAAATTGAGTGTATGGTTTGTCAGTTTGCTGTGGGAAATGGGAATGACATTAATATTGCCTGATTAAAAAAGAAACTTTCTATGATAGTTTCTCTTGTGTGGGAAAATGTTGTGCATGTTAAATACCTATCACATTTTCCTTGTTCTTTACTGTCAAAGCAGGAATTTTTAATAACCCAAGTATTTTTCCTGAGATTCTGTTTTCTAGTGTCTTGGTTTGAGGGAAAAAGAAAACCAAGATGTTTACTCACAAGAGGTGGAGGGGGTTTCCTCCTCAATAATCATGCCACTCTTTATCAAATTCAAGAAAAGGAACTTTAATACAAGAAGGATAACTGTCCTTAACTGATATATTATCTATATATATGTGTATATGTAAACAGATCAGAGCAAACCACTTCCCCAACACCACAAGAGAAGAAAACAACAAAAAAACCCCAAAAAACCACAACCCCCCAACACTGGCAAGTTTCCTCCTGGAGAAGAGTTATACTTATGGCAGTATTAGTGTTCCAGTTCGGCTGGCAGCTGGGTGAGTTCC
>JAWWLZ010000001.1:96530613-96564149 GCA_035041345.1 Poliocrania exsul | reverse complement strand
TACTTTCTTTGTTAACTGCTGGCATGGACAGTTAATGGCAGGGGAGAGAATTTACATAATAATCCCAAACTACAACATCTAGTTACCTGGAAAATAAATTTTCATAATGAAACTACTCTGACTTTCTGAACACCACCAAGAAATGTTCTTTAGTCTTTCCTTAACCCCAGATAGTTTTGTCATCTATTTCAATGCTTTGAACTATTACTTTATTTTACTATGGGTTAACAGACACCTTTACTTAACTGTTCTGGTAGAATTTGATTTTGTCCATGGCCAAATTTTACAGTATGTCAAAGAAACTACTAATCCATTTGACCATCAACTGAGTAATGAAGAAATCAGTACTTCTGAAAGAAAACATGATGGAAATAATGTATAATACTTGTTGAGGATAAACTAATTTGAGTACTGTAAAATTAAACAAAGAAGATGAAGAAACTGTTTTCACCTTATTTGTGCTACTAGTGATTTCCAAAGTCACCAGCACTGTACTTGAGTGTGTATATATGTAGTTAAGTTCTCTTAGAAAGTAATTATAAAATGTTAAGGAGATGTGAAAGTATTTTAAACATTGAACTGTAATAGTGGTTGGATGTATTAATATAGTTGACACCCATAATCTGGATTTTTTTTTTTTTATTCTGTAAGCATTTTGAGACAGAAACATGGTAAGAGGGATGCTTTAGTCATTTACAGAAGGCAAAGTGGGACTGAGATTAGTGAATGAGTGGTTCTTTATTCCATTCCCTTAGGAGGTTTCTTGTGCTAACTTTTAAAAACGTGACTGACACTCATAAACCTGTTGGCGCTTGGCTAAGCTGTCTACACTGTCTGTCTGTACTGTTGCACCCTGGTGTACTCTGAGCCTCTTGCAGTGATCAGGGTAGTGTATTGTATTAGTAAAGGAAGTAAAACAGAAAACTCTGATTTCTTACTGTAGCTGTATGACAAGGAGCAGTCTCTATTCGCTCATAACTTCATGAAGAATTTTGTAGAAAACATAATGTAGGATTTTAATTGCATCTTGATTTTTACTGATCGTCATGGGAACAATTATGAAATAAGTACTTTATCTGTCCCACACAGAAAGGCAGCTACATTTCGAGAGTTCTGAACAGTCTTGTCTCTTTCAAAAGCCTTATCTAGCAAAACATATACTTGTATCCAAGAAGTACAATAAATAACTCAACTGGACAATATATTTGTGAGGGTTCTTTAACAGTTTAGACAGAAATTGGTGAATAAGGGTGTGCCTGGAGTTACAGGATAAGACCAAAAATGGTAATGCTCTTTTGGAAAGTATACCCCTGGCGTTTACGGATAAAGGCAAAGTATTTTTTACTTCCAAAACTGAAAATTTGTTTTATAAATTATATTTTTACTGTATTAATGTAATAACTTTCTATTTTTCTATTCCATTGTAATATCTAAATTTTAATTCTGCATTCAGTATGTTGTGTACAAAAATGTTTACGGTTTTGCAATGGCAGCATTAAGTTATTCCTCAAGTTAGGATTTGGTTCATGGTACCCTACCAAAAAGAACGATATAATCAACTGTTTGTGAGGCGAATTGCTATAACCTAATACTGCTTATGATTTTAAAAACTTCTTTTTCTAACCTCTAAAAATTTTTTGTATTAAAATAGGTTTCCTCCATTTTTCGATGACAATCCATTTGGTATATATCAGAAGATTCTTGCTGGCAAAATTGATTTCCCAAGGCATTTGGATTTATATGTAAAGTAAGTCCATGACTTCGAACACTATATTTTATATTCTAAACACCTCCCAAGCACTGTTTTCAAAGAATCTTCATAGAAGACAAGATATCAGATTCCAATTTTCTGAAATATCATTTAGGAAGATATTTTTGATTAAATTTATATTTGCAGTTCAAATAAACTTCTGTATATGGTAGACTTCAAGCTGATGATTCACTTGTATGACAGTATTCCACTCTTAACTTTTCTGCATATTCTGGGATATTAAATGCTTTTCTACCTTGTACAAGGCTCATTGGTAGCAGGTTCCTGTAAGAAAATAAAGAGGAGAAAGATGAGGAGATAATTAGACGAGAGGAAGTGCAATTCTAAACCTGAGGTTTCTTTTCAGAACCAGAAGTATTTGATTGGATGAGTGAGGACAGAAAGTTTTTCTTATATTCCTAGATGAATCATTCATGGTGTTTTGCTGGTTACCTTAGAGAGGCACTTACTTTCTGTCACCACTAGGTAAATAGATAAAATATTGTATGGCAAATCTAATGAAATCTGTCCAGCTAACTTTCTCTGAACTTTCATGAATTCTGTGTGACCAGAAGATGAATACCTTAAATGAAGTTATGATCACTCGCAACCAGTCTAACTTGGTGAAAGTATTTAAAAGTAGTGATACTGTTATCTTATGTTTGTGCTCAACATTCACAGACCAACACTGATTTCTACTGTCCAGAAGATACCCAATGATATGTAGTTTTCTAGTTATGATAGTAAGCATGCATATGCAGATTGTGCTCTTCAGTCTAGACATGACTGCCAATTAATTGTAGGTTATATCAATCAAAATCATTGCTGATGCACTTCTTTCATAGTTTTTCTTACATGTTCATTTAGTATGTTCTTATCAGCTCATTCCCATTAACCTCCTGCCTTTAAGGAGTCTCATGAGGTTCTAGCTTGGGCTTCCCACCTTTTCACACATTGGTTTTGGATGATCTCATTCATTTCTTAGAATCATAGAATGATTAAGGTTTGAAAAGACCTCTGTGGTCATAGAGTCCAACCTTTGACCAAACACCACTGTGTCAGCTAGACCATAGTGCTAAGTGCCACATGCCCAGTTGTTTTTTGAACACTTCCAGGGATGGTGACTCCACCCCCTCCCTGGGCAGCCTGTTCCAATGCCTAACCATCCTTTCAGTGAAGAAATTCTTTCTGATGTCCACCTTGAACCTCCCCTGGTGCAGCTTGAGGCAATGTCTTCTCATCACTATTTGCCTGGGAGAAGAGGCTGACCCCTACTTAGCTACAACCTCCATTCAGGTAGTTGTAGAGAGTGATAAGGTCTCCCCTGAGCCTCCTTGTCTCCAGGCTAAAGAATCCCAGCTCCTCAGCCACTCCTCATAGGACTTTTACTGTCTGGACCCTTCACCACCAGCATCTTTGCCCTTCTCTGGACACACTCCAGCACCTCAATACCTTTCTTGTAGTGAGGGACCCAGAACTGGACACAGTGCTTGAGGTACAGCCTCACCAGTGCCCGAGTGTAGAGGGACAATCACTTCCCTAGTCCTGCTGTCCACACTATTTTTGTGGCTTCACCTGTTTACTACAGTGAGTTGTTAGCATAACATACCTGTCTTGTTCCATCATTCTTTTAAAGCACAGTATGAAGAACTGGATAGTCTTGGAACAGCTCTGCCTCATTAGCTTAAAGCAAGTGCCAATATTATTTTGTCCTAAGAGGGCAGTCTGCTTCTCACCCATTTGCTTTCTCTCTCTTCTTCCTATAAATTGGCCTCTCAGCAAGGAAGATGATTTTCTTGGGTTCTCCCACATCCAGACTATGTCTGAAGTATTAGTGCTATACAGTGTTTCTAAAAGTTGAACTTTAACTCTCTGTGTAACTCTGTTCTCAGGCAACAGAACTATTTTCTTTTTTCAACTTTGAGAAAACTTTTCTCCCTCGATATATGTACTACATAAACTTACTGGCTGACATTTTTCTATGTCCTGTTTACATGAAGTTCTTGACATATTTGACTGTTAGTTTATATCTTCTCTGAAGAGCAAATTCTGCCATGATGATGATAACCAATTATAAATTCCAAAAGACTCTCAGCAGAATTTTCTGTTATTCCCTTTCTGAAAAAGCATAGGTATTAATTATGCATCATGTATTTCTTTGGCCACTAATGAGTTTATGAGTTATTTCTTTATATTTCTCGTTTTTATTTTTGGGGTTTTTAAACTTTTCTTTGCAAAGCCTGTTTTGGAAAATTCCTAGCAAACATCACTGCTACAGCACTAATGATTATTGGTCTGGAGAGATCTTGATGTAGTATTTGATTCTCTAAATATATACAGAAAAATACCTATTGAATTGACTTTAACATGCTAGTTTTTAAATTAAAATTATATAATAAAGGAGCACTAAATCATCTTTTATTATTTCAGTTTAATGTATACTTTTTCTGTCAAATTCAGCAAGTATCTTTAGCAACAACACGGTATCACTGTGCAAGCCTATCCCTTAACTGTTCTGTGATGCCTTTTTGAAGCAAGCTAAGAGTGATCCGTGAAATGTTTTCTTGTTATACAGGAGTAGGAAACTGTGATGTATCTTTCTGTGTAAACCCTGTGAATCAGTTTTAGGGTTTCTGAATTTCTTTTCAGTCCTGCTTCTGTTTTAAAGTATGCTTATAATCATTTTTGTAGCCTCTTCCACAAGAAATTGTTGTCTTTGTGAAGAAGAGATACTTCTGCGAAGGTGACTGTAAAAGGAATGGGTCACGTGATTTAATCTAATCCAAATATTGATTGTGTGGAATGATCAGGAGAGTTTTAAAAATTGCTTTCTGCATGGACTTTTTTATTCTTTTATCTGGCAATTGAATATTTTTCCAGTTGAATTTTAGAATTGTATTCCTACCAAATACAGCAGCTTTTCAAACAGCCCAGCACATTCACTCTCAGTTCATATATTCTTTAAGCATACACTTTTGTGATTGCAAGGATAGGTGACACAATACTGTTTTGATTTTGGGGTAGGTGTTACGGATAGGGATGGAGAGAGGCAAATGTCTCATTATGTTTGTGTTCTTTTCTGTAAATAAGGCTGTTGTAATTTTTTTTTTAATTTATTGTAAAGTTAAAAATTAGAATTAGCCACACTCTGTAGATCCCCTGCATTGCATACAGTATGTCATCTCTCAGGCCAGCTTGAAATTGTAGAAATAAGGATCATTAAACTTTTATTCTTTCCTGTCATTAGTACTCTATGCAATTAGAGAAGAATGCCATTTTTCTAAAATTAAATAGAAATATAATCTTTGAGATATAAAGCAACTGCTTGTAGAAATAGAAAGTCATATTTTTCTCCCAACTCGTAAGTAATCAAGTGAATTCAGTAGATTATGATACTTTTGATTTATGTTGTAATTGTTTTGTGCTTAATATTTAAAGTATTTTGCTATTAAAATGGAAGAGTTTTGTATCTTTATACTTTTAAAATGTTGATCTGGCTTTATGTAGGACTGTTCAATAAATCTCAGGGAATACTTTTCCTCTTTAGTGAAATTACAGCTTATAGATGTTACATACGACTATGCTTTCTCTGGATATTTAGCATGTAGTGGAGGGTGCAGCTTTATCTGCTTTTCTAACATATATTACGGTTGTGTTCTGGCAAGCAGGTTTGAAATCTGTTTTGAGATTTGGAATGCCTAGCAAAACACAAAACTATCAAGAAAGAAATGGTTCTACCTGGCAAGGGGCAGAGGAGGAGAGAAAGTTTTTTTTTAATTTTGTTTCTTGAAAGAGTCTAAAAGTAACTTGAAAGAATTCTGTAAGTTCCTTTTAAAACAAGTTATTCTTTTTTATCATTTCCTTTTACATGTCCTCAAATAGGAGGAAATGAATGGGTCAAAGGGAAGTATGTCTTGTGTTCTGTAACATTTGTATGACAGTCAAATACAAATTACTTCTGTTTAACAGATAATATATTTTCTTTATTTCAGAGACCTTATAAAGAAGCTGCTTGTGGTTGACAGAACAAGACGACTAGGAAATATGAAGGTCAGTATAAAATGTTAGGTGTAACACAGAACAAGGTTGAAAGAACTGTAGGAAATATGAACAGCTCTTCAGTAGCTTTTGTTCTTATGCACATGAAACAGTTTTATTTTCCCACAGTTTACTTTGGTTATGTAATCCTAAATGCAAAGCTTGATCTGTGTATTTCTCTTTTCTGAAAATCGTACTTCTATTTGGATTAATGCTATTCTTCATGATAGCTTCCCTCCCTCCTCAGCACAACACCACACCCTCCACTCCCTTCATTAATTGGAAAACTTAGACTGACCAGAAATATAGTATTAAGTCCTTTAGAACGGAGTGCCATCTCATTTGATTCCTTCTTTGGAGTTGCACAGAGGGAGCTTTAATCAAGTCTGAAGTTTAAAAATTATTTTCAAGTGCCTAAGGGTTGTTATAGTACCATGATGGTTGGTCATTGTCTTGGTGGGGCTGATTAAGCACAGTCAAGCAGTCTTTGACCAGGAAGAATTATTCATCTTAACCTGAACAGATTTCTGAAGGCAATAGTTAACTAGTCAAAAATACAACCATGTGTAGCACTCCAGCCTACCTAAGAAAACACCTGTATCTGTGATATGTCAAGGAGGAACACAGAGCAGTCCTCTGAATTCTCTGAGCTGTCCTGCTGTGGTGCTACTTCTGATGCCAAGATGATGAGAGCTGATTGATTGATTGATGGTGATGAAAGCTTGTATGATTCTGCAGCTGTGCAGTAGCAGTGGTTGGTAGTTCAGTGAGAAGTCAGCTGCATGTGAATTAACTCAGTATTTTAACAAGCTAGCCAGAACAACACACAAACTCACCGTAGGTTAATTTGCCCTTCTGGCAGAGTAATTTAATCCACTGACTTGTTGTTAAGTGTGGCAGATACCCAAATTAGCTCGTGTAATCTTCTATTTCTTTAGGGACAGCTAACATTTTTATTTCTCTGGGCAGGGGAGGTTACAGGTTTGTTTTCTTGCCCAAAGCACATTGAATGGTGCACATAGGTGAAGGTAAAAGGTACACAGTCATCCGTGGGTTTTTTGTAACGTACTGATAAAAGTATTAATTCTATAACTGGCTGTCCAGAATTTCCCTTCAGAGTTTTTTATGGCATGAAGTTAGCCTGGTAAGAAAAGCCAGGAAATAACATTTTTCTTATCCTTCAGAATCCTTTGCGGTGTTTTTTGGTGGGGAGAACAGGGTTTCAAAAGATAAAAATGTAAAACCCTTTTGACCAGTGAAAACCTTTATATCTTTTGACAGTTTTGAAAGAAAACAAAAACAAAAGGAAAACTTGATTTATTCAAACATAGGTTTTAGGAAATGTGTTTGGCTGGCTTTTATGTTGGTTTTGGTATTTTTTAGAATATGGTTGCTTAGGTTTGTTTTGGGGTTTTCCCCTACAATTGACAAAAATGTCGAAGTCAAAACCAATTCTAATTAAAAGCAGGTTTTAGGGTGGGAGCAGTAGGTCAGACTTGTGTCTGATCCTTTTCCATGATTGCAGTTGGTTAAAAAAGATGTAAATTCCACTGTACATTTTCTGGTGAAGCATTCAGTCAGATCTCTTTTGAGGGAACTAGGTGATATATTGTTTTCCTTGATGCCTCATTGAATATGAGCATGGATAGTCCTACTCCAGATAAATCTGAAAAGATAAATGTGTGATATGCTTCGTTTTGTGGATTTATATGTGGTATGATCTTGAGGGCTGTGATAAAGCCTAAAACAGTGAACCAGCTGTTTTTCCCTGGTCCTTAATGCCTTGAGAATGAGTCTGTGTTTGAAACAAGCTTAATCATAAAAAGGGACGGTTTTGTTCCTTATGTACCTAATCAAAACAGGCAGCCCAGAGAGAGTAATCATTGCAAGGCAAATGCACCTTTAACTGTGTATCTAAACTGAAAACAAATGTTTTAACGTATTTACTTTTGTAACAGTACTGAGAGTCTCTTGCTGTCAGGACGATACATCTGTAATATTTGAGAAAACTATGTGCTTCCTAGACATTATTTTTATTTAAGACACTGTCTACTCTCAGTTATTTTTTAGTGTAAGAATTAGAAATTATGTCTGAATAAAAGGCGTTGTCTAGAATATTGGAGAAAACACAAGTAAACAGAACAGTAGAGAATGGTTTTTTGGATACTTTAAAGCTGGTTCTTGATCTCCATTGTGTCAGAAGAGTGCTAAAAAATACAAAACCAACCAAACAAAATATTTGTGTCTTATTGCTGGAACTCAGGATCTACTAGGGAATTAACAGAATGAATTTATCCTGTAAATCTTTTAATGATTATCACCTGAAAAAAAAGAAAAAAATTATAGACTGTTAGTCTCCTTTGATACCGCAGTTCTTATGATGAAATACAAGGTTTGGCATACATATAACTTAAAAAATAGTTATTTTGATTTTTTTCTTTAAAGAATGGAGCAGATGATGTGAAGAGACATCGATGGTTCAGGTCTATAGATTGGGATGCTGTTCCTCAAAGGAGACTAAAGGTATATTCTGCAAAATACTGTATAGGACATCACAAGGAGAAGTGATTGTTTATTAAAGCTGATCTGTTGAAGGTTTGTTGGCTGTTGCCTCTGTGTTTGTGCATGTATGGCTACATGTCTATATGCACACTTCAATAATTAAATGCATATTTCCCTTTTACAGTGCAGAATTACTTGTATAAACATCTATTTGCATTTTTGTTTATATATGAAATGTCTAAAAAATCCCTGCTTTGGTTTGTTGAAGTTGATCAATTAATGCTAAATTTTATTTTCAGTTATAGGATTTTTTTATAAGTAATTACTTGTTAGTGTTTTTTTATTTGGAGGGATGGAGGGGATTGGTAGTTTGTTGGTTTGATTTTTTTTTTTCTTTCTTTTCCTTGCCCTTACATTTATATAAGTATTTTACTCTGAGTTTTAAATTTTTATGCCAGGTTCAATTCAGGTAAATGCTTTAACAAAATGTAAAGCATATGGAAGTAGGAGGAAAAGGGAAGTGAAAGAGAAGGATTTATGAATGTAATTCTAACATGCTTTTTAACAGCACTGAATCGTGGTATTGTATCAGGGCAGATGTTTGCAAAAGCTATCAACATTGCAAAATCCTTTTTAAAGTCCTGTGGAAGTAAAACCTCCTTTTTTCTTTCCTTCCCCAGAGTTCTAACTCATGACTTACAGCAGTGCTTTTCTGTAACAGAGGTTGCCATATGCAGTCAATTAAATACCGATTAATGTTTGTTGTTCTTTTTTCCCATTAGTTTCTTACACTTAATTTCTGGCTAGATACTTTAAATTGAGTTCTTGTAAAAAAAGATTAAAATGTTCTTGACGTATTCTTGTAAACAACGTCCTAATACAAAGGTGTAGGTGACTTTTTTCTTCAAAAGAACTAAGTTTACATTGTTTTGAATGTGCAGATTTGTTTTATTTTTAATCATTACTACAAGCAATTGATGTTTTATATAGATGTGTTGTAAGGAAGCCACATTTTTCAAATTATTTACTGTAAATTCTGTTCACCAGAATCTGCAAAGAACACAAACTGGATGATAATCTGCTTTATAAGTATTTAAACTCTGAAGTTTGTGCAAACCTACTGTATTGCCAAATCAATAACAAACAAATAATATTAAAAAACTGATTGTTAGATGTGCAATCAAGCATCTCAGGTCCAGACACCCTTTATATGGCATTTTTATTTAAAAAAAAAATCAAAAGTAGTCATTGTAGCATCACTGTAGCATTCAGATTATTATGAGTCCAAAACTTATTTCTTAATCTTTGAAATGATTACATTAAGTTCTTAGAAGACAAGATGTTTCTTAACTAAACTTCAGAGCAGGGATGTGAATTGGGCCAGAATTTTACTTGGTGATTTCTAGAGGCAGCTTATTCTTCAGAACTCATTTTCACTCTCTCATTGTATTTCATACTGATGAGGAGATTGAAAATATGAAATAATGCACACGGTGCTCCATTTTCCCTGTGAAAAGTGTGAATTTGCCTATTGTACAATGACTCATTGATGCATGGTCCTAATAAGGTCTTAAGTGTAAGACTAATGGCTAAAAGAGAGAAAATAATTTCTCTTTCTTTTGTTTTCTTTTTATGTATCATTTCACAAAACTGTTTTTCCTGTTAAAATGCCTACAAGGAGGGGGTGGGTATTAGGCATTGCCCAGAATGGAACAGACAGTTCTCTAGAGTAGAGCAGATTGTGCACATTTTCTTAAGCATCTGAACAGAGTACTCAGACTGCCAGGTGCAAAAGTAGGACTCTGCTTTTGGCTGAAGGTTACAAGTATCACCTCTCAGGGACCCTTGCTTTCCCATTGAAAACCTGCTGATGATGACATCATTTTGAGAAACCCAAAATATCAGATAAGATCTCACGAGCTAGTGTAAGCCAGACTTTTATCTTTTTTAGGTTTTCTCATTCTGAAGTGTTCTGTTGGACTCGCAATGATAGTTAAACTCTCAGTTGCTGAGAAGGGGATAGAAGGATTAATATCCCTTGAGAACAGAAAAGGAGTTTGCCCTACATTAACCCCTGCAATTAATTAAATGTTCAAGAAAGGAGCTTTGTCTCAAAGCTTATGACTAGAAGGGTAAAATAATCTTGATGCTAGATATAAGACAAAAAATACAGGTGCTGTGAAACTGGTGGGCAATACTAGAAATTGGAAAGATCTTCTCAAGAGAAAACAGATACTTCCCTTGGCACCTTCAGGTTTCATAAAAAAGATCAATTAGAATTAAGCTGCTCTTACAGTCATCCTTGTGAAATGAGTTATGGTGCAGCAATTTCTTCACCTGCTTGAATTTATTGCTAAGTTAGGAAAAAGCACAGTAGGTAGTGTGAGATATGCAGAACGTTGTCATTTCAACCTCCTTAAAAGAAAGCAATCTATTAAAAAGCAATGAAGAGAAGAGGAGGCTTCTCTCCTTCAGTTGGTAAGCAGTCTCCCACACTGCTATGAAGACTCTTTCATACTTAGTATGATTACTTTTTTTTTGTTCATAGGCAGCAGATGAGGGTAGGAATGAGGAAGAAGGATGCCAGAATTATGCTATGATGATGTGCCTGGAAGTTTGGTTGTAGTAATGTTTTGCAGTAGTTGCCATCAGTCTGCAAAGCAGCTAGAACTAGTGTTAATAACATAGGTATCTGTATTATAAGTGTCTTTTAACCACATTATTTAACTTCAAAATAGACAAAGTGTGGGAATGTGTATGTGTTTCTGCAAGCTTCTCTCTCTCATGCCATTCATCATTAGGGAAAAATGTGAACTGTAAATCTGTACCCCGTTTTTTTAATCCATCTTTTACAGAATTTCTGCTTTAATATGATGGAGGAGAGCTCATTGAGGAAACTGTACTAACATTTTTGTTTTGCTTGTCCTGACTAGCCTCCCATAGTACCCAAAGTATCCAATGATGGGGATACTTCCAATTTTGAAGCTTATCCTGAAGATGACTGGAACAAGACGCCTCCAGTACCTCCTAAAGATCTAGAAATTTTCAAGAACTTCTGAGAACAACATCTACCATAGATGAGGTATGTCCAAATTTCAGGAGCTCTCTTGAAGACATTGCAGGTCTGGGAGTGAGAACTATGCAGAAATTACATCTTCTCATTCATAATGGCTTATGGAATGGCAAAGATCATTTATTTTCTATAGTGGTGAAGAGTTATTTGCATAGAGATAATTAAATCCTTCTGTCTTTAAATATTTTAAAGTAGTGTGTTAAAAGAAGTATCTAAGTTGATTTGACAGGTAAGGTAACATGATTGTTCTTAATTGCAAGGTTTTTCTATTAAGAATGTGGGCTTTAGTTAAAAAATAAGATTTTCAGATTAATTCTGTACCCTGGATTCTGTCTTTTAACTGTATTAGGTTGATAATTGCTACGTGATTCACATACTCTGTGTGTTTTGTGTTCTTTTTTTTGTCTTAGAAACTGGAAGAAAATTGAAGTGCTAAGAGCAAGTCTGAAGAATGATGGAGTCCATATGTAAAGGAAGATTTTCTTTGTGGCTATGAATGATGCTGCATTCAGATATACATAGTAGTATATAGTAAATACCTAAAAAGGTGGAGGCAGGCAAGAATGATTTTTGCTATAAATATTTGACATTAGTTTAGTAAACTGTAATAATGTTAGTCTGCTCTGAAGTAGACTCACTGAAATGGTATTTTTAGGATTTTTTTTTAACTTATGGTTAAGTTTCCTGCTATTCCCAAATCCTTTTTGCATAGTTAACTCATAGACTTAATTTTATAAGTTTATACTAAACTTGTGTAATTAAAAGCACAAATTAGTATATATGTATATAATGAATACAATACAACTAAAGCACAGGAATTGTGCAAAGATGTAAATTTTTGTACTTTGCAGAGTCTATGATTTTTATTTTTCAAATAATGTTTTTCAAGAAGTTCTTTAGGAATAAAAATCTTAAAAAGGATAAATGAGTTTTTCATCATCTTATATACATTTTATAATTCTTTGTAAAAAAAAAATTATGTTTTAAAAGAGATTTGTACCTAAAATTTCCAATGCCTCACACTTGCAACCATAGTACTTGAAAGCAGAAAGACAAGGGCATGTTTTATTGTTAAGATGCATCTTAATGGCTAATTTAAGAAGTTCTGTTGTAATTATATCTCTTTGCAAGCCAGGATTTTGAGCGTAAAATGAGATTCCTCACATGAAGACTCACTGCAAACATGCAATTCAGTGCACACCGAAAAAAGGGCTCCAACTGGCTCTTACAGGAATTGTCTCAAGCTTGCTGTCTTCTCCAAATGTAAGGCATAAGCCATAATAGACCTTTTTCATTAGTGAAATAGTTGTTGTTGAATGCTGGGTGCTTCAGAATATCTGAAGACTGAATATACAGTAGAGCCTGATTTTTCTGCTCCTGCTTTTTCAAAAATGTCCTAATGTCTCTGCTGCCAGGATTTGGTGTGCATAGAGTTCAAACCTTAGATGTAAGGAGTCTCTTTTTTCATCCTGTACTAACATCTTTCCACAACTTGAGTACTCTGTATTTTGGAAATATTTGCAGTATTGCTTCATTTAAAGTAGCACCAAATATTTTTATGTGCATATGTATGTATCTATGTATATGAATGCACATAAACATGAAGGTAGATTGTATGCAAGTCAGAGTATTTTTTGAGGTTTTTTTTCATGTTACATATTGTGATATTTGTGTTAATAATAGGGGAATTGATTTTGAAGTGCTTCAACTGCAAAAAGTAATGACATTATTTAGGGTGTTATCTTTTTACATAACTTCTAGTGAAATTATGATATTTAGACCAAAAATATTTTTTTCCAAATGCACATCAGCTCACTGAAGTTCCACTATTCATGGTGCTCTGCCTAATACTGTTTAAGTAGATCATACAGACAGTTTCTCCCACATGCTATTCTCCACATTTTTGATCTGAAATGCCATAAGAAATGTAGGCCAAAGATTTGTTTTTCTGAGCTAAATCCTGAATGCCTATAGAGTAAATGTCCTAATAATTGCTAATGAAATCAGCATTTTTATAATTTTATGATAGATACGGAATCTTCTTGTGGAACAGTGACCTCTAGTTTCTTTTGTTTAGCTCTAAAACTCTAGGCTATTAGGTTGTTTCTTCTTCCAGTCTTGAAGAGATTGCATAACTCTTCACAAAAATGCGCGATGTGTAACAAAATCAGGATACTTCAAAATTATGATTCTGGAATATCACAAAGCTGTGCTGATGTTATGCAAGTTGATGGCCCCAGCTGCCACTCAGTAAAGACTGTGTAGGAATGTATAATGAAATACAGGACAATCCATAGGAAATTTATAATTTTAACCTAGTAAAAGTACCTTACTCTTGAAAAAATGAATATGGTCCATTGTATTTGTAACTGTGGAAACAGTTATTCTAAAACAATTGAAAAAAATTAAGCACATAAAACACAGTTTACTTTGTCTAAGGGGAGCAAGCACAGTTTGGGAATTTTTGTAATGTATAAGCTTACAGTATTTTACGGAATCAGAGTACTACAAAATCAGTTTCTTATTTAAAAATGTACATACTGCAACAAGCAAGTGTGCTAAATAATAGGGTTTTTTTCAGATATAAAAGCTGCACTGTGTTTAAGTCTTCAAAGCTGAGGAAATGAAGTTGAATTTTGGTTAGAAGTTTTGAATGCTTGAACAACAGGAGTTGGTGGATTTTCATTTTGTGAATCTTATCCATTGCTGGCAGTGGATGCATGACACTCACTATGATAGAGACTAAAGAAATGAATACAATGTTATAAATAATGCTGATCCATTGTTTCCAGAGCCATGTGTATATATGCCTAACTACTGACCTCGTCAATATGCTTTCTAGTACAAAACTGCTTTCAAATTTTTTTTAGTTCAGATTCTGAATTAAAAAATAGAACTGAAACATTTTTGAAGCATTATTTTAAGTGATCAGTTATTTTTTTCTACAATCTTGGACTTAATGAACTGTTATTACCTGCCCGTAAATTTATTTGCACAAGTGAGTCTGTTTTAAGTCTTTGCCGGGACTTCATGACACACTAATGTAGTTCTATCTGAGTGTTCATGCAGATACACACTGCACTAAGAACTCTGGATTTATGGATTTTTTTTTTTTAAGGAGAGTAGACCACTTTTTTTATTTTCTGTTCAAGTAGGGTATTCTCTGAAGTTCATTTTATTTTGGTTGCTTCTGTTAACATGTGTTCTTGAGTATAGACTGTTGCATAAGGACTGTTGTCTGGCAAGAACCCATAGGCCTTTGGTGTTCTATGTCAATGAAGAAGAATGTTAAACATTAAAAAACCAACCTTTATTTTTGAGTTTTTTATATATAAATATATTTTTAATTGCCCAATTTGAGATTTTAAGTGATAAAGTTGCATTGTAAACTCAATTGCCTTGTAACCAAATGATATAAATGCTTCATGATTTCAATGAAGAACATGCTGTAAATGTTCCTGTAAATTAGCTTGATCAATGAATATGTGTGCTACTGAGCTTTAAAAAATGTGATCTTCCACTGTAGAAAGTCATTGTTAATGGATCAAATATAGGTACTAAACTATGTTTAAATGGATGAACAGGGATTTTGCAGTTTTGAAAGCAATTAAGCTATGGCTGTTCCTCAGTCCATCTGCTTGCCATTCAGAAGAGTTGTGATGCAATGCTTCCTATGCTATAGAACTGTTTTTCAGCTTTCAATGACTGTAGCATGATTCCTTTTTGTACTGTACTGTGTACAGACTTTCCATGTTTTGCACTTTTCTATGGCAAACCTTTACTGCTTTATAAATACTCTGTTGTGTAGTAAATAGTGATAGCGATAGCAGGCATTCGTGTGCTGCATAATCAGTTTGAACTGCTAGACTTGCGAGGTTAACTTTGACTAACGTTGTATGTTGCTGGTTGCTTGTAGCTCACATGTGTAAGTACTGTTCAAAGTTACAAAGTCAGCCCTCATTGCACAATGAAAATCACTGTGATCTGTACATAAACCCTATTAAAACTATTGCTGTTTAATTTATGTAATACCTGTCACATCTTGGATTCATTTAATAAACCTTTATATCTTTTTAAATGTTTAAACCTGGTTTGCTTCCATTTATGTTGAGAAGAGGTTGAGGTTCATCCAAGAAATGATGGAGAGGAGAGGAGAAGAAAAAACTACTCCTTGTTTTCAGGAGTTCAGTCTTCTCAGAACAAGACACAAGTGTTGGAACATACTTCAGGTGGTGTGGAAGAATCACCAAAAAGTATATTTTCAAAATCAGGTAGCACACCAATAATGAAAAGTGTTAACTCAGACTTCTGATTAAACTTTGATTGTATGACCCTAATTGCATTGACATTTTCACAACTTAATGACCTGAACACTGTCCAGAACACTCATTTCAATCTGTTTCTTTAAGCATCAAAATATATTCTTACAATGTCAAGCACACTAAGTAAACCTTTATTTTGTCTTCCATCAAAAACTTGAAAAGTCAATTTTTAACAAAATTTGTTTAGCTGGTGGTGTTAAATTACTTCTAGTTCCACTGTTTTATTTCTTGCCCACTAAATATCTTAATCTGGCAGAGATAATTAAGTAGTCATAGAGCCAACTGGATACAGTTTGGACTAGTTAAAGGTTCATTATTTTAACATTTTTCCTTATGCCTCTCAAGTTTTGTGCATTGATGTTTTTCTCTTGTAAACCCCTGTTATGTGCTTCAAAAAACTGCTAATGGAAAGTGAAGGAACACTGCAATGAGCCCTGGCAAGCTTTTAGTCTTGTCTTTGACATGAATCAAAAGAACTTCTCAGAACATACAAAAATTTTGAATGGTAACATGCAGGATGTTTGTAAAAAGAATTTAGTTTAGCATCTTGTTCTTATCCCAGTCATGTGGTAGAGTTTTGGCTGCACATGTTACCCAGTAAAGACCATTTAAAATACACTTTTTCAGTCATGGAGGGCAGATAAGTTTTGCTGGACCTGGCTCACATAGCATTACTCACTACTCCCGAATCTTTTTCACTTCATGATTCATTAGCCTGTTTTAGTTCAAAACACTCCTAAAACAGCATTTGACAAGAACCTACGCTTCTGTGACCTACTATTAACCAGTTACAATATATTATGAGAAATAGCAACTGACACCCTTACAACTGGATCCTGCCCAGTACTTTGTGAATTCTTACAAAATTCACATATTGAAATTTTTCGTGTGCAAACTCTTGCTAACTGCTACAATCTCAGCTTCAGAATTCAGACAGCTTTTCATAGGGAAAGTAAAAGCCTCTTTTGCTGTCCTCAGTAGAAGACTAACTTTCCAGTCTGTCTTCCACAACCCTTTTCCGTCTACCCTTCAAAATCCACCATGCATGAGTGCATGTAAAGTTTGATATTTATCCTTGAAACCAGCAATACTGTAAACTTCTAGCAAGCTGAATTGTAGGAATTTTTTTTCTATGTGTCCTAATATTTTTTCCAGTTTTGTGCAATAATATTGCAAACTATTATTCTGTGAAAGTTGCAGCAGTAACTGTTTTCTATTGTACCAACTTTGATATAAGGTAGTTTTGTCTGATTTGCTGCATTTGTTTCAGTGCCAATAAGAATGAATTGTTAGGGCAGTTGAGAGTTGAACACCTCTTACTGCATCTCTAATTCAGGCCACTGAAGTCTCTGAGGGACATCCCAAAACTGATATGTAACCCAAACCACCAAGAATGGAGGCCTGTCTTCTAGTATATGAAGCTCTAAGGTACTATGCATGTGCTGTCTCTCTTGTACTGGTCTTCACTTAATCAGAGTACGTATTGTAGATACCTGTCAGCTTAAACAACTAACCAACTAGAGATGATGATGATGATGATGATGATTATTATTATTATTATTATCATTATTATTATTATTATTATTATTATTATTATTATTATTATTATTATTATTATTATTATTATTATTTTTTTAATTTTATTATTTTTATTATTATTTTATTATTATATTTTATTTTTAGTTCTTGCTGCCAGCATATTGTCCCTGTTCTGGGCTTTGGTAATAAAGAAGGCAAATGAATGGGAGAAAATTCTTTTGTGAAAACAAATAAGCTTGAATTGGACTTTAATTCAAGGAATAACTTAATATGCCTGACCAGCACATGTACTTGTTCTATCACTAGATGTTGTAGGAAGAATTGTGCTCAGTCTAGGTTTATGCTGACTGTTAAGCTATAATTGATGTTCTTCTCAATATTGTATACAAGAAGACAGTTGTAAGTGCCAGAGTTTATTTCAACTTTTTAGTCAGTAATTGGTTTAGTTTAGAGAATCCTTGATACTAAAATCTCTTGGTCAGAGGAGAGTGCTTTACAGTCTTCATCCTCTTAATTTTCTGTTCTCCCCAGGTGTAAACTATGCAGAGGAGCCTGCAGTGTCAGGCTTTTTTCAGAGCCTAAACTTAAGTCTTCTCACCTTGAAGGCTCAAGCATTTTTTGTTTCAGCAGCTTTGTGAGAGTGTAACTGAGCAGCTTAGCAAATCTTGAGCCTTAGAAAAACTGCAAATCCCTCTGGAGAACTCAGTTCCCCAGAGACAGACCCAAGCAGAGAGAAAAACTAAGAACAAACATTTTACTTCACTAAGATAACATGGTGGTGAGTCAGTACTGGGTTTGGGCCTCCCGTCCCTCCTGGGATGGCATGGTGCATCCTCCTGGGGCCACAGCCACGAAGGAACTGACCAAACCACTCCCACACCAGCTCCTACACTTTGAGATGATGTTGGAATATGGAAATACCATTGGCCATAGCAGTCAGCTGATAATTTCAGGCCCGCTCCAAAATCCAAAGCCCAAATTTAGGCCCACACCTAGCCAAACCCATAATGTGTATAATATCTTGTAACTTCTTTGGTCTGATTTTCTCAGTTGCAAAGATTGTAATTGAATTTAGGACTCTCTGTAATTAAGGTGTTTATAAAAACCATTTAACTGAAGCAGGGCTGGTAGGCTGTGTTAATAGAGTAAATAAAACATTGACAAGTGGCATGTTTTGTATTTGCACTGATAAACAGTTTCCTTTGATGTGTGCTAACTAAATGGCTTAACATTCTTAGTTTTCTATTCTTAGTTTTTGGTCAAGCCCATTCTAGTAACAGATTTTGCAAAAAATAAGCACAGGTAAGTAAATTGAAGTAGGTAAATCATTTTGTCTTCATATTAATAAAGCTGAGCTGGGAGTTTTTATTGAAATGCATTATCAAGGAACAATAATCTGTTCCAGATAAATAAATCTGTATTTTGAATGTATTTAGATGTAGGATTTTTCTTACTGACCTGTTACTTAGAGCAGCACTGCAGCCCTGTGCAGTGACACTTGCTCCTGGTGCCACTGCCATCACCACCATAGGAGCAGTGAGGGATCAGGGAGAAATGTTTCCCTGGATCAAAAGTACTGCTTCTGCCTAGTTTATCTGAGAAGGAGTTTTCAATTGCTAAGCGTAGCTGAAGCCCTTCTATTCTCTCTGCAGGTATTTGCCACCAGGGAGCAAGATTATGGCAACATGCTGTAAAATAACACGAAATTCAAACGGCACATTTTGAGTCCATTTTAAAATATTTACATAGAGCTCCTGTGACTCCAGAAAAGTCTTGGTGATGCAAGAAGGAAAGTGTGGTGGTGGATCACTTAGACAAGTATTGTTGGGGATTGAATCCATTCTTTAATATCACAGTCTGGCCAATGAGGAAAGGGAGATATTTTAATTGTTTTTATTATTATTATTTTTAAAATAAATTTTCTAGGCAGGCTATCTGAACAGGAGTAATCATTACTCTTGAGTCAGATTTTCTTGCTGACCCTTGGGTTTGAGATAATGAATTTTTGGATTGTGGAAATAACTGAAGTCTGTTTGGAGACTGTAGATTCTGTCTGTAATTTCCTATTTTTTTTCTATACTACTGTGGATTATTTACATACAAAATATGGCAGGTTTGAAATTATTATATTTGTCTAAAATTTTGGTTATTCAATACACTGTACTGGTTATCAAATAAAATCTGCATTCAGTTTAAAAACAAGGTATTTAAACATGGAAGCTTTGGATACAAAATATTTTAATGTTGGAAATAGAGTAATATTGTCTGAATAAATAGGTATCGGGAAGGTAGACTGATTTCAATTCTTCAGCTGAGGATTAACACTGGGAGCTGTGATGAATGAAAAGAGGAAGTTTTTTTTTCCATTTCTCTCTTCCACCCACATGTCAAGAATTATGTAGTAGAAGAAGTGTAACTACAGCACTAGCTAATATCCAAGAGTGAAGCTGAGATACCTACAGGGCATTTCTCAAAAATGCAGTCTAGCTCGTGGTGAATGCCTCACAGCTTGTCCTCTATTTTGTATCAGACTTTATTTGGGTGCTTTTATTAAAAAATTGATGAGGTGAGACATGCTGGGGTCACCTACCTTCTGAAAACAGATTGTTTGTTGTTGCCATACACTTACATTCAAAATGCCTTTTGTGTCACTTTGAAATGTAAGGCTTTGATAGATGGGTAAGATCTGGCTTATTACTCCTAAGAGCAATGTTGACCTGACTGGAAAAAGAACTGCTGAATTAATAATGTTAACCCTGTCTTTTTTTTTTTCCCTATTTTTTTTTTGGTTACAGTATCTACATGAAATATTAAATGTCCCATGTCCCATTTCTCATGCAAAGGAGGCTTTGCAACTTTGAAAGATGGGGCTTTTTCACTGGTTTTGTTTTGTATATCTGACACATGGATGTCAAAGGAAGTTGCTAATAGAAGACAGTTCTCAGCTTCTGGGTTTTATGCAGAGTAAAAATATTTTCATAGGTAATGTTTACCAAAGGGTGGGATTCATGGAGTGCAATAGCCTTTATGAAGAAGACATATAAGCCCAGGGAACAAACTTCCATTGGACTTGCAAAAGATTTTTCAGATTCCCAAATATAAAATAAGATTCAATGATCAAACAGTGAAGTGATTATTTTTGTTATTGTAATTAAAAAATAAAACCAAATTTACTTTCTTACCATGCCAGTGCCAAAATCATGAGCAATACTGAAACTTACTTTATGAGTCTTTGGGCAGGATTTTTTTTCTCTTTTCATGCTATCAGCAATAGCAGTAATTAATACAATAAAATGCAAATGAGGAGTCATTTACTTTGTAATGTTTGTAAGCTTCTAGAGTATTCTGTACCTTGAATGGAGATTTCATTCTACTTGAAATGATTCATTCCGTTACTTTTTTCTCTCTAAATCTCTTTAGTTGATCTGAGATTGGCATAACTTCAAGCAACTAAAAAGAGAAAATCTGCAAGAAGAGTATAGAAGCAGTTGCTGGCTTTTTGAACATATGTTGTCCAAAAGTGTGGGATTTTTTTTTCCTCTGCATAAGGTCATATACCATATGATGTATTGGAAGGCAAAATACAAACTACATTGAAAACCAGGTTTGAGTTACAGAATAGTTTTGTATATTGCAAAAAAAGTTGTTGCATTTATTGGCTTTTTTTAGCTAGTTCCCTTCAAAGACATCCATAGCTGTATTTTCCTGTATTGTTTTGGAAGTGTTTGCCTCATGTTCGAGCTTGTTTCCCTGTTGCCCCGAGGGTGACTTTCAGTGGAGCTCACTTCTGTTTCTTCTATTGAAAAAATCCCTGATCCTGTTTCTTCTCAAGGTGTTCCGGGAGATAGCAGCAATAAATTACAGATTGAAACAATGCATTATTCTGAGTCACATGAAAGACTATGAATGAGTTGGAGACAAAAGAGAAAAAAAAATCCTATCATGCTAGATTCTTTCAATGGGTTTCCAGTAACATGATTAAATTAAAAGTCCTTAAAATCAGGTCTTAAAGATACAAAGCTTAAGAATCAAATGCAATTTCTCCTATTGTCACTTGTTCCATCTGCCTAATTTTGCATGTTTTGAATAGTGGGAAGTCAGTCAGTAAGGGTGTATATAACAGACTGGGAAAAGGGTCTCTTGGTGAGATGAAAAAATTGCTTTCTATAAAATGTTCTAACAGAAATGTAACACTGCAGAACAAATTTTTACCTGTGGCAAGAAGGGGGAAAAATATATCTGCATTGCATTTGTTGCCTTGTATCACCATACAGCATGTAGGCAGTGTACCTTTCTTTGCTTGGGGTTTTAATTTTTTCAAATTGGAAAAAGGGCTGTGTGAAATAAAAATGTTCAATACTTGTTTGCTTTGATACTGTATCCCATTCTATAAGAATAAAATCAAAACCATTTAAAAAAAACACCACCACACATGAAGTAGTTGATTTAAGGCAGATGCAGCTTCTAGGGCTGGAAAGAGTACTTGGAACTAAAGAAAAGCAATGTCTCAGGAATGGGAGAGGAAGTGTTATATCCTTGGGTTTGAAAGTTTTCTATCAGAATCTCATGTGTAGTGCCTTATGTTACACCAGAGAGACTCAGGACTTCAAGGATCAAATTAAGTAGATTAATTTGAAGCAGGGGAAGGAAATACTTAGGAAAGGTTTTTACTTTAACTTGACCTTTTCACAAAGCACAGGATGGTTGAGGTTGGAAGGGATCTCCAGTGGTCATCTGGCTCAGCACCCCTGCTCACACAGAGCCATCTAAAGTCAAAACAACAAAATAGTATTTTGCATTCATCTCAAATGATATTTTTAGAATTGTACTCAAAAGCTGAGAAAATAAAATGTACACTGCTCTTTGTTTTATTTTTCTATCTCACTGAAAAATAAAGCTTTTAGTTTTAATCTTTCTGTTTTAAAGTTTTTCAAATGGCCACTAATAATAATAAAAAATCTTCAGGAGAGTTGAAATAACAAGCTAAAGAGATTTGTTCCGTTCCTTGAATATCAAATGCTGTGGAAGGAAGTATTTAACCTCTCTGGACTTAATAGAGGTCTGAAGTCACAAAATAGACTGTGTTGATGTCAGCTGCTGCAAGCTGGTTGCTCATGACAAGAAAGTCATATTGAAGGGGATGCTGGATTTGCTGTGTCTACAGCCAGCTTTGGATTTTCATTTGGAAGAAAACTGATTTTGTGTGTCAACCAGCTCATGGTAGAAAGAATGTAACCTCAGTGACTTCCATGTGTAGAACCAGTTTCCAGTAGTTCATACATCTTTTACCTCAGAGGTGTAATGGCCATGTCATTCAACCTCAATTCTCTCAAGTCTAGAAGTCTAGTGTGGCCTTTCTGTGGATTGTGGAAGGGGTTGAAGTCAGTGCAGGACCCAGCTCTTAGCAAACTGAGGGACAAAGGACTGTTGTGCTCACACTTTGCTGAATATACACTGAATCTAAAGAGTACTGGATGCTGTACAAAACATACCTCTATCAGTTAAGAGAAGTTTTACCGGAAACCAACTTACACCCAATTCTTTCCATGGTGATTTGACAAGCTAATAAATAAAGTCTTGTAGCACTTATGCTTGCATTTCCACCAGATACAGTCTGGATAGTTAATAAATGCTGAGGACCTCCTATACGGCAGGCTGGAGTGTGGAAAGAGAATGCATCATCACAAAAAACCTTGTCCAGGAACCACAGCATGATGGTGTCAGGCTTGCCAGCCAGCTCTTTCATCACAGGCAAAGTGAAGCACAGCAAGACCTCTCAAAAAAGAAGACGTTACCTCGGTCAGGGAGGCATTCAAGGCAAAGGCTGGAGCAGTCTCACGTCTGTTCCTAGGACTGGCTGATGGAGTTGTGCCATAGGTTTTAAAGGCATAGGCCAGCCTGCACCCACCTAGCTTCATTCAAGCACCCCAAACATATAACTACCACATTGTTCATGCAGGGTGCCTCATGTTAAAAAAGGAATTCCCTTTAATATTTTGGCTTTTACTAATGCAGAAAGTGCATCTTCTTTCTCCCTCCACTGAAAACTGTGGGAATTGGCCTGGAATATGTATAATTGAAAACAGAAGTGACTTATGCCATTTCCAAGTTATGCCTTTCTTGTGATATACTCCTTGTTTACTTAGCAATCAGTTTATGTACATACTGTAATAACACCATATGTTTTTAATCCTCCACTTTTGAAATACTATATAATAATTTTTTTAAAAAAATCATTCCAAAATTAAGAAACATTTTACCACTGTTAATTAACATGCCTGAGTTATTTTTGTCCCTTTGGTGAAAGCAGAATAAAGGAAGATTTGTTCTTCCTCTAAATTAAAAAAAAAATAAAATTAAAGAAAAATAATAACCACAAAACTATTTTAGAGTGTGCTCCATAGTCATGTTTATTTTAAACAATAATAAATCATTCAATTGTTCCAACCAGGCTCAGTTCCAAGCAGTTCTAAATTTGGAGTTAAAAGAATTGATCTTGAAATGATGTGCAGGAAAACAAAGTGCTCTTCCTCTCTCATTTCCTGTTTGAAGTGATGAGAATTTAGGCTCTTTAGTTAATTTGGCTGCATTGCTCCCTCATGAACTGCCATTTAGTGAAGGATCACAGAATGTCTTCCCATGCAAAGCGTGAACTTATAATCCAGTGTGTATTTTAAAAAAGGTGGGCTTTTTTTCTTTAAAAATGAGCCACAGCACTACTAAAAGCATTTCAGTGGTTTTGTCCTACTGGATATAGAAGTGATTCCACTTTTGGCTTTCTATGTTTTGTGGGCATCAAGCATTGCCTTCTGATACTGCTCATCACAGTGTTAGAACTATAATACATTGCAATAAAAGCACAGCAAGCAGCATGAGGTAGCCAGAACAGCAGTTGTCACGCACCAAGTGCTCTGATTCCTCCCAATGTTCCTGAGTGATGTAACTGAATCAGGAGATGGAGATTGCCCTAAGAATTTAGGCAAATGGCCAAGGAGCATCAAAATGTCCTCAGACAAAAGGAGGTTCCCCAGATATCTGGGGGAGACTGTGTCTCTGCTCACTTGGGGCATCAAGGACTTAAGATGTTAAGTGTGGACTTAGTATAGGGAGTCTCATGACTTTTGAGACTTTCTTGTGTTGTCTGAAAAAAAATGATATTATTTAAATATATATGTTTTGATACTTATGCCTGCAAATAATAGTGATTCTGCAAGTGACAGCATCACTGAGTCAATGGGGATGATATCACAAAACATAGTCCATTTAACTGGGAGATACTTGACTGGAACCATTTTGAAAAACAAAGGTAATTTTTTCTTTTATGGGTTTCTTTCTTTTTATTTGTTTGTTTCTTTTGGTATTTGCTAAGAAGTTTTAGCTTAGAGTGGCAATTGCAGGTTTTTCCAGGGGAAAACTGTGCTGCTGTTTAACTGAGTAATCATTAAAGACTCCTGTCTTGGGTTGAGCTGGCAAAACGCCAACTGTCCAAGACAGAGTGAAAAGGGAAGAAGAGGGAGAGGAAAAAACCTCCAAACTAGGTTTATGCTTTAACTAACTATATGTATTTATACAGAAGAGAAAATTGAGAGAAAACTACAATATAACACACACTTACACAAGTTATATATAACAAGAAATAACCTCCCACTCTCCAGTTAATACAAAGTAAAGTCTGTTATTCTAGATCTATAAGTACTCTAAAAGACACATAGCAAGAAACAGAAAGAGTAACAACAAAATGTTTCTACTTCCCTGAATTCAAACAAAATGCAAGCAGCGGCAGCAGCAGAAGCAAGGCTTACTCTAGCAAGACAGGAGTTGCACTACGTCCTGTCTGTACCTGAGCTATGGTGGAACAGACCTAACACCTCCCACTGCTGCACACATATTTTAAGTTTGCATCATTTGGTATGAAATACTAACTTGGTTACCCAGTGAGGTGATAGCTGTCTCCCAACCCACATAGATTCTCTGAGCCTGCTAATTTGAGGCCTAGCTAAAACCACTACACTCCCTATTAAGGTAACTCACAGTCATACAAATAGCTCTGTTGTGATTTAAGAAGACTGATGTTGCTTTGGTCTGCTATCTTTTGAGATTGCATTTACCAATTGTAAAATAGTTTTGTCATCACAGTAATGGCACCTGAAAATTTGGCTACTACTTGAACATGATCATGAAATTTGAAAAATTATTTCTCTTGTAATAGTTCAGGAGTTTCAAAGCATTTGAAGAATGTAAATTTCTTTCTGCATCTGCAAGTCCGTCTCCTTTAAACTATTCTGTGATTGTTTGATCCAGGCTTTTTCCTGGTAACCAGATGTAACTGGGAGGGGCTTGTCTCCTAGGTATTACTCACCCATTCTTTCCCCTCCTACAGGACAAAGAAATGTATGTAACAGGAGATAGGAAGTTTAGCCTCTCTTCTGTTTCCGGTGAGGGTAGAGTGCAAGGGAGTTCTTTTACTGCTCTCGGTCCCTTATCAGAACTGCACAGAAGATCAGGGAAAGGACATGGGTGGGACCCCCAAGTGAGAAAGGGGGTAGCTTTCTTCTAGGATTGGTTGGTGGGATTAAGTTGTGCTGGTTTGCTTGGTGGGTGGGTTGGGGTGTTTTTTTGCCCATTGCTTTTTGTTTTTTCTCTTTGTCACCCCTGTTTTCCCCCTTCCCTTTTTCCCTTCCTTTTCCCTTTCCCTGTTGTGGGTGCAAATTGTTTACATATAATTGTAGACATTTAGAGAAAAAATATATATATTTATACTGACTTGGCTCAGTTTCTTTCAAGTTTTTTTTTTTCTTCCTTTCCTTTTGCCTGCTTTGAGGAGTGGGGGGAAAGGGAGAGCAGCTCAGGCTGCGGAGCCAGGACAAAATAAAGACACTTAACAACATACAGGTTCTTATTATTAACTTTGAATGTACAAGTCCAGCATTTTGAAGGGAAAATGTCCTGTACTTGGAGTAGAACCAGAGCATTGTGAGGAGGGGAAAACCCCCACAAAACAACAAAAAAAACTAACCTGAATTGATTTTTTTTTTTTTTTTTACTTTAAATAATCCAACGGAGAAGTAGCTGGGAGATAAGTTAAGGGCAAAGTGATTTAAGTTATTGGATTCATAAGAATGCTTCAACACATGATTTCACAGACAAGAAAAAGCTTTACTAATATTCCAAAATATTTTTAGATCTAGCTCCCACTTGTGGTAATTAAAAAATTGTGATGTGTCATCTTCACCTACAACAGTGCCATGATCCAGTAAAGAGCTTCTGCAGAGCTTTTTCAGTCTGATCTTTCCACAGTATCCTATAGATAACATCTGAGTAGTGAGGAAAATTCTCCCAAGGCTGCAGTACACTGGATTTTTGCATGCTGTCAGATACCACTGAAGGGAGCCTGGCACTCTGAGATGCCTATTTCAGTCTGAGTAAAGGCTTAGTACCTTCCAAGTGGTTATCCAGCATAGTCGCTGTAAATTACCTTCCAGAGTCAAATTAGTACTTAAATTAGTATAATTAATACTTAAAACTCTTTGATACTTTTATCTTTGTGAGCCTGGTGAAGGTGTCAAAGCATCTTGCTGTGCAACGTGCAAATCCAAACACCCACATGGCTGTTCTGCCTCTCAGCAGACTGTTTCTATAATGGTAGCATAAATACAGGAGCCAAAATAAGGAGTGGTCTTTTTCCATTGTATTTTAGTAAGCTGAGAGTCTATAAGCACAGCCCAAGGGGAAGAAAGGAAAAAGAGACTTGTAGGGTAGAGCCAGAGTGTGAAAGCAGAGCTCTGACAGCTGGTGAGGGGAGAGGTGAGATCTGAAAGAGCAACGGGGCAGGAAAGGGAAGCTGTCACAAAGCCATAATTAGCTAAAAAAGGAATGAGACTGAAAGGACTTGAATGGACAGATTTCATTTGCCTTGCATCTATCTTCTTTGGATGAAAAAGCACCCTCCCTAGAAAGGAAGGGGGTTTAGTGTGTTGCTCCCAAGGAGTAGGCTTGTTCTTATGGCATAGGTCTGTCTGCAGAAAAATCCCCTTCTCCCAAGAGGAGCTGGGGAGAGAAAACAGACCTGTCTCACGTCACCCAGCTCTGCAGCACTGCAACAGGCAGGGGTCCTGCCTCTGGGGGCTGCTCCTATCACTTTAGCAAAGCTGATTGCCCTGCTGGGAACACCTGGCTTCTTTGCCTCTGAAGGCTGTAAATGCACAGTTGTTTGTCCTCTCCTTGCAGACCTATCTTTCTTTTTTGCTGTTAATGAATACTATTCTGTTATGTTGTGGGTAACTTAAATAAACTTACCTATTACTATAGCTACTTGTGAAATAGATTTTTAAATGGTGCAGTGGGGATGAACTTCCTCTCCTTTCTTGAGCTTAGGTAGGCAGGCACAGACACACACGCTCACAAGATGTCTCAGTCTGGTTGAGTGAAAGCCTCAAATCCTCTCTTACAGATTGGCACAGGTAACCATGAAAGCACAGTCTCCCAACTAAGTCATCTTTTGCAATATCGTGACTACACAACCAAAAAAAAAAAAAAAAAAAAAAGTTTAAAGACCACTATTTACTTTCTCAGCTCTGACCATGTTTTTCTTGAAATTAAAGAATGTTATAAGATCAAAAATGAATGAGGGAAAAAGAGAGACAAAACTCAGGGTTTTGCAGCCTGGCAGGGAGTCTTGCTTTCCATCCCTGCACCATAGATTATTACTGTGCAAGGTAAACGAGTCTAGCTGGGAAGCACATTCCTGCTTTCTCAGCATCTTACCTACTTTGTTGTTGTATACTTGGGAACTTACTCTCTTTCTAGTCCTGAGCCCGTAGGACAAAAGACCTTGGAAATACCATGTGTCCCTTTCTTTGCTTATTAAAGTTCTTTTGTTCCTTTCTTGAGGAAACTGAAAGGATAAGGAATAAATAATGAAAAACAGATTACTTGTGTAATCATATATCAATCAAGAAAATGAATTAAGTGCAAACAGCTCAAATAATTACAGCTGTGTCCACCTAAGATCCCATTGAGTTTATGCTCATGGAAGGGGAGCTTGCCTGCCTCTGTGCCCTTCCACACTTTACGGATTTGGAGAAGGATTATGCACAAGCAGGATACCAGCACAAAGCCTTTTTCCTTGCTCTCTGTATTTTTAATATTATTCCAAAGTAGAAGAAAACAGCTGTGAGGGGAGCATGAATCACTTGCTCTAGGTCATATGTTGAAGAGTTCCTGTGCCCTTTCATGGTTTTGAACACAGAGATGATCTATTAACACTTACATGCAATACAGTTTTTGTACAGCTGCAAGTCCTGGAGTGCTGCAAGTGATATAAATGAGGCTGGCCAAAGCTCCTTCTATTGCAATGCATTCTCCAGCTCTGGGGTTTACACTTGTATTATGTTATAAAGGCTTTGGCTGATCTTCTTCTTCCCCAAGGAAGCTCAGTACAGCTCCCTCACCCATCACAAAGTCCAAATCAGAATCACATTTCTGGACAATGAGCCGGACTCCTGGCCCCAGGCCCAACTCCTAGGTCTGGAGGGGGAAGCATATAACAGCCTAAAATCGGCCCTGAACACACTGTGGAGCAAGACAGAAAGGAAAATTGGTTTTGCCCATCCTAAAAGCTCAGAGCAACAAGGGGAAATGGATGTGCCAGAGCTGGCTGGAGCTCTTGATTGTGCTTAGGTTAAAGGAAACACGGCTCTTCTTCCACTCCTCAAATACCTGCTACATTGATTTTTGTTTGATTTTTGTCTGATTTTCTCCTAGCATGTAAAATTTAGGAGGTGGAAGCTGAGATCATTTTCTGATAAAGCAAAAACATCTGTTAACCTTGAGTGCTATTGTCTGCCTCCAAGAAACTTCCATTTCTGCTCCATGTTATCACTGGATGATACTTTGATCAGTAGGAAAAGCCTAGGGAATTTCTTTATGGAGAACAGATTCTGGTGTGAATCAGAAGGGTGGCTGCACTAGTTCATCTGTGAGGTGCCTTAAAATGCAGGTCTCTCTCACTTGGTCAGTGGATTAGCTGTACATTGTTAGTTCTGCTCAGAGAGGGAAGGAATTTCTGGTAAATCAATAGTCAAAAAAGAACCTGCAGAGGATGCAGGTGGCAAAACAGTGTCTTCTTCGAGTTATTTTCAATGATAATATTGGCAAGGGATTTTTTAGTGTGTGTAATGGTCTCAGCTGTCACTGCATGGAAGTTTTGCATTATGAAGGAGAATATTTGAGTTAAAAAAAACTTGTTTTTTGGTTTTTTTGTTGGGGTTTTTTTGGTGTGTTTTTTTTCCCCATTTGAAACTGTCTGTTGACATTAAGCAACAAGCAAAATGAAAAATCTTCACTTAGGTATCCGTGACAGTCATACCACATGGCCCTCTCAAACTTGAAGGATGGACTCTACCAGGACCCAAGGCAATTTTACTCTGTCTTACTTTGTGTGTGAGAATGATAGACAGGCTTAAAGCTTGCTTTGATAATTAGTTTTTTCTATACCTGTTTCTGAATCTTACCTCGAAATTACCTGAGATGGTATTCAGTTTTTCTGAAGCCTGTGGCCTGGTACCTTGATACTCCCCTAAGTATCTCTAATCAGAAATGTTTGTTACTGATGTCTGTTTGTGTACATTTGGTTTTTGAGAAGGTAGAGCAGAGAGGTATCTACTAAATTATTTTGATTAAATCCCAGATTCTGTGTGCTAAATGGAAAAATCAAACATTTTGCAGAAAGGTCTTTGATATCTAACATCATCAATGGTGTAAGTCGGCTTTTCCACCTAATATTGTTATGGTTATGTAGTTATAACTCTTTGAAAATTCTTTAAATACATCTCAACAGCCATGCTAACAGCTGTGGGTTCAGGACTGAAGAATGCAGTTACTGTTCAGATCTGACTGAATTTGGAAGCTTTCCTTCCAATTTACTGTAATTATGTCACTGCAAGAGGTGCTGTTAAACATGTTAAGGGTCAATGAGAGAGAATTTAATTATATCATGCTGACAGTTCTTTTGCTTTCCATGCATAAAGTATTAAGTGTTAAAACCCTTGGACCGGTTAGTAGAAAAATGAAGATTAATGTCTTATCATACAGTAAAGAGAAGGAAATATGGGCAATGTTAGTGAAAAAAATGAACCCCAATAAACTAGACAGCTATAATCCTTTTTGGAGAAGGACTAGGATAACAGACTAAGACATTTGGCTTTGTTAATGAAAAAAGCCTTATGAAATAAAACAAAACTCAGATGTTTGATCCGTTCAGGGTGACATCATACAGGCACTCACTGCCTCCACATATCCTCACTGTACACTTTCCATGCAGAGTTCACTGTGGAGAAGGGTGGCTGGAAACAGCTGCCTTGCCTCAAATATTCCAGATAGAAGCTTCTCAAAACAATCTGCTGGTCACCAGGGAACTTGTTGTGACTAATTAATTTTTAGTGGATGTTTCATCAATTTGCCTCATTTTCAGGGCTCTGCTTCCTTCAGGATTTTCTATTGCAAGATTCATGAAAGACAGCTAATGTTAGTGTTGTTTGTGTTATGGATTGTTGTTACTCTGTCCCTAGCACACAATTTTACAATCTGTGCATATGTTTGTCAGTTTTGTACTGCATTCAGTGCAGATGAGTTTACTCGGATGTGAATCAGGCAAATAATTAATAACAGTGCCACCCATCCAGAAATCTCAGTGTCCTGGATATTACAAATGACAGTCATAAGAGAAAACTGATGTGCAAAATGAAATGACTTGCTGAAGGTCACCTAATTAAATGGTCAAGTTCAGCCTGCCATCCAAGACTCCTGACCTCCAAAGTCTGTTTCTCCTCTAACTGATCTTTTGTTGATACCACATGACACAGGAGCACAACAGAAAAAAAAAAGGCACCATGTCACTTGTGTTCATGTCCACCTATGTTAAAATGAAAAGCACGAAATATGATAGAGTTGAATCATCAAAGACTTCAGTACAACTGAAATAAGTCTTCTAAGACAGCCTTCTATGAATGAGCTCTGCAGCCATAACAGTATTTCAGATTGTATGGAAGCAAAGACAAATGCATTGCACTTACAGGCTGTCCGAAAACATAACTCAAAAAATTAAGGTGAACACACACTGGCCTTTTTGCTCACTTACAGAAGAACAAACACAATCTGTAATAGTTCCTTACTTTCTTTTGACTATGCATTTGAGTAGAAACATTTTCGAGAACAACGTTTGAATTTAATGCAAATGTTACTGGCTTTTTTTCACTAACAGTGAAGTTACACAGCTTCTTGATCCTTTAGACCGTTTTCTGAATGTTTTTTAGCATCCACCTGCAATTGTTTTTTGGATACAGTGATTAGTAAGTATTCCATCAACTCTCCATAGATTTTTATTTACAATATTTTCTACAAACAATGTGATGAGAATGTTTATCATTTGGATGAAATAATGAAAATGACCTTATTTGATTTCCTTGTATAATGCTGCCAAAGTCTGTAACAATAATGATGATAAATATAAACTCAGAATATTTCAGCCAAGATTTTGTAATGAAAAAGCATCAAAGACATTATATTCAACTATGCAATTGCTTTTTAGGCAGTTTGAGATAGAACAGCTGGTTGGAAACAGAAATGGTTCAACTTGCCTCATTTGAACGTGCATTTACACAGTGAAATACTCTTGATTTATAATTAAAACTGTACAAGAGGCCAAGAACACTCCCAGAGTCCATATATGAGGGTGTAAAATTGCAATATAGCATTAAAAAGAGCCAAAGAGATACTTTATTTTATTTTCAAAAATACAAATCTCCCATTCTAAAAACAGAATACCCTCCAAAAATATCAAGTGCAACAATAGCTGTAGCCATTTCCATGTTTAGCCTTCTAAAAAGCACTATTCAGTCATGGAAATTGATATGCCCATTAGTATATCCACACAAACCTCTGCTCTTTTCTGGTATTTGTATGTCAGACATTTAAACCTGTTTTAGCTGCTGCATTTGAGACTGTCTGCAGAGGAAGAAAACAGGAGCTGTAGGAAGCAACTCACCAGTGACCTATTGGGTTTCACTGAAACTGCTGTGTGGGATTAGGCAGAGAGATTGCAAATAAAAGAAGAATGGAAAAATCTTTGTGTCCTGAGGCAATGGCTGACAGTTAATTCAAGCCTTCTTAGTGTCATATAGGCACTATCAGCTGAGAACCATGATTCTGCTGCTGAGCTGGAGCTGCAGAATTGCCTGGCTGCTGAGAGAATGTGCAAATTGCTGGTGTTCTCAGCTGTCTTGATAACAGCAGCCCTGATGCCTTCTGCTATTGCCTTGGTTTCACAATAAATACATAGAAGGTGGGTAGGTGTTTCCAGTCGGTGGTGTCTACAAGCTGCGTTTAACAATAGTCATGTAGCTGTAAAAATAACCAAGCCAGACTTTCCCGAGAGATCTCTTTCCCTTACACTGAAAGGAAGAAAGGCAAATAAATTGCTTGCACTTTTCACACCCTGGACATAATGTTAAGGACTTTCTTTTTTAATCTCACACGCCTTAGTTTCCTTTCACCCCCTTTCCACCAGAAAATACTGGATGCGTAACAAAATCTTTAGGCAAAGCCAAAGGTGATAGCAAGTCTGAAAACAAATATTACAATCCTGTAAAGTGCTCTTTGGCCTCTATAAGTGCAAAGATGGCCTCATATCCCTTGTTGGATTTTCCCATCTTCTTGATGACTATCAGCTCAGCTGCAGTTTCCAGTAGCCCATAACATATATTAATAAGATTTTTCCCTTGATCATAGCAGTGATAGCATGAAGCCAAATCATGGATTCTGGATCTGTTATGATTGGACCTGTTTTCAGACCCAGGGATGCTGTGTGCAGAGAGAAAGATTTACTTGTTCGGTCTGCAAATCTCTCTGCCAGGCAGGCATGTTGCCCACAGAACATTTTCTACTGTTAAGTCTAATTTTAAATGTGGTTTACTCCACTTTCTTACACTAGCCTTTCATACTTAGAGTTGATCTCATTGTCAGGAAGTTTTTCCATATGTTCAAGTGTTTTCTTTCTCAATTCCATCCTATTACTACTAATAAACTCCCTCATACAATGTTTAATAACTTCTCCTCTTACTACCTCCAACTATACACAGGCAATTACATGTTTCCCTGTAGTCAGAACTTAATCAGCTTGCACATGCTGAACACATTAGAAATTTCCAGGGGTTTATGTACAGAATGGCTGGCCCCACGTCACCAGGATTTTCTGAAAAAGGCCAGTCCCTCACAGATCCCAGTGACCTGGCAGCATCAGTCCTTGGATCTGCTG
>JAWWLZ010000001.1:96513496-96530513 GCA_035041345.1 Poliocrania exsul | reverse complement strand
TACTTAGAGTTGATCTCATTGTCAGGAAGTTTTTCCATATGTTCAAGTGTTTTCTTTCTCAATTCCATCCTATTACTGCTAATAAACTCCCTCATACAATGTTTAATAACTTCTCCTCTTACTACCTCCAACTATACACAGGCAATTATATGTTTCCCTGTAGTCAGAACTTAATCAGCTTGCACATGCTGAACACATTAGAAATTTCCAGGGGTTCATGTACAGAATGGTTGGCCCCATGTCACCAGGATTTTCTGAAAAAGGCCAGTCCCTCACAGATCCCAGTGACCTGGCAGCATCAGTCCTTGGATCTGCTGAGGGATGCTCTGCTGGAAGATTGTCCAGGGGACATCTGTCCAGGTAGAAAGGGAAGCAGGAATAAATAGAGAAAGAGAATGAGAAAAAGAAAAAGAGAATGAGAAAGAGGACAAGAAAGAGAACAAGAAATGGGAGCTTCATTCCCTTCTAGCACCTAGAGGAGAGCTGGGCATGGGTGGCAGGAAGGGAATTTTATTACATGCTTCCTCCCTCTCTCCTTGCTTCCAGGTGCCTAATCTTTATTTGCCATTGCCCATATATTTTAGCCTTCTAACTCCTCTAAGATACGTGTGTTCAGCTTCAACTGGGATGAGGGGCCCTGGCCGAGCACAGTATGAGCCAGTGGACTGTCCTGTGGGACCAAGGGGTGCTTCCTCCAAGCTGTAGAGGAGAAACAGGCAATAGGGAAGGAAATAATGAGAGGAAAGAGGATGTTTGGGCAAGGTCTCTGTTAATCCACTAAATATAAACAATAAGGACGCCTCATGTCAAATTTAGATGGAGATAGACAATATTTTACTATATTATTCATTCGGAGAGATCAGGTTAGCAGATCTTATTTATCCCAATACATACAGATTTCCCCAGATGACTTGCACCTCCCTACCATGAAGGAATTTACATCCGTATCATGTGCGCTTCAGATGCACAAAACTTTCCTTCAGCTGCCATCTTATCTCATAGGCGTGTAACCTCTACTGCCAAAACAGCATAGGTACATTTAGTCCATCACTGTCCTGGCAGGACACAGTAATCAGTATATTGTTGCTCATGTTGTCCAAGGGACTGGCTTTAGAGATATATTCTGTATGTCTAGACTAAATAAGACTGTGCCCAAAGTAGTAGGTTTCCCTGTGATTCAGTAGAGAAAAAATTAATCCAATTTGTGCAGGATCCAGTTCAGTTTCTTCTCTTCTTCTCAAATGTGAACAAACATCACCTCCACTCCAGTGGATGTACTGATCAGGAAAGTCCTTTTCTGCTCACTAACTTATACTACTTACACTATGTATAAAATTCTTTAATACTCAAGCAAATGGGGAATGTAGTTCAGCATATCTGCTTTTATTGGAGAAAGCTGATCTACGAGAGTATCCTTCTTTATGACTTTCAATGTAAATGATGAGTGACTAAAGCATTAGATACCAGAGATGCCAGCTGTTTCATTTTGTTTAAAAAGGGGTTATTTCAAGCAAGTAATTGGAAGGGGGAGAAAAAAAAATAATAAAATAGCTGGGACAGATGCCCTATTCATCAGGACAAGCATTGCTTACTTGGGACAAAATCATATCCCAAAGATATGGAATAATTCCTTAGTGTTGGCATTTACTTCTGGGTAGCTCAACTGGCTCACCACAAGGCTGTATGGATCTCCTGCTTAGGTGTCTTTGGTTTTCATAGGAGTGTTCTGTGCTGGGAACATGAATCAGATTTTGGTACAAAAACTAAATCAATAACTACTCTCCTGCCTGCCTCCCAGTTAAGTGTCTCTATCAGTGTGCTTTATATTCACAACTTCACTGTGTCTCTCTGTGCTTCCTCTTAGAGTGAGTTTTAAGTGATGTTCACATGCAGCTTCATTGGGGTATTTGAGGAGTATTCTCACCCAGCTTAGGAACTTTGGGTATGAATCCCTCCAAGTGGAAGGAGACTTTCAATGATTTAACACAAAGGGAATAAATCTATACACAAGTGTGCTCATCAGAAGCTTAATTTCTTATATCTTCCATGGGCCATTCTTAATGAAGAACTGTGCCTGGACTCAACTTTAGCAGAGGCTTCTGGTTTTTAAGGAAGTTTTCCTCATAGTAAAAGACATTGAAGAACTAGAAAGCAGAACTGAAGACACATTCCTATTTCAGCATTTTCTTGTAAATATTTCCTTACTTACTGGGTTGGATTTTAAAAATAATTTTATTTGAATCTTCTTAGTTTTTCCCTTGCACAGTGAAGGGAAGCATCAGTAGTTTGCTCCTTGTTCCACTAGGAAGCAAAGTATCAAAGTCTATCTGATCTGCCCATGGATATTTCCACCTCTGCTGGTTCACCACAGAGAAACCAGTTTGTTGGAGTTTTTTTAATATTTATCAAATCTAAATGAAAATCAGGCAACAAGCTATCCATGAGCCAGCAATGTGCCTTGGGGCTGAGAAGGCCAGTGGTATCCTGAGGCAGATTAGGAAAAGCACTGCCAGCAGATAGAGGGAAGTGATCCTGCCCATCTATTCAGGCCTGATGAGGCCACATCTGGAGTGCTGTGTCCAGTTCTGGGCTCCTCAGGACAAGAGAGATATGGAGCTCCTGGAGTGGGTCCAGCAGCAGGCAAAAGTATGATTGAGAGACTGGATCATCTCTTCCACTAGTACAGGCTGAAGCAGTTGGGCTTGTTAATCCTCAAGAAGAGACAATGAGAGGGGACCTCATCAATGTCTGTAAGTATCTGAAGGGAGGATGTCAAGAGAATGGAGCCAGGCTCTGCTTGGTGGTGCTGAGCAATAGGACAAGAGGCAAGAGGCAAAAACTGATGCACAGGAAGTTTCATCTGAATATGAGGAAGAACTCCTTTACTCTATGGGTGACTGAGCACTGGAACAGGTTGCCCAGAGAGGTTGTGGAGTATCTCTCACTGTAAATATTAAAAAGTCATCTGCACAAAATCTTGAGTAATGTGCTCTGGAGGACACTGCTTGAAGAGGGACTAAATGTCTGTTCTGACCTTACCCCTTCGGTGATTCTCTGTATATAGTATAAATAATCTCCATCCCTATTTTTTCTTCTCATGAAATACCTGTGTGAAAAAATCAAAGCAGTTGAGGAAATTTACACCTTTTTTGTAAAAAATATAGATATTAAAAGTATACACGTTTGTTTTATAGCTCACTATAAACCAGTTGCTTTGTGTTTTAGAACATTATGTCTCCTCAATAGGGAACATGCCCTCTTTTTTGATTTCTAGCACACTGGAAGTTGGTAGCTTGTTTTTAGGTAGTAATTCTAGTAAAGGGATAAATTCAGAAATATATTCAAGAAAGAGGTGAAAAGAGCTATCTAGATGTCTTTATGTTAAAAACACTTCCATTCATGACATCTTTCTAGAGCTCATTATTTTTCTAGCATAACACTGTGCAAAATGAAAATAATTTATAACCACTTGCATTGTCTTGAAGCCCAGAATGTGACTTAGAAAAACAATTTGGGATTACAATGAAAATGGCTCATTACTGAAGGAGCTGAAGTAACACCAGATTTAATCCATCATCTATTTTTCTGGCAGTAAAATTGTGCCTTTCATGCATTATTGCTCTGTTTTTCCAATTCTGCATGTTAATACCTACAGTCACTTTCTTTTAAAAGATTAAAGAAATATTGTGCTGGCATTAATCAGAGAGATTTTGTCCTATTGGAGAAAATAATAACAACCATCTCCATTTCAGGGGTATTACACACAAAAGCCTTACAATAGGATTGAAATGCTCTGAGGGTGGAGGAAATGTCTGGAAGTTGTTCAATGCAGCCTGGACTTCTTTTTTTTTTTTTTTTTTCATTTGAAATGAAGGCTGAGTTGTTCATGAATGAGAACAATAGTGGCTTTTAAAGGAATGCAGTTGGGAAGATTGGCTTTTATTGGCAGCTTGTGCAAGGCCTGTGCTTCCAGAGTGCTGTCAGATGCAAGTTTGGATGACTGAGAAGCTGGACCTGCTCTTTTGTGTTGCCTAAACTCAGATTTGGTCTTGCAGAGCAGACCATGATAGCGGCACCAGTCCAGGAATAATTGAAGACAGACAGGAAAGAGAAAAGAGTCTCCTCTGGAAAGGGCACTGTAAAAACTGAATTATAAAACAGAATGTGCAGATTCCACTTGGCTAGGTGGAAAAGCCCACTGTTTCTCTGTTGTTGCAGTAAGGTTTTAATTAAAGTAGGTTCTCGTTATAAATTTTACAACAACTGCATGTGGATGGTACTTAGGTAAATGAATAAAGGTATGGCTTTCCCAAAATTTCAGAGGAAAAGTTTTGTATTGGATTTTATCTTGACATATTTGAAGCTTCCATAAACCAAGAGTTAAAAAGAAATCTTCAACAATCATTGACTTTTGCTGACCAAAAATAAGATTAAATCTGTTCAATCATTTAATGTCTCTCTTAATGAAAAGACAGAAATGTGTATGAAAGAACAAGTAGTTCCCAGAATCGGGAATCAAAAAGCATTGAGCAGGTCAAATAACAGTCAAATGGTCTGCAGTGATATCTTAAAGAAGGAAGCCTGGCAGGCAGAATTGTTAGCATTTTAATATTATTTATATTACCATCACCCCCAAGGAGACCCCATTGCACTAGTGTAGCTCAGGCCTTTTTCAGAGATTTTGACCTGCTCTTCATCTACCTTTTTTCCAAAATCATATTCTCTAAGAAGGACACTGTAAAAAATATGAAATACAAATTAAGCGTATTGTTACTAGACTCTTCCATGTTAGTTTTTTTTAAAAAATAGAAATGACCACTATGATGAATATATAGTGAAAGGGAATAAAGGTAGTAAGTATCAAATCAAACCTATTCAAAAGGAATCGGTTTTGTTTTGAACAGAAGGAATGCTTAGGTGATCTGAGTATGTTATGAGGTATCATGAATTTTCCTCTCTCATCTTGACTTTGTTTTCTAGGATCTAAACTCCATATTCATTAAGTTATTCTTTCAGAGAAACAATGTTCTCCCAAAGTATACTTTGATGTTTTAGGGCTTTTCACCTAGTCAATACAGAAGTGGTATTTATGAGGTCATATTCCAGATATACTGCCACATTTCCACCACATGTATATGCATTGCACTGTCTTTCTTTTCTAACATGACAGCTTTGTCTCAGAACAAGTTTCTGAAACTCCCTCTTACCTTGTAAATTCCTTAGATGCAGTTGTATGATGTTTAGTTTTATGTAAAGAACCAGACATATATTGCAGGATTTAAAAATTCCATTTATCCCCTTGAGTTGAATGCATTAAATAACATGAAAAAAATCAAAAGAAACCTGTCCATCATAATATTTCTAGAATCTCAGCATATGCAGGAATATACTTGTCAGATGACAAAAAAAAAAAATCTATCTATAGTTATACTACATTTGGTAAACAGAAAAGCCTATGAAATAATTTTCTTGTTTCTTAAGTTGCAAAGTTCAATAAAATTAAATCCTTTAATTAATTATGTTTATTTTCCTTCCTCTGCAGCTACAAATCCTTGCTAGACCCTACTCTGCTAGGTTTCTTATACAGGTAGTCTTATCCTAGAAATGTCCACAGCCTACACTCATGGTGCACAGATGAGGAAACCACATAAAGGGAGGACATAAATATGAAAAAAAATAGTGGGGTAAACAAACACAACACACAGAGGAGGATATTTCTCCATGAGCATTAGCTTTAAGTCCTTGCTTGTCACTCTCTATTGTTGATTGACTCAATCACAGGTTACAAAACAGTAATTCATTTTGACATCTTTATAATTTGATTCCTAACATTTGTCTGATGTTGGCTGAATGGGAACCTGTAGCACATAAAGGCTCCAAAATCTTGATCAGGATTTAGGGAATGAATTGCAAGGGGCACATACTTCTCAGTATGAGGATTTGTATCATTGCCTTCACTAGATTCTCTGCATCTGTGGTCCAGTTGTCAAGTGGAATTATTTAACTCATTCCATTCCTAAACCATGTGAGACAAAGAAGCAGTGTGGGTGCCCTCAGCTGCAAGCACATAGAGCGAAGGGCTTCTCACCTTGGTACTTGCACTGTGTTCAGAAAACCTGAGCTCTGGCCCTGATCAAGAGCTAAATTTCTATTTTAATCAAATATATGACATTTCCATTCCCATTGACAGGCTGCAGAGTCTTGGTCCCCTGGTTCTGGGAATCTCTTGTAGATGTACCTTACTACAGAAATCAGACTCTTGGGAAATGATGCATACCTGTATCTTTTTCCAGAATAGACCTAAGTTGCCTCTCCATTACCTGAGAACTGAGAACTTCTAATACACCAGTTAAGAAACAAAAACTGTATCTGATATTAAAAAACATTTTACATTTTGACTCTGTATTGAGCACAGAAACTACAGACATCTCAATAGTTTTGCTTGTTATAGAGAAACCAAAGAGAAAATCTTTCTTCATGTGAGAAAATATAAATAAATTCAAACAACCTCTGCCACTAAAGTTAGGAATGTTATTCAGTGCATTAAAATGAAAACCTTTATCCAAGAGAGATGAATATTTTATATGAACATTAAAATAGGTGTGGTTTCACTTCATTCCACTGCTTTAATAATACAATAGATCCCCAAGCATAATGGAGTGCAGTAAGTCAGCATGATGCCTGCTTTATATTGCTGAAATAGCTACCAAGAATAGTAATGAACGTGATTTCAGTGGATGCACTATAAAGCATACTCTAATGAATTTTCCCCTTTGAATAGCCAGTTGACAGATGAACATAGCTACGGAGGGGAAAGTGAGGGGAATAAGAGTATAACAGGGTCCATTGTTATGTTATTGTTGCTAGCAATAAGTTCTTGCCTGTTTTATCCGAAGCCTTCCAGAAAACAGTATTTTAGGAGAATGCCATGTGCTGCTTCACCTTTTGATGTCCCTTCATTGAAACTTGGGAAGTGAGAAAGAGAGGAAACAAGGCTCTCAAAAGAATAAGAAATGGAGTAAGAACTTTTACAGTCTTCAAAATCCAGCAATATTCCTACAGTTATCTCTGGGGATTGGTGGGTTTGTTGATTTTATGAGAGGGCTCTTTGCATAATTGCTCTAAGGTCTTCCATCCAGGATCTCTGAATTGTCATGCTGCCATAATTCTGTCTTATTTATTACTATCTTTCTGGAAAAGAACTCTTCATTTTCTAGTTATCTTAGCCTTCTTAGAAAAATTATTCTTCCCGAATTCTTACAGATATGTAAATAAGGGTGGGAAAGACTCCTACAGAAAAAAAAAAATCTCATTTGCACAAGAGCTGATCTACCATCGATGATGAAGTCCTCTGCTCTTGCAAATGGGCTGAAGGCACTGAAGCACTGCCAGTTAAACTCAGTCAACTACATTTGGAAGGGCTTAGGGTGGATGTTCACAGAAACAGAGAAATATGGGTGGTTTTCTTTGCAAAGCTGCATTGCAGTTTCAGATATTCTTATTGTGTATGTGTTTAGGGACCAACAGCACCTCTACTGATATTCAATTAAGTAAAATTATACTGATGTTTTTATTCTTTAGGGGAAACTGAAGGTTTGTATTCCAGGTTTAAAAAGTGGCAAGACAGACTTTATGACAGCTTTGCCATTTGGCACTGCCTTTGTTTGAAATTGTTTTTTCTGAGAACAGTGCTCAATGAACATAATACCTTGTTTTACAGACTGTTTCTTAAAATGTTTGTGCACTGAATTTCTCCAGTAGAAATAAGGGTTTTTTAATTCAAATTACTATAGGAAACAGAAGTGGTTTTCGGATTTAAACTGAGGGGTTTTTTCTCTCTTACTGTTTTTAAAAGGATAATTATCTCAGAAAAATATAGGTGAGAAAAGATAAATTAAATGGATGTTGGAGTTTTGCATAACTTATTGCTAAGATTAGAGAAGTAGACCAAAATAAAATAAGAACAAAGTTTATAATTTTTTTACTACAAGCCCAGGACCACCATAGTAGTGTGAGAAACAGGTATGATTTAGCAGTAACACTTTGGAGAGAAAATAAATACAAGGCTAGATTAAAGCATACAAGTCATATCACTAGGTTTCTTACTACTTCTTCACAGGCACAATTCCAAAGCCCTAAAAGTCAAGGGAAAAGATAAGAGACAGAACCATTTGTTGGCATTCATCCCAGGAACTGAGCTGTATATTATTGGATTTCAGTAGTCTTCCTTTCCTAAAAGTTGAGACTATAAAAACAAAAAGTCTGTTTTCATCCTAGAACCTTTTTTGTACATTTTAGAGTGCTTAAATTTATCAGTTTTCATCTGTTTGGGGTAAAGCTGTGTGTAGTATTACACACACATGAGCTAAAATCTTTTAGACACATTTAAAACTTGTGAGAGTTATTTTATTAAAAAGATCTTTGGACACAAAAATTTTATTAAGAATGTGGAAACAAACTTTCTACAGCTGTGTATTTCTAAACCTTCTTGGTTTCCACACAACTTGGTTGTTTGCTTGTGTTAGTGTTTGAACAAATAAATATTTTATTGCCAAATCACAGTTTTAACCTCTTTTAATGTCCTCATCTTCTTCTGACTGATACGTGGACTGTCTTTTGACTCTTTTCCTGTACCCTGTATATGCCTGACTACTATACATTGTTTCTTGACAAATACAGTCAATGCAGTGAAAGTAGAGGATGTATTACCTCTTGAAAAGCATCCTGAAACTTCTGGAAAACTCAAGGCAGCTGGTTTGACTTTAAATTGGACAATATAGATTTTCCTGGAAGGCTTAGGCTCACAGATGAATTATCTGTCTAGAAAAGATATCACTATTGATTTTTATAAAAATTAAGCAATCTTTCTTTTTACAGTTATAAATATTTTCATATGAGAGTGTTTGCTAAATATGGCGAAATGGCAACATCCACTTAGACATTTACTTCAAGTTTTGCCAAGTTGGTTGAACCTTAAAACTATGGGAGCCTCTGTCTGTATACACAGCTCATATAGGAAAATCATGTGCTCACACCAAACTCCCTTATAAAAATACAGAGAACTCTCACAGATCATTTTTCTTAGTGAGACTGGCCTCTTTCGGCAGTTCTTGATGTGAATCTGCACTTCCAGAGAACTGTCTGGGAAGTAAAAGAAAGCTACCAAGACATGAATTGACTGCCTTATGGCACCACCAGTGCTGAGGCCAAAACCTTATTAGACGCAACACATCTTTCTAACAATTTTCCTCCACACATTCTAAATGACCAAGACAATAATTCTTTGTCACTTGCTTTCCTGTTTCTTTTATAAGTTTAGAGTTAATTTTTCCACTGTTTCTTTTTTTTCCTACAAAATTTTCCTTCTTCTCCTAATAAATGACAGTAGGGAGACGTTTTATTTTTACTGAAAAGCAAAATATAGAAATGGGACAGGTTTTTAATGCCTGTATTCACATGACTGAATCTACATATGTGAAAAGGTGATCTAAAAGTGGAAGACATTTTATTAAAGTGATATTATTGTCTTTTTACTTGGCTTAGATTTGAGGTCAGGATTCTTGGATTCTCCTGTAGGCAAATGAAGACATCACTAACATCCAAAACTCAGCAAAGTGCTGAATGACTTAGACAGCTTTGCATTTACAGAGGAACCTCTGGAAAGATTTCCATATGGATTGAACACCTACATGAAAGAAAAAAAAAAATAATAAAATAAAGTTTAAGAAAAAACCCCCACTTTTGGACCTTTGGGGTCTATACTTATGTTTGCACTCAAACCCATTCCTATGACCAAGGTGATGATGTGAACTGAACATGTGAAAAAATAGAAAATAATTTGACTTTAGGACTGTAATTACGTTTCAGGTTTTATTGTGAGGGGAGAGGGGAAAGGGGGTGAGATTATGAAATTATGAGTGATTTTTTTCCCCTGGGATGAACTATAGGGTTTATTTCTTTATTGAAAAAAAATAATATAAAAGAGGGGGGGAGGGGAGTGGTAGTGGAATCTCTTAGAGCAGAGAAAGGCTTTTTCAGGCAAATGATGTCCCTTTACTAAATTTCTGAATAGAAACTCCATAGGCATGAACAGCAGAAATATAGAAACTCAGAAATTCTTCCATATCTTACAAAAGAAAGAAGTGGAAGAAAATGAAAACACGAGATGCCAGCAGTCACACTGTCTTTTCCAATACTCTTCTCCTTCAGTCTCAGGACCAAGCCCAAATCTGCTGAAACTGTTCATTGAACACCCTTTGCAGCACTGATTGTTGCAGATCCCCATCTGTAACCAAAAGGGCTGCCTTTGCAGGTCAAACTGTATCTAGCATGAATGTGAGGCTATTACACTAAACCTCTAATGAGCATGAATTCAAAGTATCTTCGTTCTGTTTTAATGACCTGTTGGTTTACTGATTTCTCTTCCAATATGGATTGAGATTTGGATTCAGTGTCTGGACTGGGGAATATTGCAGCAGTAGCAGCTGTTCACTATGTTTTCTTTTTCACTCCTCCTTTTTATTTGTGATCACCCCTTGTCCTTTCCTCTCCCTGCTGCAGCTAAGTGGAGGGTTAGTTGTTTCAAAGGGACAAATACATTACTTGACTCAAAACAACAAACATACATACACACACACACACACAAGTCTTGCTTTATTTATGAACTTTACAGTGATTGTTTTTACTTTCTATTTCAGGAGTTTAAAGTTAATTTTGCCTCAGACTCTGGAAGTGAGTTTTATTTTATTATATTACTATTTTTATTCAGTGTCCTCCTGGAAAAAAGTGAAGTGCATTTACTTCTTACAAACTGCAATTTTCAGTGAAGTCTGTTACGTGATGAGGTTTTGGAATGAGGGGATCCAGCAGAAGTCTGCCCTGTTGGCAGAGGTATGACAGATCCATATTTTGTAAGATGATCTTTTGCATAAAACCTTAAGCTGTTCCAGCTGGCTTTTTTTACTGTGTCTATACGGAAAAGCAAGGGAGCGGCTCTAAGAGCAGGCATGCCATTTCCAACCTTGTGCTCACTTCTGTCAAACACTTGGCCCTAACTCCGTCTCAGTTTCCCTTCTACTTTTTGTTTCTGTCAGTGACCATTTCAGATCCCTCCCATGCTTCTGCAGGTCACGTGAATAACATAGTGATTTTTTTTGAGCACTGGAGGAGGTTACTAAGGGAAGCTAAGGAGTTAAGATATGAGTGCATGATAAGAGTAAAATAGGAGCAGCTTGAGGAGGCAGATGGATCTCACTATCACCCGAAGCTCTCTCCAGCACTACCTATTATTCTTTCGTGATACATCTGGCTATACGACCACATGTTAAATATATTGGAGACTGTCTTGTGCAAGAAGAACAAAGCACATTTTTATGATAATCTGTCAGTTCACAAACGGGTGATCTTGATGAACCTGGGAGAAATTTCACAAAAAAAATCCTGTAAACAGACCTTAGGAACTCCAGTTCCCTGCAGGTAAGGTACCTCTTAGGAGAAGCCAGACTTGCATATGGTACAAATTTGGGATTTAGGCTAGACTAGGTCTGGGAATTGCTCGGATGACATTTAACACAGACGAAAGTTTAGAAAGATGGTGTCACTTCTTCAGATCTGGCTTCTGTTTTCAAACAACTTCTGTGTTGTTATAGGACCATCTGACACATTTGGCACATTACACCTTACAGACTATGCAATAAAAAAAATTGACTAAACAGGAATAATGAAATTGCCTTTAAAATAAGAAGATGCTAAATACATATATCTTTAATAGAAAATATTTCAGAATTATTTTGTAGTGTTTTTGAGAAGACAAAAGTGATCTTCATTGTCCAGCTTTTCATCTTCCCACAGAGTGACAGAAAGAAGTCATTACTACTCTCTGGAGGTGCTGTGTAGCATCAGTTATGGAGTATCAATGCACAAGGCTCATAAAATCATTTGCAGCTTGCCAGCTCTAATACCTCAGGAAAGGCTTTGTTTTCATTTTTGTTTTTTAAGAAACTGTACACAGCTAAGAGCTAGGGGAGAGAGTGAGAAAGGGACCTATGACAGCTAAAGACCAAAAAAACTTTTTTGAGAAGAAATAAACATTTTTTTTTCTCTTGTTCTCAATACTAACACTCAAAATTTCATATGTAAATGAAATACACAGTTGCTTTGGTTGCATAATGATGAACACAGGGTTAAAATGTAGGCACATTTTGAGCAGTCAAGCCATGTTGTAGTAGAACAGATGTGTTTTTTCTTTAAGCATATATGAGCCTGCAACTGTATGCATTTGTTATAGCAGAGGAAGATGTTGATTTAATGTAATTTTATATATGAAAAATTATATATATCTACATTTTCATTCATATCTATCTACCTGTCTAGAAATGTAACCTAAGCCCCCTCTTCTCAAATTGGGTTTTATTGAACTTAAATTATATGATGACAAATCAGAGTTTCTCCTTAAGTTAAATTCCAAAATTCCAGGATGCTGAATTTGAATTTTCATCAGCACAATTCTCTGAAGCCAGCACTGGTAAATCTGCAGAAGCATTTTCCATTAAATGTGTTTTTTCTGGGTGCTGACTGTTTATGAAGTGAGATCTTTAGTTGAGAAATATGGTGAGGCACAAGAACTGTTTGCCATTGAAGTTGCAAGTCTGTGTGAGCAGCTACTGTGATCTTGGCCAGCACATGGTTTTCAGAACCAATGATGCTCATGATGTGTAACACTAGTCCATTTTAATACTTCAGTATATTGTGGTGGTGATATGTTTAGCAGAGAATGGGCTCTATGGGATTTTTCTTGCAGTTCAACTTGTGGGGAGCAATAGTAATTATAATTTTCTTCTCAACATCTGTATTAAAAATTATTTAACACAGACTGTTATTTGGTGCTGGTTGTGTGGGTCATGGCCCACAGCTATTTGAGGCAAGGCTCTTCTCTTAAAAGCAGTGGAAATGGCATGGTCCCAGAAATGTGCCTAACCCCAATTCTCTTAAAATGCCTGATAAACATTTGTATGTATAAACTGTACTCTCATACAGCATAGGTGCTAATGATACTTGGAGAAAATGACAAAACAATAGCTAATAGAGAATCCCTCCAGAGACATTTGAAATAAACTTAGTGCACTGATATTAATGCCCACCTGGAATAGCTATTGCCCTACTTGGTAGGAAGTTCACTGTGCTCCCATCATGATTAAGTGGTGTCTGACACCATCTGCTTGTTCGTTTTACGTCACAGTACCATAATGTGGAAAACAGGGAAGAAACAGGCTCTGTGCTTTTATATACTAGTGTTATGGAAGACTTAATAGTATTTTCAAGGACAAAAACTCCAACCCAAAGCTTCTCCCCAAGAACAGATATAAACCATCACAACCTCAATGTGTGTTATATTTGCCTTCCCTCTCCCCCCCACCCTGGCTTTTAAAGAATGGAATTTGCATTTTTAAATATAGGAAAAGCAATAGTTACAGATGACAGGTTGTGGAAGTAGCAAAGCCTGGTCATGCATTTGCCATTAGAAACTGTGTAAATTGGTCAAATCCCAAAGGTTTTTGATAGGTACTTTCTAAATTTTATATTTTTGATTGTAATAAGAGCAGAAACTAGATTTGTGAAGAAGTCTTCAATGTTTCAGGATTTATAGGTCTGTGTTATTTGACACTTAAATTTGGACATTTGCAAATACAGAATTCATGTATGAGCAGGCACACCCAGACACTTCAGGCCAAGATATTTTTTCTGAGCAAGCTTATTAGAAATGATTGAATTTCCATTCAAGGATGCCAGAAACGTTTTTCACATTTCCTAAATAGTATAAAAGACTCTTTTTGAGTTATATGGCTCAATATGCATTAGAAATCTATTTTACCAGTAAGTTTCTAAATTTGAGCTATTTCTGAGTGCCAATTTGAATCTTTTATTTGGAAGATATGAAGCTGTAATGTAATAAGTGGTATGAATTTCATACAAGGTATCTTCAAAAGCTTTCTTCTTGTGTTCCTTAAAAAAAATTGGATACCTTCCCTTGCATTGTTTTTTGTAAATAATTCAGAGTAGCCACACCGGGGGCTATGGCAATAATGCTATTTTTTTAAATTGTTACATAATTTACTGTCTTTCATCCTGATGTGATGCAGGGTGACATAGTGTATACATTCATTTGGTACAAGGGAGAGCGTATATATGTATTAATCTGAAAGACGTTTATATCCAGAAAAGGCATATATTTCATAATAACTGGTGAATTTGTCTGTTGTAACAGACAACTGATGACCATTACAGAGTGTTCAGGGCTTAGGAGTTTGACAGTGAGTTTCATTGGGAAGATGCCTTTATGGAGAAATTGATAGACAATATGGACTTATGTTAGAGGTGATTCTAGGAGAGTATTAACCTGCAATGATAATTGATTGTATATAAGCCCAACCTTAGATAGGAAGAGACTTCATCTTGTAAGTGTTGTAACTGAGCAAATGTAAACAGATTACTCAAGTTTCTTTTCCAAAAAAAATTCAAGAACTGTTCATCCACTTCTGCAAGTGGGAGACGGGATGGAGAGCAAAGGATGTCAGGAGACATATGGGAGCAGATCTCCTCTTTCTGGGGCTCTGCAGGAGGCCAAACTCTCAGACCAGCCTCAAACACAGCAGCTGCCTGTCAGGACATTGCCATGGCCACTCCTGGGCTTCCAGAGGCAAAGTCAGGGCACTCATGTCTCAAAGTAAAAAGCTCTAAGAGACATGTATCCACTGTGAAAGACATAGCTCTCACTATTAGGGACTAATTTTTGCCACCTTGGCAAGGTATAAGGAAGTTCCAAGATTCACAAGTTGCCACTCATTTTATCTTTTGTTTCTAAAGGTAAAACTCCAGGTATGTAGCACTGTTGATCCCAGTTGAGCAATCCCAGTTAATCAAGGTCTCCAATTCCTTAAGAAGATATGAGTCTAGAAGGGCCTCAATGAATGAAAGTCTTGCTTTAGAGGTCATAGAGACAACAGGCTTTTATATGTAAGGTTCAGATAATCTGGTTTATTTATAGTGGGAAAAGATATGAACTGTTGAACTTCTCTGTAAAATTTTTAACTTTCTTGTCTATCTGTATATAGGGATATAGCAAGGTCAAACATACTGTAGGAGAGATATGTGGAAAAAGATGTTAGCAGTATGTAGCAGAAGGGCCCTTTTCTCAAGGCAAAACTTGGAGGAGTGTTTGGCAAAAGAGGAATAGGAGAGGGCTCCATATGTGAAAGACCAAATCATTAAGATTGAGAGTAAAGAAAAGAAGGAAGAGAGAAAGCTCTGCCTGTCTCAATATGAAGAACCCACAAGGTTTAGGATATGAACACAGGCCTGGGATGTCTGTAGACCACAATCATATGAAAGCTGGAAGGGGAAATAAATGAGGACCAGCATGCAACTTTTTGACATTATTCTGTTTGTGTTCTAGCATTTATATGCCATTGCCATTAGCAACTGTCTCTTGATAACATCAGCTTTCAGAAATATGTGGGATGGTACATTCCCAATAGATCAGGGTGCAGTAAAAAGACAGTAAAAAGTTTTGCCATGCAGCATGCACTGAGAGTGACATTCCATCAGTCTGTCTACAGATGAGTTTTCCAGTGGACTCATTTCCCTGTTTACTGTTCAACAATTGTTCATGATGTGGTAAATGCCATTGAAATTATTCTACCATGAAATTTGATTTTCAGTAATTTTCATGCTGCCACTCTGAAGTTGATGGTTATTGGAACTAGCAAGATAGTCAAAGGTGATTTTACCTGCCTAATATTCAGTAAGAAAGCTTTTTGAAGAGATAACACAGCAGCTACCAACTAATTTTAGATATACTCAGTTATAAAATGACCAGTTTCTTTAGGAAAAATATGATTTTTATGAATATATTAAATGCCTACTCATTTGAAAAAGCACTGTGACTCTGTCAGTTCAGGACATATCACTTTATTTTCAGAGCATTATTTGGTTTTCATCAGGCTGCAGGAAGCAGTAAAGAATGTCTTTTAAAGCCTAGGAAACATTTTCAAATTGTTGTTTGAAAATAATAATGTTCAACAAAAGGATCCATTTTGGACACAAATGTTCCCATAGTTCAGCCAACTCTATTTGTTTCACTGTTCTAATGCCCAGCATTATAATGATCATGCTGTTCAGTTATGTTGTTTATTATCTTCTTGGGAACCTCTCAACTTTTAAACCAAAATTACTTGTCGCTCATTGTAAAACAAACAAAGGAAAAGGAAGAGATCTTGTAAGCTGCACGACCTGTTGTTACAGATCTCTAATCTGGTTTTATGAGGATCCCAGGCACATGAAGCATTCAACATTAGGGAATGAGAGGAAATGAAGGTGGATTTCTGCAGGGCAAAGTTATTGCCAGACCAAAGCACAGTTGGTTGCTCATGGTTGCTCTCCAGCAAGAGTTGGCTGCCCAACATAATGGTGCAGAGGCGACTGCTAGACGCTCTACTTCTGCAATAGCAAGGCCACATCCAGCCTGCCTGTGACTTTTCAGTCTTATCTCAGCCCTGTGTGATGCCTTATAACTCTAAGAGTTATTCTATGATTTTTTTCTTTTAGTCCAGAGTGCAAAAAAGTGGGAAAGACTTGAGGTACAGCCAATAAGATGGGACAATTGAAAGAGAGCATTCATCAATTTATTGTGCTGAGAACTGGAAGCGATGACAAAGATAGTTTTTGTTGCCTCTGCTGTTGAGACAAAAATCTCCATCTGAGAAAATGGACTGTAACATTTTCAGCAGTGCTTATTCAGACAGAACACCATAAAATGCTACTTAAGGTGGGAGAAGAGGTAGAGCAGAATGTTGTATGATTCAATATTCTCAAATTTAAAAATCTATGCCCAGAAAGAGAAAACTGAGCAACTTCATTTCATATTAATTACTTGGTTTTCATTAGATATCTATCTATCTATCTATCTATCATCTATCTATCTATCTATCTATCTATCTATCTATCTATATCTATCTATCTA
>JAWWLZ010000001.1:96491116-96506845 GCA_035041345.1 Poliocrania exsul | reverse complement strand
GACAGAATGAAAAAAAAATAACAGACAAATAACAAGTCTGCTCACTCGGTCTTAGCTCTTGGCCCCTGAAATAGAAAATCAAGGTTGCAGCTTTGAAGAGTGTTGAAGTAATGAAATTCTGCTGTTGAATACCATCTTCATAACCAGCTTTTAAGATGGCATGATCTTGTTATTACCTGGCGAGAGAATTTTAATTTCTATGCATTTAAGCTGTCAAACAGGATTAATTATGTCGTTATGTACAATCTTTAGTGCTGAAGGATTACATACATTTATATCAGATTGTTTATAATAGTTTAGTTTTAATAAAACAGGATGACACAAAACCTAGCTGCTCAATTAAGTAAGTTTGGTGGTTGTGCTAAACTAGTTAGACATTAAAGCTGTTCCTAATGTTATTTTTGGTCTGGAGAAGATTGTTTTTTCCACCAATAAATTTCACACATTACGTGTTATAACTAATTGGTGTTTATTTTCCATGGGCTAGGGTACATGTTCTATCAATGTATTGAACGGCACCAGTTATCAGCATTATGCAGGGTATGGGTGAGTGTATGACTGAAAAACTGCATATATATGTATGAATGCAAACTACTCAAATAGGCCACAGTCCATCTTTAACAGTCCAGAAGCTAGAAAATGCAGGTATACTCAGGGAAAGGACTAGACTCTGAGATTCTTCATTCAATTCATGCATAGAAAACATGGTATTTGTGTATAACTGGCAAGGACTGCAATAATGCTAGACTTGTTGCCCTGGTTCTCACACTGTTGCCCTGGTTCTGACACCTCCATGGTTATGAACTTAACATGTGGTATGTTCTCCATAAAAAAATTCTGCCATTGTCAAGTTTCGTTGTGCAGACAATGAAGAAATTTATTGGACTACATGTACTGTACATGAAAATTCAGTCTCTAGGGATTACTTTCGGTTTGCCAGAACTTGATCTATTTCCAGGACATTTGAGGACTTTTCACAATTGGAACATATCTACCTGGGAGTGTGGGATAAAGAGAGAGGAAACCCCCAAACCTATAACTTTTAAAATTTTCACTAATAGGACTGAAATTTGGGATGGCAAAAAGAATTTCACAGAATATTGCATATACAGAATTACTTTTTTTTTTTTTTACATGTAGCAGATTTGTGACACATACAGGACAACATGCCTTTGTATGTATAGCAAATATAAACCTACCTACTGTGAAAGAAGGAACACTTCATAGATATCATAAGCTTTGTTTCACATTTAAAATGTCAAAGATTATTGCTTTTTTGTGTTGCTGATAAAACTTTACTGACTTTCAAAAGTTCTGAGATAGTGCATGTAACTGCTCAAAAAGAGCACTGGGAGAATAATATGATACAGAAAATAAAGGTTTTCTACAAACAAAAAATGCTACATGAGCTCCTGTTTTCAGGTTACACTTTGGATGTATGAGTTACTGCTCTTACTTCATTTGATGCGTAAATGTCTTAATGGAAAAACATCTTCCAAATTGATGAAACTTACTTTTTACTACTTAACCATTTTGTTTCTGTCATTTTTTTCATAACAACAATAACGCAAAGTCCTCATACCTTCAATTTTATTTTAGGAAAACAATCATTATTTTAGTTTTACATATAGATGGACAAACAGAAAGAAGTTCAAATGCCAGGTAAATTGCAAAACTAAGCAAAATACTGTTTTCATTGTAGTTGTGCAACCCCATTGTTTTGACGAGATCGAATGAAAATTCGAATCAACATGTAATGCGATTGTGCCTTTGTCTGAGGATTCAAATTCTTAAGAGGACTTTTTTATGATCCCAGCTAATTAAATTTTAGGCATTAGAGGCTGAGAGAGTAATGCAAGAAAACATATGATCCGCAACCACCTAGCACAAGTCATGAAAAATCAAGTATCTTCCTTTTTGACCTAAAAATTACCTTATGACAACTTTCTGCTGCTAAAGTTATGCAGAACTGACCCAGCCTTAGCACCCAACTTCCCACTTTCCCTCCACTCCGTAGTGCAATCAGTGCCTGTGCGGTGCTTGGCAGTTCAAGTACACAGTGAATAAAGGGAAGTCTTGGGATCCGGTCCCTGACTCCAGTACGACATAATTTGCTTTTCTTCTGTTTCCAACTTATGTCTGTATTCTGTCTCTGTTCCCAGAACCATTCACACATGTTTTAATTGAATAGACATTGGAATAAAACAAAGAATTCCTTCTAGCTTCTGACACCTGGAAATAGATTCCAGAAGGTAGGTCTTCTTTCCTGGAAGAAGCAAAATGTGCATTTGTGACTACTTTAGATAGGAAGCAGATTGAATTCTGGCCCACCATTTTCTAAAAAGTACTCTCATCAAGGGCTTTTATTTAAGGGTGGAGGGCATAATTTCCTGTTGCTTTAGCATTAGTATCTTAGATCACTGATTTTTTCAAATTAAGTTTTATAGGTGTCTACACCTATAAAATATTTAAATCCTGAATCGGTAGTATTGCCTCTCCCAACCCCAGAGTCATACACTCAAACACTCGAGAAGGATGTGATTTTCAGTCCCATTTTCTGCACAGCATTTCTCAGGTAGTCCCATGCCTGTTTTGCTTCATGGAGCTGCTTCTGTATCCCTTACAAATCTCAACATTTAAATTTGGGTTGTCAGTTCAGAACAGTGATGAACCACCTAAAAGCCCATGTCAACCTGGTGGTAATTGGTAAGCCCTTAAGTCGCAAGTACCTAGGAAAAAGATGAGCAGTCTGCCCTTAGGTCTTAAGTGTGCAGGAAAAAAGTGAGTAGCCTGACCTGGCTAGGCAGAGAGAGCGCATCTCTCAGGAAAGAAGGTACATAGGGAACTGAAGCTATCCAGCATGGCTTCAGATTGCTGCAAAAAGGATCCTGGCAGGAACTAAAATGAACAATTAGATTTAATTTCATGAAAGTGAGCCATAAAAAGTGGGGCGTTGATCTTGACTATTACCCCATCATTATAGAAAAAAATAGGGTTGGGCAAGATATGCAGAGGTTGCATGGTAGTTCTAAAAGTTCCTCCTTATCTCTCAGAAGAATCTGTAAATATATCAAGTTATTGAAACAATACAACTTCCTCAAATATTTTATTCTTTTTTTTCTTCTCTTATTTCTAGGAATTTCTAGTAACTAACCTGAATCTCTTTGTAGCTGAAATTTGTGTCATTTGCTTTTGTCCATGAACCCAGGAAAACACATTTTTTTCCCTTACTTCTTTACAGAGTAATATAAAACAGTTTTTACTCACTTGGGGAATAATGTGATGTCCTGACTCAGTTTTCTGTTCTTTAGTCAAAACAAGACTTGCTTTAAATCAGATTGTCTAACTAAGATCAGTCTCTTTTGCCTTCCTCATGACTTCTGTCTAAAACTGGACACATTATTTTAGATAAGATTGTAGCAAATATCAACTGACTGAAAATGACTTAACATTTCTTATTTTTGTTCATATATCTCAGTATGCTGTATGCCTCTCCTGCAACAGCATGATACAATTGACTCATGTTAGCTTCATGTTTATGTCAAGATCCTTTCACAAAGAAATGCTAACCGCTTGTTTTACAGCTGTATTTCTGCTGTTGATTATTCCTTCATAAATACAAAATCTTGTCTTTGTTACTATTGTGCCCAGTTTTTTCAGACTCTTTCTCCACTCTCTCAAAATGAATTACTAATCCTGTTTTATGGTTATTTTGTCATTCTACACTCTCTTTCAGTGTAAGTTTGTATATTTTACAAGCCTTTCTTTTTTTATCATCTTGATACCCAAAGAAATATTAGAAAGGACTAGATTCAGAAACAAACCGTTATATATGATGTGGCCTATTTCATGGGACTTGAAGTTACTGATGTTTATGACTAATAAAACTACAAACTAGAATGATAGCTTTAGATCTAAAAGTGAGGAAGCTTAAGGTATATTGCGTGCCCAGGAAAAAAAAAATTCTCTGGAAGGTCAGACTTCGCAGAAACAAAGGAAAATTCTGTGAAGAATTCCTGTCTGAACTTCATTTAATGGAACCATGGCAACTGGGCATTTGGCTAAATCTAATAATCACAGATCAGATAGTAATTGGAATTAAAGATCCAAAACTACAGACAGGACTTTTGGAAGATGCAGAATTAAACACATGCAAATTTTGTGTCAGTCTGCATTAATGTGCAGAAATCACCTAAGAGAGGTGGAAAGTACAAGAAGGAAAGCAAGATATGTGTACACTAGTCAGATTGAACAGGAGCAGCTGGAAAACATATTATATAAAGTAGAAATGGTCATATCAAACAGCAAGAAGTCCCAAAAGTGAAGTCCACAAGAGATGGGAGCATGCAGGGCCAAGAGATGTCTGGGATTTAGAAAACACTGCAAGAACCATGAGATTGTAACAACTTTAGAAACATCCATGAGCCAGAGGAAGAAAAGCAGAAGCAGGAAAACACAGAGTAAAAAGGTCAGTGGAATGTGAGAGTGCAGAACAAAAGAGATTAAAACTGCGTAGAAACTCTAAGTGGTTTTCATCTCATCTGTCTTCAGTAGTTGAAAAAGTGAATTGTATTTTCTAAGCTAGATGCCTAGGATCCTTCTGCAATCAGTGGTAAGAAATATATCTGCATAAAAATGAGGTTCAATAACTCTGCACCCTGAGCGATGGAAAAGTCAAGGACATGGCACTGTAGATCCCTAGTAAAATCAAATATAAAACAGAGAAGGTGATAAGGAACAATTCTTGTTAGCGGTTTACAGATATCAATGTTAGAATTTGGAAACCAGTGCAGAAAGAGATAGGGAATATAACTGTTTCCAACATTTAAATTCAGGAGCAGCAGAAGTAGAAAACAATTCATAAATCCTCAGCTATACTGTCTAGAGGGAAGCTGCAAATGATGGTCAGAGTTGACTGATTTTGCCTACAGCCAAAGGAAAGAGGTCACTGCAAGCCAGGAGGACAAGATTCACACAGAAAATATCAAACACACTTGTTCTGTCTTCTTGAAGCATTCAGCATTTATTCCAGTTGAAAAATGTCATGCAGTGTAAGATGGAGATTTTTTCAAATCCACTGACACTGTGCTGGTGTCTGGACACTCAAGAGAACAGTAAGTGAAATAAGCTTACATGTTTTTTTGGATAATCAATAGGAGTGGGCAGTCCCCCATGAACTTATTCCAATTTCTTTTACATAATTACACAATTTTCAGTTATGAAGGAAGTAATAGATTATATGTAACCTTTAATGCTTTCACAGACAGGGGGTGGTTAAGCTAAGGTGATTGGGTACAGTGCAACTATCAGTCTGAGAGGTCCCATTGAAAAATGCTCTTCCTATCTGAAGCCTTGCTTAAATTTGCCTTCTTTAAAACCTCAAGTGAGATATTGGCCACTTATACAAATAAATTATAGTCTTTATTTGGCACATCCTTAAATGCTTAGTTGACAGACACTTCAACCTAGCTAGAAATTAAGTCAGAAAGTAGAATACTGACCCAGCAACTTATGTCTGTCAATTAGCTCAGCTGATTAGAGCATTGTGCTAATAAAACCCAAGTGGCAGGTTTGATCCCTGGATGGGCCATTCACTTAAGTGTTGGACTTCATGATCCTTGTGGGTCTCTTACAACTCAGAATATTCTGTGAAACCTGTGTGAGTTATGGATAATGTCTATATTAGTGCAAAATAGATCCGGAGTGTCAACTAACAGGCCAGTAAAGTTCTCAGTCCAATAGGACTGTAAAAGATGCTACAGAAATTTGCAAATTTCATTGCTTAAGCTACCTTTCCACTTAATACCAGTATACTTCAGTTTTTTATCATACATGAAGGGATTTTCTTCTGTGTAGGTGAAGTTAGGCTGCCTATTTTTAAAAGCAGGAAATACTTCTTCAGTTCCTATACGTTATTCTGGTGATTTCCTTTCTAAAATACCAAATGAGTCAAAATAAATACAGGAAAATCAGTGGGATATTCTACTGGCTAATAAAGTGCAATTCACTTGGAAAGAGTTGGCAGTCTGTTACTTGCCCTGTCTTGGTGGATAAGGTGTAGGCAGGCTGAAGTAGAGAAAACTCAGAGATCTTTCCATTGCTCCATGGATGAAGCCAGTATAGTTCACACAATATAGTCACAGAAACAAAGGCAGCAATCATTTTTGAGTCATAAATGAAAACATGTAAGACTTTGAAGCAATGATAGCTCATATATATATATATGTGTGTATATATATGTATAGATGTGTATATATATACACATATATATACACATATATATGTGTATATATATATGTATATATGTGTATATATATACATATATACACATATATATATACATATATACATATACATATTTATATTTTTATATATTTATATATTTTAATACTGAGGTGTTGAGCCAACACAGAGTGATCAGTGCAATTGTTAATGCTGTTTTGTCTAAACATGTTTCTGTTATTTATTTGGATATTTAACAACAGAAACACATTCAAGACACCTTAGTACTGAAAAATAAAAGGCGGTTACATTTATGTGTATTTTTAAATGCTTTTTAATAAGACTGTGGACTCTGGTGGACAGATGTTAAAGAAAAAGTTAAATTATATGAAATTTAGCAGTTAATGAAGAGTGAAAATTGGATGCAAATTAATTGTGCCCTAAAATGTCCTGTGATTATGACAAAATGCAGTTTGCTCAGGAGTGTCACAGTTCCCTGTATAAGCATGTAGCATGACTGGGTTTTGTAAATACCACAGGTCACACATCCAGAATACATTTTATTGTTGCATGATAGGTTTCATTTGCCTCTGGAAAACATTATCCAATGGGAATATATGGAGGACTCTTGGTTTTTAGTGCTGCTGCATATCCAGCTTAGCTTAACCTTCTGGAAAACAATCACAAGCTAAATCAAAAACTGTATATATTTTACTGAGCTGTGCTTCTATTTTATCAATCTTTGCTACCATTTCACATCAGGATCACAATGGTCAACAAAAGCAGTGTTTAATTATCTGTTCTATGAGAGCAGCCAATTTCACTGGTGTCCATTGTCTACTAATGAATTCATCTGGCAATCATGTGTTAAATATTAATGAGTATCATACAATTTACTCATCTTGATTATTATAGCTTCCACTCAGCTGTGATGGAAAAATATGGTTTTTTTTTTTCTTTTTGGGACAGTGCTAGTAAAATGTGTGGTGTGTTTGTGGTATTACACTACAGCATGAAATGGAAAATATTCCTCCACTCAGGCAACTTTACTCTCTGAAGCAGTTTTATGATCATAGGGCTGTGATAGAAAAGGCCTTGAAATGCTTAAGTAATTACACTGCTCTGTAACTACTGTGTTTCTTTTCCAGGGTAATAAACAGACTGCAAAAACAGTCTTCTTCAGAGGATACTCAAAGGAATGTAAACAGGTCACTAGAACTAAGAAAAATAAGTTAAATACTATATTGGACCTACAGGACTCGAAGGCACATGCAAGTACTTGTTGAAGAATTGTGTCATTACAAAGGGTAGTTACACTTAATGACAGTAGCTCTTTTGTCAGAAAATGTAACTTTAAAATGACCACTTTTGTTTTGATTGAATGGCGGAAATGCTGATCAGAGAAAAAATAGTCTACATAACCAGTGAAGTGACCTTGTTTCCTTAGAAACTGAAATAATCCAACTGAAACTTTAAAGAACTTACTGGGAAAGGATTGCATGATAAATAGATATCTGTTTGCTGCAATTTATCTCTGAAACCATCTGGTCTTTTTTGTTAAATGTGATTACTGACACTTGAATCAAATTCAAGTTCTTCATCAAATTATCATTGTTTAAGTTGGTGACAACAATACTAATTCTATGTATGAGTTATGACTGGTTTTCTTCACTAGTATTTGTCTCTTCAATATTGACTGTTTGTTGTCCTGATGATTAAAGAAGGCATCAGTGTATCAGTATAGTTGAATTAAATCTGGCATAGGTATATGCTCTAGTTATGTCACAGAGCTGCTGTTTGGGGACTCAGAATTCATCCTTCTGGACCATTAATAACATTTGTTATTGAAGCTTCTCTGGCCATTCAGCCACAAGCTGGCATAGAAGTGTCTTGCAATCTGTTGAGGAAAAGTTGGTACCTCATGGAAAAATGTTTGTGAAGTACTGTTCAATTTCATAACATTCCAGTCTACAATGCCAGTGTATAAGCTTTAATATGGAAGAGAATGAGATCGTGTAAGGACAGCACAAATTTTGTTTGCAAGCCTTCATACAAATGAGACATGACTTCTCCATCTGTGGTTTTTTCAAAGCCGACTTGGAGGTAATTTCCACTCATCTTTCTCTTCCAGGTGCTGTCATACATACTATTGCTTTTTCTCAAAACAGAAATGTAGTCCAAACCCTATCATAAAACTAGAAAATCATTCCTGTTCAGTGTGGCTCATCATCATCCTGTAAGTTATTGTGTATATGAATTTATTTTTCTTTATGGCAGTCTCAACCCAATGAAATAAGATTTGGAAGAGTTTAATCAAGTCATCTGTGGCTTGAAAGTGACTGCTAATATCAGTTATGGGGCTACCTGACAATACACTGGAAATAGGATAGACACACCAGCTTAAGGGTTCTCCCAAACTTTATTCTTGAATCACAGCCACAAGCTACTTCAGAAGCATAGGAAACTGTATGGGAAAGGCCATATTTCAGGCTAAGCTTGCACACTTGGCTTTTATTAGATCAGTGAAAGCTACACAGAAACCAAAGCTTTCCTCTTGATAAAGTGGACTTTTCAAGTACCCAAAGGATGTTGACAAGTGATTGGCAGCCAGACTTCTATCTTTTCTCCACACAGCTGTCAATTACAACCACACCATTCAGTTTCTGAGGCAATCTTGGCATCCAGAGTCTTGCAGGAAAGAAATATAGTCTCTCAATCAGGATCTGCCTTTTGTTTTGCAGATTTCTAAAAAGTTAGCCTATCTGCCAGATTCCCAGGCCAGGCATTTTTCCCAGGTACATAAGCTGATCAATGCTGAGGCTGCATGAGCTACTTGGTTTTCACCAATCCCATCTATGTCTGGAGGCTCAGAAATGATCAGACTTCTCAAGAAGACTACAGGTTAACAATCATGTTTGTTCTGAAGAGATTTTAAAATTTGTACATCTAGCACTACTTTACACTTTTGAGATTTGTGACTGGTATATATTTGTCTTTGGATTTGATCAGGCCCAATTTGCTACATATACAAGACTGAACCAATACTGGAACACTCATATGATGTCCATCAGCTTCAGCCTGAAAATCACTAGTGCTGATTTTTCCCTTAACATTTCCAGAGCTGAACTTGCAGCAAATCTTATAAATCAGTTTACCTGCAGCTGAGTCTCGGGACCGCGTGGAGGACAGCCCCCGAGATAATTCAGACACACGGAGGAGTGGTGAACACTTTGAAAGCCTTTATTGCCGGTCGGGGTCTGGGTTATAAGGGTCCCTGTAGGGGTAGGGTTTGGAGGGGATTGAACAGCACATCTGAGGGCAGGATTAGGCTCAAAGGCAGGGATGGGAGAGGAAAAACCCTCAGGGAAAAAGCACACAGAGAGGGGGAAGGAACATGGAGGGGTGTGAGTTTTGGGTGTTGACACTGACAGCTGAGGCCCACTCAATGAGCAATAAGTGCTTGGGGGTTTTCTTTCCTGTGAAACTGACAATATACATAAAAAAAAAAAAAGTCCTGGACATGAAGTACATGGCAAAATATATAAACAGTGTAAGAAAAAAGGTAAGAATGTGTGAATAAGGACAAAGGGAAAACAGAAGATGCTTTGATACATATTTTTTCAAATAAAACTAAAGAGAAAAGGCAGACTATTAACACAGTACATAAAAAAAGGCACTAAATTTGCCTGTGCTTGCTAATTTTCTTTGCACAAGATGAATGCTGTGAGGTTTTTTTTATTTGCTGTTCATGGACAGTTAATGCTTTTCTAGCAGCTCTCTGCCAAACAGCAAGTTGATCTCTTAATCCTCCCCCACTCCCCAATGAGCCACACAGGCATTCTACTTTCCACTTTAGTAAGGGCATCACAAATATCACATGGACTTTATCTTAAATAACATTGTTGTGGAGTATACCCAAGGCCTGGGCTGTGTTTCTTTTTTTTTTTTTCCTGTTATTTTTCTCTTACTTTTAAATATAATTCCAGCTTGTGTAAGTGAAGAAGAAATTACCTCCTTTACTTCAGAAGGAATATTGAAACATGATTTATTTTTTACACAAGTCAAGTAATACTATATTTACTGTTCTGTAAAATTAAATTAGATAATCTTTTTGATTTATAAATTGCTGACAGATTCATTGTCATATCAATTGAATTTTTAGTACATCTAAGAATACTGAAATTGAACTCAAAAATTTCTAAGATAAAATTATAAATTGCAATATGATCAAAGATAATTTTGACTCATAAGAGTCACTTTTACTTGTGTTCTACTTTTATCTCTTCACCTTTACAGTGTAACAAGAAATGTTACAAAAGGGGAAAAATATTTTCAAGGAATATTTTTCCCTTAACAGCAAGACATTCTGGATTAGATCCTATGGAAAAACCTTTTATCCTGTGACATATTCAGTACTTAAAGAGCAAAAAACACATGATAGCCTCTGAGGATTCATGGAATGAATTCAGGGTTCTCTGATTCCCATTAGATCATAGTTAAAAAGCACTGTTTGTGTTCATTAAACATGATGATTCCATTATTGAAACTAAAATAAATAGCATCTTTTTGAAGCAATGAATATCCAGACAGAATTACATTTTAATGATGAAAAATGTCAAGTATTTCAGCAAAAAAAATCCCAGGTATTAAAACTATAGTTTTGTTTCAATTGTTTTCTAGAAGGTAAAACAAAAAAGCAAAAAACATGGTTAGTGTTTATATACATTCATATTTTGCCTGATTGTATTTGCCTATTTATTCATAAGTAACTGATGTGCAGTGTAATAATTTTGCCATTCACTTCTTCAGGATTTACATCAATTTATTAGATAATCTAGGTATTTAATTTTCTTATATATAATTCTAAAGTTTTTCCTGAAAATCATCACCCTGAAATCTGCATAGCCAGTAGAGATGTGGCTTTGTACAAGTATATTGTGACACAGACGTGTGTCAAAGCAACCCCACCACTGTTTGGCAATTTCCAGGCACTGTGTTTCAATGTTGACTTGGTTACTGTCTGTTTATTCATGTCAAGATTCCTCAAAACCTTATATGGAAAAATAACACTGTCTGTGAACCATTAAACAGTAAGTCTTGCCATACTGCTGAAGTCATGGAGCAATGAGAAAAAAATCATCCTTTATTATTCCCTAGTCTTGCCTCACTGTTCCCTCATCTTCCACTAGGTGGTGAAAAACATAGATGCCACTTTTCATTGAAAGAAAGAAAAAAATTATCTTTGGTGAAGCTACACTGGACCAAAGAATCATAAGATCATAGAATCATAGAATGATTTGGGTTGGAAGGAACCTTATAGATCATCTGATTCCAACATCCCTGCCATGGGCAGGGGTACTGTTCGCTAGACCACATTGCTCAGAGGCCAGTCCAACCTGGCCTTGAACACTTCCAGAGACTGAGCATCCACACCTTCTCTGGGCACCGTTTTCTTGTGATAATCCAGGAGAAGATGCTGTAAGCCAACTATAACTAGGAAAGAAAAACCTGAGTTCCAGGCCAGGACTGACAGAGCTCATTTAATCCTGGCTGAACTGTTGAAGAGGAGGATCTCAAATTTAAAGTAGGACACTGGGAACTGGCATGCAACTTGCATAATGTGGTATGATAGCCACAACAGGTTATTGTGCCAGTAACAGTTTAGTTGTGGACAGCAGACACAGATGAGAAAACAAAACAAAACAAAACAAATCACATTTAATGACTGTCGCAAATTCCATTTTTCTCCCCTTCCAAGTATGTTTAAAGGCTGCATGTCAATATTCAGATAAAATATAAAAAATAAAATTGTACTTTTTTTTTGCCTTAATTTCTATGCAGATTATGAACAAAGAAGGACTTTGAGGTCTTTATATAACCTTACACTATGCAATTGCTCATAACTAAATCCTGATCTTCAAAGTCTGTACCTAATTTGTCCACTGTGCCAGGATGCAGAACAGTTTTTCCTGTTCTACGCCCTGGGATACTGGCACTCATAAACAAGTAAATGGCCAGAGTAGAATGAGAGATAAAAGTATTTGTGTCCTGATTCACAGAAGTGATTTGAAATCTAATTGGGATTTAGGCAGTTTTCTGAAGTGAATTAAAGATCATGGAGTCTGAATACATTCATTGTCTGTGGGCAGTGTATTTTGGTTCCAGATAATTGATGCCTTATGCCCATGATGGATACCCACAACCTATCAAGACGGATCATACCAAGACTAATGTCTTTTTCATGTGGCTTCATTGCCACCGGATACCAAAAGCAGTATAACCAACAGAATGAAGCCCTGAAACAAATCTACTGAGCTTTGCTAAGTCTCTGTCAGCCCTTATAAAACCGGACGGTACAGCACAAAAAGAATGAGGTTAGTGCTGGTGGACCAAGCTCAGATCCACAGTAGTGGTATTACTTAGACTGTCCCACTTCATCTTGGTTTAGGAAGAGCAGCGAACAAGAGGCACAGACCTAACTCAAGCTGGCACAGTGAGGTGCTTTGTTTCATAGATCCCAGCAGTCCTGACTCCTCAGTCCAGATTCTGATCATGTGCTAGCAGCTATGTGTCAGGAGGTGATCTTAGTGTGCACTATCCCTCTGTGTTCTCCTGGTTTGTTGGTATAGACCTAATTCTGCAGAGAAACATCCTGTTTCTGAAAGCCCTGCTCTAGGTGACCATGGATGCAGAACACAGGCATGTGCAGGCAAACCCTCTGTGAACTGGGGAAAGGGTAACTTGACTCTGCATGGTCTGCCATTTGCCACACATGCCTGAACTACTAAGGTAAGGAAATTAAAATTGAAACTGGGGAGACAGTCTATCCTATGGGTGAGGGGAGATATTGATTTTTTCATGAGTGACAGATGTGTTATGAGCAATTCCTTCCAAAGCAGTAAGAAGAAATTCCATCTAACTATGACATGCAAACAGGCATTTTCAAATCATGCATTTAAGTAGAAATAGGAGCACACTATAAAGCTCAGATCCATTTTTCCACACAGGGAGAGGGGGTAGTGCTCCACATTGGAACCACCCTACCTCTTCCTTATGATTTCTACACATTAGAATAATTTATCAGACACCATGGAGAAAGAAGTTTGGGTCTGTTTTTCTTCATTTGGCTTGTGTTTTTCAGATGGGGATCAAAACAAACCATATCCTGCCCCTGTGGAAAATACATTTATACTCAAGATATGCAAAACAGGATATGACAAAATTCTGGAGAAAAAGTACAGCACTGCTGATACGTGCGGTTCTGGTATAAATCATTCTTCAGCTCTGGGATTCATGTTGGAAACTACTCAGATAGACGATTTGATGCTTCAGAACTCCAAAGGAATAAATAGAAAGGAGAACAAAAAGACACTGATTTACAGTGAAAATGAAGTCATATGTTTACACTGAAGGAGTCTAGTCCTGCATCAGGATCTGTATTGCAATGTATAATCTACTTTGGGTTTATATCTACCAAGTGACAGAATTATGATACAGTTGTTTCATCAGAGCTTTCCAATTTGGTCATGTACTAAACATCGTTAGTTCATCAGTTACAACACTGGCTTACATTTTATTTTATTTAGCTGCTGTTTGCTTTCTTCTACTGTTTTTTTGCCTTTATTTTGAAAGTTCATTCATGCATGATCATTTTGTTAAAGTAAATAAAAGAGCATCATTTTTGACCGGATCAAATCTAAATAAGTGGCATAGGTACATAAAAATAAACCATTATTTAAATAGGCCATAAACTACTTCTGACATGAGTATCTATATGTTCTTGACCTATTTTTAATAGAAAATTTCATGTGGGTGCTCCATAGTTCCTGTTAGGTTTTTGCTTGTATCTCTATGATACAGGTAAGAGTCATGTAAAAGCAATAATAAAACTAGATTTTCACTTTCTGTTAATAAAATCTTTTCGCACTAGACAGAACTTGGAGGAAGTCCTTGCTCCTGAGTAAAAGTGACTAATACTATCAATGGGACTTTCCACTGATGAATTGATGATGTTCATAATCAGCAAAAGCTACATCTCTCACCCACCATGTGTACACTACAACATCATTGCAGATGCTGTCACTTCCAACTCTGCCTTTTCAGTACAGTAGGCATCTTCTCAAAGTTTAATCTAATGCAGAAAATCTAATCTTCCAGTCTTGCATCTGGGAAGAATTAATCCTAAAGAAAAACATACGTTCTAAGACATATGCAGTTTCATGACTAATGTTTTAACTGCTTGGTCCTGGAACTGTACCTGAAAATTAGTTAAGTATTTAGGTTCCATGAATTAAACTTGAGATGTGATCAGGGCAAGCTAAAGAGCTCTGTTCCTGCTGTTGTCTAGTTGAGCCAGGCTGTCAAAGGCTGAATGGTCCTGAACTACTCTTATTGCAAGCAATTCTTCTGACGTAGTACAAGTTGAAAACATCTACTGAGAGTGGACACTTTAACCTGTTATGCTTGAAATATTCAACAAGGTTGGTATCCTTTTTACATACGTTTCTTGCAGAAAAAAATGGATGTGTTAAATAAGTCTGCAAGGAACTTTGATATTCACCTTAATTTCCTGGTTTTGCTTCATCCATTCCAAACACAATTTTGCACCTCCTAGAAAAATCCCCTTAAACAACACATAGGTAAAGACTCAGGCCTCAATTTCTATCACACTGTGTAACAACTTGTTTTCTGGCAAGTTTTAAGTTGAACATGAGTGCTAAAATACTGAGAGCCATTTGTACTTTAAGCATAAGAAAAGCTTGAACTAAAGCTTCTGAAATCCTATTTTAGGCTCCAGCATCCTTAGTTAAATCAGTCCTTTAGGACAAGATCCTAGCAACAGTCAAACTTCTTTCATTCGGACAGAATGTGGAATAGTGATGATTAAGCCTAAAATGAATATATTACAGTAATGAAACTTATAAAAAATAAGAAGGAAACAAAATCTGTTAATCAAATAATTTATAAATGCTTGCCTAGCCATATAGTCACACTTTATGACCTTTGGAAATCCACATTGCCTAATGTTTTGAAATATTGCAAAATAAACTTGAGAATCTTAAGTAATTTTAACAAAGAGCTGTCAGCATCAAGAATTGCCAAAGGCAGCTGTTCCAGATGTTTGGATTGCAGGGCAGAAGAGATGTTTTCATGGATGCGTCAGTGTTTCCTCCTGTCTTTGTATGGATTTGTGTTTGGGTGATAGAGAAAAGCTTCCTCAGAGCTCTCTATCTTCTTTTCTTTCACAAGATGTTAGACACATTTTCTCCCATGATCTTTGATCTTATTCATACAAGCACTGTAAAACATGCTGAGGAATCAGCAAGAAGCTGCAGAGCTAAATTACCCATTGAAATTATTTCAGCTCTGACACAGACTCTTCCATATACACCACTTTAATGTATGAAATCCCATTCAAGCCTTTTAGAGCAGCATTGTCAACAAGGTTACTAAATCCAGTATGTTGAACTAAGATGGAGTGAACCTTGTAGATGAAGAATGACCTTG
>JAWWLZ010000001.1:96399247-96466264 GCA_035041345.1 Poliocrania exsul | reverse complement strand
ATAGAGCTGCAAGAGCAAAGTGTATATATGAAAACTATTTTCCCTTGTTGTTTAAAATTTGTTTCTTATTAAAGAACCCTAATCAATAGAAACTGAACTCAAGATTCTCTATATTTCTTCCCAAACACTGAACTTGATTAAACAAATATGGCAACCCTAGTTCAGGCATGACACCTCATTGCAAGGAGCTTTATTCAGACCATACCATACACTTTGAATACCAGCAATGGGGGGTGATGGCCCTGATAAGGTCTTGATGAGTTGAGGGAAATGCCTCAACCTCCCTGGAGGGATGTTGGCAGGAACCATTGTCTTTCTGAAAGTGCTTATTGATGGAGTTACCAAGAAATGGAGTGTTATGGAAATGACATGGCCTTTATTCACAGCACTATGTGGCACTCTGTGGCACCCTGCAGAGACCCAAGGAGCCACCCATCAGGCATCTGTCTATCACCCCCAAAATATTGACTTTAGTCACAAAACCTACCTAAAGGAAAAAAAAGGTATAAAAAGAGATTGGGCATAAGACAAAACTGGGGAGAAATCATCATTGTCTCTGTGGGGGTAGCTGTGAGCAGCTTGCCCTGCCTCCTCCAACCTCTTCAGACAATGTAGGGGTGAGAAACCATGTGCTCTCTATACTTTATATTTTATATCTTATACTTTACTCTCTTACAAAACTTATTACTTTATACATTCTATCCTATATCTTATGCTTACAGCTACTTTGATTCTTACTCTATAAGCACCTTATTTACTAACTGTGTTTTGCCATTTTAATACTAATAACAGTAACTTGCCTTACACTTTCCAACTTACTTTATATTAGTTGTGTTCCTTTGCAGTGTGCAGTTCCTTTTCAACATGTGTATTGATGAGAAACGGCTCTGTTCTTTCCTTTTGCTTTGTGTTACAGAGAAGGTGGTGTGCAAGCTATTTTATTGCCCTGTGTTACTGAGGGGGAGTCTAAATTTGTGTTTTGGGTGGTTGTGTTTCTGGTTGGTAGTTTTCTGTTGTTAGTTTTTGTCTGTTGTGGGAGTGGGATACGCTACTTTATTGAAACTTAAGTTTGGTATGCTTGTCTCTGTAAAATGTGTTTTGTGCTGGTTTCTTTTGAGGCCTTTTGTTATCAATTAAATACAATCTTTCAGCTAAACGATATCACCAGCAACACAAAACCCACAATAACTGTCCCATACTTTGTTGGTACAGAAAAGTGAATGGTGAGCAATTCAGGTTTATATGGACCTTGTGAGACTGAAGTAGCTACCAGCTAATAATAAACAAGGCCACAGCTGCTGTTGACTGGTAAAGGAGAAATCACTCCCCAGGAGTTCACACTGTACTTTCTCACAGGACACCAGAGATGCACCTGAAAACAGTCAGGATGAGTTCATCAAAACATTGATATGAGATATGGACTATAACCAATTAAAGTTTGTGGTTTGATGGTGTGAGGGTCAATGTAGCCAATAGAACCTATCCTTAACACTATAAAAACCATGTGCAGTGTGTAATAAAGGGTCTTTCACTTTAAACCATAATGGCTTGTTGTGTGAAGTCCTTTTCTTCCGTGGAAGATTGTTTACTTTAATACTTGTATTACTAAATGTTATTTTGGCAGCTGTTGTGGAGAAAGTTCTTTCTTTGCTATTAAGTGTGGTCTGGTCTCATAGCAGAGATCAGAGATCCTTCCAACCTGTGTGCTGTCCAGAGTTTGTCAGGCAGTGTTGAGTTCAAAGACTGATTTTTCTGGAGATGCTTATATAGCTATTAAGTTCTCCCTGGCTTAAGTGTGGTCTTATAGCAGAGGTCAGAAACCCTTCCAATCTGTGTGCTGTCTATAGTTGATAGTCAGTGTAGGGAACGTAAGGCTCTGATTTTCTGGAGATGCTTATTGCTATTAAGTTCGCCCTGGCTTAAGTGTGGTCCTCACAGGAAGGTCAAAAATCTTTTCAGCCTGTGTTCTGTCCATAGTTCGATGGGCAATGATGGGTTCATAAAGCTTTGATTGTTCTGAGGATGCTTATAGCTATTAATTTTATATTAATACAGGTGGGACTAGAAATCTTTGCATTTCTGTCTCTCTCTCCCCCCTTTCATGTGACACAGCACCTGCCTCTATAAAAGATATGTACTCCTGCTCCTTTTAACCACCGAGTGCCACCTTGTCTGAGTTTGTGATGCAAAAAGATTCTTTGATATAAAGAGAAATACTTGCTAATGTGGTAAGTCTGTGACTGCAGCAAAACAACAAAACAGAGCTTCCAATAGGTTATGAGAAAATGCTATCCAGACTACAACCAACACTAAGATACCTAATCCTTTTGTGCATTACAAATGCCTCAAAAGTGTATTTCTTCAAGTTTATCTTTCTCCCTGAATCTCTGAGTGTATTATCCTCGAATACACTACACAATGCCTGCAGACACAATGAAATCCTGGAAAACGGTGGAAGTGGTGTTGCACAGAATGATTTCACAATGCTGAAGTTTTTAGATAAGATAAGTGTGCACAATAAACTCTGAAATTAGAGCTCTTGAATTACTTGGTTTAAATTTCCTATTCAAGGGACAGCTTTTGTACAAAAAAAAAAGATATAAACCCAGCTTCAATCTTCTTTCTGATTTCCCACCAGTTCTCCTCTTTATTTATCTCCTCTCTTCTGGATACTCCTTTTACCTATTTAGAGAAATATTGAAGAATTACAAGTTTGTGGTGACAGGCTAAACACTGAGCTGGAACTTATTTGCATTATACTTAATTCTCTAAAAAATGTGGATTTAGCCAGCTCAAAAATATCCACAAGTATGAATGAAGTTTTCTAAATACATTCAGCTGAAGAGTGCTTGGCAAAATGGCCTAGGCTCGTCAAGCAGGAGATGCATGTCTCTGCCTTTTATTTTTCTTATCTTCCCAAATTTATTGATAGGGATCAAGCTGATAAGTGTTGTTTAGAATTAGGATACTCGTATTCGGGTCTAGAATACTGCATTCAGTATTCACAGATTGTATGATTAAATGAAGTGTAAGTCTTTTGGGAGAAGCTCTGCTTTGCTTGCTGATCATCTTCTTCACAGAAAATGTCTAAATACTTACTGAGACAAGGAGATTTGTGATTAGTCTCTATGTAAATATCTAACCACCTTATCTGCATCTGTTTGCTACTTGAATTCCTTCCAGGTCCTCTGGTTAGCTACTGGGACCTGCTGTGACCACCAGCTCTCCTATATAGTATTAAAAGGCCAGAATCTCATGGTTTTCAGGATTCCTAACATAAAATTTAAATCCTGCAACATGGCTCCTGGGATACCAGATGTCTTCAGACAGATTCCCCTGAGGTTTTCTTGTATTGTTTTCTTCAGAAATTTTAAAATTAATAACATACATTCCAGTTCAGAAAGTGGAGGTTTGTTGGGTTTTTTTATAAGTCAGAACTGCAGGAAAGCTCTCACTACGGTGTTTTTTCCCCAGCATAAATGTTACTAGGGCACGATTTGAGGAAGAGTTATTATGCACTCTTGACCTACATGGGAGATATTCTGTGAATACTTATAACAGTGGGATTTGTATAACATACTAAGTTGTACAGCAATATCTATCTGTTCATTCATGCTGTGGAGCCAAAAGTTACATGAAGACTTAGGAAATCCCCTCCATTTCCAAAAGAAATATTTCCTTCTAACAGCAGAAATGATGTGAAGACCTGGGGAGAGATTTCTTGCAAAACACAACAGAGAAGCATTGATCATTTAAAATCCTGACTGACCTCCAAATATTCTCATTTTAAATATTTAGATTTAGCTAGATTAGCCTAGATTTAACCAGAGAAAAAATGCATATGATGTCAGCCAGGACAAAGTTTTCAGTTAGACATCTGTCAAGAGAACTTCTCTGGATATAAGTTATTGTTTGATCTTTCTAAAGATATGCTGCCAAACACTCATTATTGCTAAAATTTCAGCAACATTTCTGCCAAGTGTAGGGGAAGTGAGGAATGAGGCCTTTAGACTATAATAGTTTGTCTTCACCAAAACAACTGTAAATGAATCAAAATTAATATTTTATTACAACTGGAAAGCGATGACAGTCTCCAACTTATCTTAGATTTAAAGGGAATTTATAGCTATCCATTACACATGATATTGTGTAATCTGCTCTGAATGAGAGAAAAAAATGTTCCCTTAAATTAGAATTGCAATTAAATGACTAGAATAACTTGCTTCATATTGTTAAGCTGTAATTTGCTTGATCTTGACTTCTTTCTCCAAAACAATAATTAATTAGTGTTTGTGTGAAAGAGAAAGAGAAAAAGAGAAATTAACATTAAAAATAAAGGGAATAATGAGATTGCAGAAAATACTTAAGTTTCCAAACCCTGTTTAATTTGATAGTTTAGCTATATTAATAGATTTAAAACTCTCCTCTTTTGGGAAAAAAATGCGGCCAATATTCTGAATAAAATAATGATTAAAAAAAATCCCCTACCAGAAATCTGTACTGATCTCATGATTGTCTGCATCTGGTCTGCTCGGATTTAGTAAGACATTAGAGTATGTAGTCTCATATATAAAAGCAATTAAACAGTATGCGGTACACAAGGACTTTTTTTTTTTTCAGAGATTGCATGATGAAGACAATAGTTGTGCTGCTGGCTTTAAGATTTACTGAATTGACCTAATCATTAGTCTTGATCAAATATTAGAAAAAGGACATGAATAAGTAGTGGAAAAATACTATTATTTTATCTTCAGTTTTCCTATTAAACTTGCATTAAATATGTTAATTGCAGTATAAATTTGACTATTTTGGAATTATTTTTCTATTCTTTGTTTTAAAATTTATATTATAAAGTACTATAAATAAATAAAATCACCATCTGTGAAATAAATTTATGCCATATTCTAAGAGGCATCTTACCATGAGTGAAGCAAACTTATTGATAATATAACCACGAATTTAACCACAGATAGATTTTGTATTCACACATTCTGTATGAAAGTTCTGGTAATACTGGTTTCAAGTATATTAGACCAATCTCAGGAGAGAGCCTAACTGTCTCAGAGGTGAGACCAAACTGATCCCAGAGACGATGCCTAATCATCCCAGAAATGGGAGGGCAGGCTGAAATGATCCCAGAACTGGGTCCAGAGGAGTACAACAGAGTAACAGACAGAGACCCACTTCAGAGATGATCCATCGCACAAAGTTCAGAATCAGCCAGAACTGTCCCTGGTGGGAGTCTAAGATCTTACAGGAAGTTCATGCAGAGAGTTTGGGAAAGAGTATGCAGCACAGGAAGTTCTCAAAGAGAGAAGTTCTATTTTGGATAAAAATTAAGTAATTTTTATATCCTAGAGACATAAGAGGACATTGGACACCACCACTTTGAACATTCAATAGGTGCCATTGATTTCTATTTTTCACTTGAGTTGGCCAATAGACAATAATGTCTTCCACTCTTTCAGGACAATCTTTACTTTTCCAGTCTGTTTTTCTGTTCTTGCTGTTAGAACAGCTTACAACAATTATGAATTCTTACTTTCTTAGCATGCTTTCCCTTTTTTCCAGACTATTTTCTTTTTGGATAACAAGTTGCAATGACTGTTGTTTTCTCACTTATTGATGGTGTCTCAGGATGTCATCAGCTTCTATATAACCAAAAGCACTTCAAAGATGCCAGCTGCAATACTCTGGGATGCTTCTAGTTCATGGGTTTAGTTCCCAGGCTCTCAGCTTCCAGGCTGGCAGACATTTTCTCTGTCAGTATTTCCACAGATATCTTCTGTTTGGTAATTTTTCCCTTCTAATCAGCTCACCTCTCTGGCTGCTCACGTTACCACCTCATTCAGACATGGAAGAGGAAGTAAAGTGCATCCAGTTGAAGCTTCTTTATTTGACAGATACATCTTGTCTGCAATATTCAAGTTTCATTTTCAGAACGTGATATGCAAACCGCAAAAGTGTTGTGCACATATGTTTATGTTTTACAACACTTTGATTGCCATGGCAAAACTAATTTTAAAGCCTCCTTTCAGGCTTCCACCGGACTAGCTGAATATATACCACTGCAGGTATGCACAGTCCATGCTGAGCTATACAAGATGTTAGCACCATCTCCAATGTACTGTCACTATAATTTAAAGCAAAGCTTATAGGTTGTAATATAAGTGCATGCCTCCTATTGCATTATTGTTAGTAAATACTTGTGTCTAGTCTTTTCTGCTCTTTGTTCAGCTGAACACTGGAGGAAGTTTAACACTCTTATGGGAACTTCCTTCCAGCTTCATTCCCCATGCAGAGCCTGGGAAGGTCTGTTCCATGTTGGGGTCAGGTTTCTAATATTCAAAAAATCTGCAGGAGACTGAAGATAATAGAGTGGGATTTCCTGTTCCACTTGCAACAGATGCTTTGTTTGAAGCATAAGTTCTCCTGCACTGTAACTCAGAAGAATATATATGCTCTGCTTTTAGATAAAACGCTAACTATCTATCTGGAAATAAAACCCTGTAGTTTTAAAACAATGCTGTGAATGTCAATAAGCACAAGTACCAGGTTTCAAACTGACAATGAAGCTTTTACACTTTTAAATAATTTTAATTCCAGTGGAAACATTAATTTCAACTGAATTGAATTTACTCTGCAAGGACAACACTTTTTGTTCTCTGCTACCTGCTGTTTGATTGCATGTCCACTGGAAAGCTTTCAGTATTCATTTTCATTTTAGTACATATGTGTCATTTTTCATTAAGTATGAAATAGACTGTTCCAAGTTTTTGTGAAACAATAAATTTTCTACCAACTGGTTTCCATATCTTTGCATAAAAAGTAATTGGTACACGAGAAGCCAGTATTCTAGCTTAAAACATATTTTGGGTTTGACACTTAATTTTCAAAACCCAGCAGTATTGATTTTGTTTCCCATACTGGAAAAAAAAAAAGTTATTTTCACCTGTTACCACTAATTCTAGCAGAGAGAAAGTAGAAGCAAACACAGCAAAATAAAGACGAATTACCACACAGACACTATACAGAAAAAAAATCTAAAGCAGTTGGGGCTCCTCCCAATGCCGGTCTCACAGCTGTGGTTAGCCTACAACACTGCAGCTGCAGCTGTAATGCCCTCTTCAGTGGGCTCTGATAACTCCCATTTAGTGAGTCCCTCTATGCTTATTAATCTTACATTTTGGTTTGAACCTGTAGCTCAACTTTGCCAAGAGGCTCCTAACACAGCCTCCAGTCTCATGGAAAAAGCAAGCCCAGATTTGTCTTGGGTCAAAATTTTTTTCAGTGTTCCTCTTTCTTGGAAAGCACTGTGACTGTGTGAGTACAGGTTCTTGCTCACAAGCCGTGTTTTCAGCAAATAGGAGTGAGGCAAAAGAATGTGGTGGGTGTTTAAATTTTGTGGAGGAGACTTGAGGAGGAGGGGATTAGGCACTGAAGTTTTACCCTGCTTCAGTCCAGGAGGACTCGGAAAATTCAGACACACCAACTCCAGGACATATTCAGCATCAACTAGTTACTTCCCTAATCAGTTTTACAGTTGAGACCATGTATCCTTTCACTAGGTGCCATGCAATCCAATCCCTGATGTAGGCAGCCAATGTCCAGCTTGTGAATGGGAATTCACAGAATCACAGAATCACAGAATATGATGAGTTGAAATGGACCCACAAGGATCATCAAGTCCAAATCCTGGCCCTGCACAGGACCATCCCCAAGAGTCACAACATATGCCTGGGAGCACTGTCCAAATGCTTCTTTAATTCTTTCAGGCTTGGTGCTGTGATCACTTTGCTGGGGGGTTCCAATGCCCAACCACCCTCTGGGCGAAGAACCTTTTTCTAATATCCAACCTAAACCTCCCCTGACACAACTTCTGGTTATTCCCTTGGGAAATGTCACTGGTCACTATCCGATTGAAGAGTAAGAGCTTAATTTAACTCAGTTTAAAGAAGATGTAAAAAATATGGCAGATGAATCACTCTACAAATATACACTGTCTCAGATTTAGTTGTCTTCAATATAGACATAAAAAATGAGAATTAATTATTATTATGGAACTCACCTTGAGGGTTCCTTTTCCATTCCCAGGACATGGACCTAAGACAAGGCTGTCAATGATTTTTATTTTTTTTTTAAGTTACTCAAATAGAAAATCTTTTGTTTCAGTGAAATATAGTGAACTATTGGCAAAAAGTTGGAATTATCTGTTTGACTTTAAACTCAAATTATGGTGGATAGCAAGGAGCAGACATAGGAGTCCAGGATATGACTGCCACATTCTGAGCATAGCATATACAGCAATTCTTCTAAAGCCATCTGTACTCTGAGATGTAATTACACAGAAGGAAAGTAAGACAACTGCAGTAATATGGATTTCTTGGAAGAAATATTCCTCTATGTGCAGTCCTTTTCTGAAATATCCTTTTCTTTCAGGAAAGCCCCAAAACTCAGCACAGTACTCAGTCTTTTCAAAGACTAAGCAAAAGCAAACAAGTATTGACCAAATAGCACCAATTAGTTTTAATGTTTAAAGGTTTGAGACCTACATCACAGGGTTTTTTTCCCCATTTTCAAATTATAGTTCTAGAGAATTAATGTTGCAGGGTTCCTCTCATATAATATTAAAATCTTGCTTGTCGTCTATTGTTAGTTAAAGCAGCACTGAAATGTTTCTGTTCGCCAGATCTTTGCTTGGATCACAACTGAAAATGGTCATTTTGACCTGAATTGTTCTCATCTCAGTGAACATATTATTTATTTACAATCAGCTGCACATTTCATGATCAACATTCAGTATTTTGCTTAGCTTTAAAGCTTTTAAGTTAAGGAGAATTATTACTTTTATTACTATTATAGCTGTTCCAATGGATTTGCAAATCAGGGAGGTTTATACCATCCTGTTTTCACACACTTAGAACTCCCTGAAACACTTACAATGCACTCCAAAATTTCAATACTATGTATCTGTTCCAATACGATTTTCTTGGAAATAGATGAAGGTTGAGGACCTCCCCATATTATTTCCATTTCTTCTCCCCATAAAAAAGTGATTAAAATCCAGGCAATGCTGTGAAGAACAGAATTAAAGAGGCCTGATTTTCTGTTGACTTCTCCTTTTGTCTCCTGAGATTTGCCTAAAGGAAATCAGGGCTGGAGAGCCAATCCTGTCTCCATCTATTTATATGCACTCTAAAAGAAATGAAGGAAAAAAAAAAACCCAAACCAAATGAAAACTCCCCACATCATGGGTCATGGATGAACCCCAATTGGCAACTAAGTACCATTCATGTCATGGCCAGGTCCTACATTTTCCAAAACATCCCAGTTAACCCCATCACCTTTCCTGTCTTTTGATACATATATACAAACAGATATAATTCCATTAGTCTATGGGCCATTCCTAAAAAATTATTTAGGAAACATTCACAATTGCTTCATCTGTAAGGCAACAGTAAAAAGAAAGCAAGCCATTTTAAACAGTCATATTGTTCTGTGTGGTATCATGTCAACATTAAACAAGGAGATATCTATTTCTAGACTTCAGGCAACTCTTGGATCTTTGGCACTTGTTTTTACTTTATCAGGTTGCTTTCTACTATGGAGACTATTGCCATTTACCACTCTATCTACTCAGAAGAGTCTTTAGAACCAAATTCTAAAAGAAATTTCATTTTTCCATGAGAAAAATTCTGGTTTTTACATGTGTTTTACCAGATAATCAGCAGATGTAGATCTGTAAATCACTACAGATAAAATTAATTTCCATCTGAAATTAAGTTTCACCCACTTACTAAAAAATGGAAGGATAATCTACTAGAGTAAAAATTGTCTCAATGTGCCATTTGCATAAACATACAAAGTACTTACAAGTGATTTATGTAGCAATATCAAGAAAAATTACATCAGTAGCAGTTGATTTAGTAGGCTAGCCTTTAAAAAATTTTAATTAGTCTCAGACAGACTTTACTAAGCCTTATATAAAATAGAAAAAACAAGTCCTAAGAAATTGGTATGTTGAAAACCAAAGGTCTATGAGCCAAGGTAACTTAGCATTGCCATGACAACACTAATAATTCTGAGCAGAGAAATATCAGCAGCATGAGTAAAACATTGGCCAATGAAGACGATTAGAATATATGAATTATATTAAGTCAATACAGAAAGAAAAAAAAAACACTGTAAAAATTAAAAATATATTCATCTTCTGTCCAACTGTGGTTAGTAAATCTGGATATTTATTTTGATTGGTTGATCTGCAGGATCTCACTGAGGTAACAAAGCTCATCTGATACCCACAATATTGCTGTGGGACATCACAATACCACTGTGGTCAAAGAATGACCTCAATATCGGACAACCAGTGTGTGCAAACAAAATTCACAGTGGATTTCTCATCAAGATCATTTTGAGTCTTAACAGTGTTGCTGCAGGCAGTATTAGTGATGTATTTCCCAAGTTTGCTTAATAGGGTCTATAGTTTCTCCTCTGATTTTATATTGGTGTTCGTTCACTGTTATAAAGCCCTTTTACGATGGCAAGATATAATTCCTTCTCCAAGAAAATGATGCAGGTTTGCAAAAAGGCTAAGAGCATATCAATGGCAGATCTACACAGTGGTCAGACCAATAATGAGGTAGTGTCAATATTGTCACCACACCATGAAGCTTGAGGACACTAAAAACCATTCAGCCCTTCCATCAGCAGAGCATGGTGCACCATATGCTGATGTAGGACAGCCAAATATCTACTAGCCTAGTCACAGTAGTAGCACAAGTTCCAGATCATAATCAGACTCTGGGGCGCTCACTATTGACTTTGTGCTGCAGAGTCAGTCCATGCATCTTCCTCTTTGTGAATCTTAAGAAGAGGAAAACTCTGTCAACTCTACCACATGAGGTTCACTGCATTCATGTCACTTCAGATTAGGTATGTGCCCATTTTTCTGTCCTACAGACACAAACAAAGGATCAACAGCTGCATGTTTTTGAGTGGGACAGTGTCATCATGATGCTGTGCAGCGTCTCTCTCTCCTCTGCATCTCGGAGGCTGGGACTGTACCAGCTACTCCCTGGGTCATCTGTGGTCTTTGCCTCCCAGCATGATTTGGTAAGTCAGGCAGGCTTCCAGGATGACATGACCATATGGCCTCTGATCAAGGAGTAAGTTTCATTACAGCTGTACACTATTCTTGCTGAGCAGCACAGACGTTCCTTCAGTATGTTATCTATCTGTCTCTGCTGCTATCCAGATGTTGAGAGCAAACTGGAATGATTATCCCAGTGGTCTGATCTGTAGGACACCAGTGTGACTAAACCTGACATGTGTCCATAGTATAAACAGAAAATAAATGACCAAAAATCTATATAAGAGGTTGCAGAAAATTAATATCAGAATTCTCCTTTGCTTTATTTTAGTAAATCTTATTAAACCCCTCCTGGTATAGATATATATGTGTATAGGAGTTTCAAAGGAGGTCTCCCTGAAAAATGGCATCTATATAAATTAGCAGAGAACTCTGTGAAAAATCAAATCCTGTAATCAATAGAACAACAAATAAAAATTTCAACAGGTAGTCAAGTAACAGGAAACAAGATAGCAGAATATGAGTCAGATTGTAAATAGGATGGCAGCTTTGAAATTCTCCAGTGTCTTGAAAAATACTAACAAAAGGAAAGAGAGTTATAGATCTGGAAAGCTTTCATAAAAAAGATACTGAAAAATAAAAAGGATTTGTGGGCTTCTCAGGGGCAGTTGGTTTTCCCTTAATTAGCCCATGCTGATACTGTAAAAGTAGAAACAATTAGATCCACTGAAGACTATCATGAAAGAAACCATTTAATCTGCAACCAAAAAATTTGAAGACTTTTGGTTTTTTAAAAAGATTTTTCTGTAACTTTAGAAAGCATTTTCCTGCTTATATCTTAGTTCAAGTGACTTTTGTCCTTCAGAAATCTATCAGCTGAGTCAGTGGCAACTGGCAAAAAGGGGTCTACACATTATTTCCCTTTACAAACTGGTAATTTAAACTGACTCAGAACTTACAGATGATACAATAAACAATGTTCTGTTTGTTTATTATTGGTGTATTTTGGAGGGTTTTCATTTTTATTGTAGTAGATGCTTGAGAGTTTCAAAAGAAGTATGAGTTCTGAGATGGATTCATGAGTTAACTTTCCTTTTTAGAAATACTTGAAGGAAAAATGTATTATTGGCCTTTGTCTTGTGTGATTTAAATATTTTTCTTGTGTGAGAATCAGCAAACAGTTATTTAAAGGAGAACAAACTCAGTTATTTCACCATGAAAATGCCAAATGCAAACTCAAAAAACTAAAAAATGCAAACCTTGGAAATTGCATATTTGACATCAAACCAGAAACAAGACATTTGCTTTATAACATAAAGATGATTTTTTTTTCTACAGCCATAAATAGCATAACAAATTTGTGTATGCTTTGGGGCTCAAAAACAGGAGACAAACACTCTGCTAGTACAGTTATGAATGCAATATTTGGTACAGCATTTCTGGTACACAGCATTTGGTAACCATTTGATACTGAACAAATGAAACTGAAATTATGAAATGCTATATGAGAAAGAATAGAGCTGAATTAGCCAAAAACACAATTCTGATGGCTCATTTCTTCCACCATGGCTTTTGCTTTCTCTCTTATATGATTTCCTAAGATTTCCCTGTTGTTCCTGCTTATTTTATTTCACTGTGTATTTTTCTCTTCTTCAGGGCCATCTGATCTCATTAAATACTGTCTCATAAATCACTTGCAAGAAGAGGGTGAACCAGCTCTGATCTAGTTATTGTTGGCAATCTTTCAGAAAGCAAAGTCATCTATCTTTATTTTCAAAAATGGCATCACTGCATGCAGCTATATAAATCTCCCCTTCCCTCCCTGCAAAGAAAATAAACACTGACAAGAATAAGAAATAAGGGATGAATTCCGTTCGAAATTGCAATTGAATTCAAGTAGGAAATGCCGAATTTTTTGCTAAAGGAGCACTTATTTATTAGATAGCTTATGCATAAAATGATAGCTGATGCCTATAAAAAGTAATAAATTTTCTGATCTTTATATCACAATTAAAGCAGTACTGATCAAAGATTGCAGCTCTACATGTCTTACAGATCCTTGTGCTTACAGAGCCTGTGCTTACCTGTCTTGATTTAGCACACATTTTTAGCTTAAGGAAAATAGGAAATCATACCTTACTTGACCCGAACAGGATAACAGCTGCTATCATGGGTAAAGATTGCTTGGCTTAGACCCTAACCAGACATAATGATGAAATCTGACCCAGCAAATTCTCTGGGGTAGCTTTGTTTGCCAAAACTTGAACAAAGGTAAGACAATACAGGCAGTGGTGTGAAGTGCTGGAGTGTTTATAGGAGCATGGGATTGTCTAGACACTTTAAAGCAATGGTAAAATCAGCTCTAATTGCATCAAATTAAAATTGAAGGGAAAGAGCGGGAGGGGGGCCTGGGCTTAGCTGCAAAACAGAGGTGAGTTTTAGCAAGACTGAGTTGCTGGGACGCTTCTGTATAATGTCTCAGCAAAAAGCAACAGTCAGTCTATTCACCTGCTACCAAATAAGACACTTCTTTTGGGTTTGGATGAAAATTGTAAACTTCTTTTTACTTGTAGTAAAATCATTCCATATATAATTACCAGGTTATTGGAGAGTCATCGTGCCCAGATGGCTTTTAAAGCAGGTGTGACAGCGCGCAATGTAATTTGTGGGAATAAGGTCAGACAAGCTTACAGACAAGTCTACTGTCTGCCTTCACCAGCACACAGGCTTGTGATGCCCCAGGGAGGGAAAACAAATCCACCTAGTGTAGATACAGCTGCCAACACCTAAAAATTTTAAGAAAAGGGTTGCTTTATTTTTTGCCATAGGTTTTGCTTTTGCTTAAAGAAAAGGTAAAAGCTATTCTGGTAAAAGGACGTTTTACTGGTATAACTCCTAGGCCTCCTTCCAGCATAGCTCAATCAGCAAAATATATCACTTAACTAACAGACTGATATGAGCCAGTAAAACTTCTAAGTCTAGACCAGTACTTAGCATTCAATTCCAAATTCAGTCTGGGGAGATGCTATGTGTTCATATTAAAAACCTAATTGGCCATGACTAAGTAATAATAATTATAAACATAATGTATTTAGACAGCATAAAACCCAGGCTTATTGTTTTGCCTTCTGATATTATCTCAGTACAGCCAAGAAAAATTTCTGTGATACATCTTCTCTGTGAAAGCTACTTATAAATTAGTTTTAAAAAATGAACTGGAAGATGAGGGCTACTGGAATATCCCCAAAGCCACAACTCAGAACCTGGTCAGCCTTTCTTGACCTGTCACTCAGGCAACTCATGATAAGATGATTATTAACCACATGCGAATGGTGGGATGTATAGAAAGTAGATAATAGTTAGTTGTTTCATCATATCTCTGAAGAGCAGGGATTTTTGTCAGCAGCTGAGAGTTTTGCCCTTCAAGCATGTTTAACATCATAGATTGAAAAATCTTTCCATAGTATTTCAGATTTAGAGATTTAAAATTACTGTGTTTCTCCAGACGTGGCCTTCCCTTCTCCACATCCAACAAAGGCAGCTGTTGAAAGGATTGGATCGCTCTTCCCTATCATAAATTCCACAGAAAAGGTCTAGGGAAAAGGGAAATTCCATGAGATTACTTTATCAAAGTTTATACAATTTTTACTTTCCCTGTGGAATGACAGAGGATAAAGAATAGAGCCAAAAAGAAAACCAAAACAGCTCAAGGTTAAACAGAAGAAAAAGAATGGAGAATTTTAGCACCTTTTTTCCCCCCCAAAATGATTTAAAAAACAAGGTCAATTTTCTTAAAATAAAAAAGGAAAATTATTAAGAGAGTGCCTCCTAAGAATGAGTAATTGCTAATGGGGTTCAAACCCAGAAATTTAACAAGGTCATTTAAGTTCATCTTAGAGAAAGAGAGCAACAAACATACACTGTAAAAATTGCCTGCACCAAAGGAAATAGGACAAAAATTTTTAAACCAGGAAATATTTATTAAACAAAATACAATATTAAGAGAATAAATTTGAGCTGTTGCTCTAAATAGTTTGCAGAAGGATTTAGGCAAGGATTTGGAAAGAAAGTAACCTATTCTGACATGCTGGTTAGAGGACAAATGTCAAGAGATAAGACTCCAACTGTTTATTTTTTTTTTCCATAGAAAAAAATTGCAACTGACTCTTTAAATAATTTTCCAAGTATATTTTTGACTCAGGAATATCTCAGAATTAATTCTTTCATGGTTACTAGGCTTCATCTGGCAAATATTGTGCACATTTTCTAAACTCAAGATGCTCAGTTGATAAATGCAATATGTCATACTTACACATTAGTTATATATCAGAAAAAGCAAATTCACCCCATTAAAAGCTGTTTGTGAACATAACATTAAATGCAAATTAGATGTTAAAACCAGAAAAGGTGACATTTTGGAGTCTACTTTAATGTCTGTGAATGAAAAAATCTGATATTCTGGAGATTTTTGGGTTTTGTGAGAAAGGCTTAATACAAATGATAGCTGGAAACTGAAGCTAGTCGAATAGTGCTAGAAGTTAGGAAACATGACAATGGCTAGCCAGGTAGTGCAAGTGTAAAGGTTTCATTGTGGGTTTGAAACCTGGTAGGTGCATTGAGACAGCGCAGTCGGAATGGTCCCTTTGTGTACAGACCCCTTCTTGGGGTTCAGCAGACTCCTAGTTGGCCAAGGATACACAGCAGTGATTGATAACTGATATTGATATAATAGTGTGGGCAGTCACATCCTTGTGTCTGAGACCACACTTTGGACCTAAACAATGGGTTAGCAAAGACACATTAATCAGTTTTCATGTTCCTCATGGTCTCCTCTAAGAAAGACTCATATGACTGTATTGTTCTGGACATATTTATGTCACTTCCTTCTCTGTTTTTTGAGCAATATTGATAACTTAAATATCAGATTATTTTTTACAAGCATCCTGAAGAATTTTTCCTTTCAAGTTGGTAATGTCCTTCTTAAAATATTTCTGGGGATTGCTTTTGGGTTTTGTTAGCTTGTTTTCTCCTCTCCAGTATTTGAGATTGGTCAAAGGTTACAGTTTAAACCAGATTAAAATAACCATTAAATAAGAGTAATTACAAAACAAAATGTGTCCAAAGTAGAATCTAGGCATCCCCAAGCCTTGACTCTATTTGTTATTTTATTATTCTGAAATAGCTCTGTTTCAAAATGTGAAATCTTAACTCACAGAAACACCATAACATTAAATAGTACATATACCTGAGAAACAACAGCAAGAGCAATATTTACAACTGAATTGGAACTGAAAGGCAGCTATTAGATGCCTTGATTTTTCACTTTCATCCTCCCATTCCACTGTTTTGTGAAGAATTTCTACACTTCATCTTTAAAAAGAACATATAAAATATCCACAAACATGTCCATCTAGTTTGGATTTGACCCCTAAATCCTTAACCAGAGCAACTGCATTCCTTTTTTCTTTGCTTTTGTACACAAGTGTGACTGCATACATGTATGATCTATCTATCTATCTATCTATCTATCTATCTATCTATCTATCTATCTATCTATCTATCTATCTATCTATCTATCTATAGTATAAGTGTAGGTAGATGTAGAAGGATACACACACTTCTCTCCTGTGACACTTTTATGTTCTTCCCCGAGACACAGTATGCTGTAGTATATGACTTCATGTCAGACTGACTTGGCACTTCAAAGATGAAAATCCTCAATTTATTTTTAGAAATATACAAGTATAGCAGAAGAAGAATATTTTATTCCTTCACTTAGACAGCAATGAGAATGCATCACTGTAAAATGCATGGTTAAATTCCATATCTCATTCAGTCCCAATCTTCTGCCTGAGGGATGGTCTATGTAACACAGGAAAAAAAATGAACAGTAATGTAACATATAGGTCAAAGTAAATAGTTCCTGTAGGAGGCAGTAATGTAAATTCACTTTAATTTATAGGCAGTCCTAGGATTAATGGCAATGAATGATGCAAATACAGCTTCACTAGAGTCTAGACTGAGATAACAGTGAAGTTCACTAGAAGATACATCAAACAGAAATCAAATTGTAGCAGTGAGGCCCTACTAGAAGTTTAATGAAACTGAACAAACGAAGCCACTCTTCCTCACTAACATTCATCAGAGACCCACAATCCTATTGTAATTGTTCTTACTTTTAGAAAAAATGTTGTTTTGAAGAAGACAGTACAGCACAGGTTGACAGCAACTAATATTGTAGTTTCCACCAGCAAAACCAAGAAAAGACCTAAGCCTGCTGAACTGCTTGTCTGAAGATACATGTTGAATGCACTCCTTTAATGGCTTTAGAAAAATGAGGGAGTAAATCCAACAAGTAACAGTGAAATAATCTGTATTCCCAACACTGTCCTAACTACAAGTGTTTGCCCAATATTCATTTGGCATTGCATCTATGTTTCCTTCTTTTGAATCTGAATTTGTTTCCCTGATTGTCTTCCCAGTGAGTAGCAGACAAGCATGAAGCACACATTTGCAATGTATTTGCATAATGTAACATGAACTCATCCCTTTGTCAGCGCCAGTGACACAAGGTAAGGTGCTCAGTCCATCCCTTGCCAGTCTCTATCCCTCTTAGAACAAATTCTGAATTGTGTGTTGTAAGATACTGAAAATATATATATACACATACTTCTACTTTGTAGAGGAAAGCAAACAACAAAGTCAGGATTTCTTCTTTCCCTTGGGGAGAAGTGGTTGAAAAAGGATATTTTTTTAGAAAAACAGTTCTTAAATTTAAGTCATTCACAGGCCACCATCTGTAGCTCAGTACTCTCTCCATTGACATTTTCCAGTAAACATAACTTCCTTGATTGGCATGTGATGGAAAGGCCTCATAACTTGCTAGGACTCAAGAAATTTCACATGTTGACAGGCAGGTAATAAGTATAACCCTAACAAGTAGCAGGAGTGATGGCTGTCTGCAGGAAAGTTAAGAAACAGGAAAGCTGAAGGCTTAAAGGGAGGTATGATAGAAAAAAAGGAAAATCAGGTCAGTCTTGTGACACATGTCAGCAAAAGTGGTAGAAAAATGGGTCTCTGGAGAAACCAGAGTAAAACAAACTTTACTATGGAAAACTTACAATGGTGTGCTTGTTTTTATAATAATTTTGGTACCCCTGTGGTGTAGGCATAGTTTAGCTGTGAAATTTTCCCACCGAATTTTGTAGTGTTACTCATGTTACAAGTAAGGCACAAGATTTAACCATGAGTAATGTTTTCTATGTGACATGGACGTGACTGACACTGTAAGCACTACCCTTAGGAGGCATCCAAAGGCATAGCCACTTGGGACTGATGAAGAGGGGAAAATAGTGTTTCTTGTGGAGACTTCATGATGAAGTAGACTGCAGTTCACCATCCTGTTTGGCTATGATTGGCTTCTTGAGATAAGATGAAGCGTAAAGAATCCTTTAAAGAAGTTAAGCAGAAAAATTAAGGAAAATGGCAAAAGTAAAACACTTGGTGCAAATAACTTAATTAGAACTGCAAAAGCTGAGCTAATAATAGCAAACCACCTGGTCTGACTGACTAGGTAATTGAGTGGATTACTCAGCACAGAGGATAAAACAGAGATTTTAAATCTTTAAGAGCCTGAAAAGAGAAGCTTGACTGAAGGAGATGACAGCAAAAAGATGACATCCTGGCAAACATCCATAGAAAGATAGATATCAAAACATTCTTTCTCCCACCCATTGACATAACTGGGGGAGAGTGGCTGGGGAACCTTTCAGCTTTCTTTGTGTAGTCCAGGTCTGTTTGTTCTAATGGTACTTTTCTCTAAATGTCCTGTACCTCTCAAGAAGATAAACTATGCACTTTTGCAGATGCTTACAGTTTGAAAGAGAGAACAAATAAAGCTCCAGAAGGGGTACAGCAGGTACAGGTGCCAAAGCCATGTTATTGTTTGCTCATTCACACAGCTTGAGAGAGATGGCAGAGCTCCAACATGCACTTCATTCTGAGTTGTGGCAAAGAGGCAAACAGCTGCCTCTGCCCACAAACTTCATGAGAGGGCTTTCTCTTCCCCAAAATAGATTGCTTACTGGAAACCACTAGTTCTAAAAGCAAACACAGAAAGTTGCTGGAATTAAGTAATGGGTGCTTTTGAAATGTGTTTTTCAAATAATTTCTACATGATACTTTTATTGCTTTTTTCTAAAGTTTCCCAATGAAGCTTTGTTTTAAGCAAATGTTTTACATTCTTTATCACTTATGATAATGACATGTTGCATAAATAAAGGTCAGGAAAAGTCTTTTCACAGAAAATTAAAAGATTCTTTTGCATCACTGACTGATTTTCTTTATTAGGGGTAAGTGCTAGCTAGCTTTTTTCACTCACTTTTTTCACACCAGTGGCATTTTCACTCAGATTGCTTAACCACACAATGTTTTTCCCCCTCCCTTAGCAAGGCCAGAAGACCTGATTCTTTAACAAATGATCTGAGACTTAGAGATTTCAGGAGGATTATTGTACCCTAAACCAGTTCCCAGTCCCTGGGAAAAACTCAATGCTATGGAAACTTCTGATATTTTGTGTCTTGCATATGTATTTCTTTCACTGCTTCCCCAAAGAAATGTAATGAGAATAGTGCTGCTGAGTCCAGTCAGCCACTAGTTCAGTTTAGATCTATCAATCAAGGAAAATTTTATATAACTTTGATGTTTGGTAATTTAAGGAACTCTTTCCTGATTTCCATGGAGAGGAAACAGGAATTTTGTACTACCTGGAGCTGTGGCATGTTTTAATAGGTTTCTTTTCTGATTCCTGCTCCAGGAAAAATGGAGGTGGCTTGTGTTCTGCCAAGTATATTTACAGTCATCAAAAAGATAGAAAGAATATTTGGCATTCATCAGAAGTCTAAATTATGTCTACTAGTTTCTATTCTGTAGTCTCTGCAAATAGATGGCTACAAGTTAGTATCACTATTTAATGGCAGAAGGAAAAAAGAACTGCTTTTCATTAAAACTGAAAGACACTACATCTTTTGACCACACTGACTTCTAAGCTAAAGTAGGACCATCTAGGAGACTGTGGAAAGTATTCTACCCACCCTTGAAGAAGAAATTAGGGGTTTTTTCCAATCCCTTGTTATTGGCACACACCGTACTGTTAGCACTGCTCTATGGAACATTCAGGTTTAGAAAGTTATGATTCACTTAGCCCCAGTGGTTTGACGTGTGCTGTGGTGTGTTACAACATTTTGCAATGAGGAGTTTCCACCAGGGGTGCAGCCTTCCCACCATCTGCCCCTCAAGAGTCCAAATGACCCATAGGCCTTGCATTAGAGGTCAGACAGCTCCTATATACCTTTTCACATCTATTATTTCCACACAGCTTCTCTCAGTTTATGTAGTAAGCAGAATTAATCTATAATTGTAAGTACCTATAACTCTCACTTACTAATGAAACTATATAGTTTGAATATTGCCAGTGAATTAATTGCCTCTCAAATAACAAATCCCCATAAGATTACCAGACATCAGAAAGAAAACAGAATAACATGGTGAAGTGTTTCCCAGTAAATTTTTCTTTTTGTAGGGTTAGAATCACAACACTGACTCCACACCCCACCCCCCCCACCCCCCTTCTCTCCATCCCCCCCCTCACTACAGTGGTAGTCAGATAAATCCTGAGTATGAAGAGATAGAGAAAATATGTGTTCACTGCAAGTAGCAACAGGAAGGCTGCCTTGATCCCTCATAAGGTCAACATCCACTTCAGGCCAAGGCAATTTTGTTTAAAATATCAGAAGCCAAAATATTGCTGAGATGAGACATATAATAACTGAGCCCTGAGCTGTCATCCCAAAACAAATGCATCATTTTCCTCTCATCAAAGAGCAAAAGCTTTTCCCAAATATTAAAGCTATAAGGGTGTGGGCAGGAGAATTGCCAGGTAAAATTGGCTCTCTACCTGCTTCACTTTAGCATATCAGTCAACTTCAGTATAACTTCAAAGGCTACATTTAAATAAACTTCTATATATTATTTGTTAACCAGCAAGATTGGATGAAGTAAAATCGAGGAGCTGCAGGTATACAACCTGTGCCTGAAGTCATCCTAATGTGAGGGGCAGACACTGAAAAGTCACTCCTACATCATCAGGTTAGCCATCTCTCTTTTGTTTATCACAAATGGCAAGTGTCTGGTTGTTATTTAATTTTTATGAGCCTAGAGGAAGAGGTAAATTTTCTAAAGGGATTCAGATTGATATCCTTGCCAGTTTTCATTTTGTTTGCAAATCCCACAGACATCTTTATACTATCAGATCACTGTCTGGGGAACACAATGGGTCTCAACTTGTTGATGTAGCTTTACAAATATTTCCTGCTATTTTTTTCTAACTGTTTCTATGTGGTCTATAATGTTGAAATTATGAAAATAAATGTCCTAGGTCAAGTCCTTTTAATGAAAGTCCATCTATTCTAAGTATTACATTAGGATGAATGAAGACCTTTGTTTTACACTTGGAAAATCACAATAGGACTGTTTAAATTATTTCTTTCAAGCCTCTGTCTATTAAGTTTTCTTTTTATTGGTAATTAGTTTATTCTACCAAGCACAATTAATTTTAACATATATCAGCTGAACTGTACCTGATAATTGCTTAATCAGATTCTAAGAATTATGTAAAACAAACTAATCGAAAAATCTGGACTTAGACAGGCAGCACAGTGAGAAAAGCAGAGGAAACACACTGACCTATGACACTTGGAGGAATCCTGCTCTAGGACTTTGTTGTAATCCTTTCTGAAAAGATACTTTTTCTGTTTTTCTCTTTTGCAACCTCAACTACGCAAAAATTTTCAACTCATTTCCTGAATCATTCTTCATTCTCTCTTCCATCTGGTCAAAAGAGAGATGTATTTTATTCTCTTTCTCCTCTCAAAAGACACAGGCATTTAACAATTTTCTAAGTCAAAGCCCAGCTAGTAGCTTCATTTTTATTCTGTTTTGGCTCTTCCCCCCAACCCTTATTGAAATGGTCTAACTGCTTGGCTCTTCTGTTATTTCCAGTTAAAGAAAACTCCTCCTGCTTTCATCCAGAGAAAAGTTAGCAGCTCACTAGCACCACTCAGGCACTGTGCTTTGGCATGCTTTCTGTTGCCAGAGATTATCATGTATTTTTTTCTGTTTGCTTCTGATCAGTATCACCACTTAAAGTTCTTGCTTATTTTTAGCAATGAACAGACTGTATCTCAATGCTGCTTATTTAGCAGTGGTAATTCACCTAGAATCCCTATTTTTTTCCTGCAGATGTCGAGATGCATGTCATTTTAACTCTCTGAAACAACTGTGAAAAACAGGAATGACCTTCCAAAATGTTCCTCTGTCATATGTCTAACAGTGAAAAGTTTAAACAAATTGCAAAGCACAATTCTGAGATTTCCTTTTGCACAAGGATCATCTGCAGAACAAAAGACTTGAATTGTTGCTTACATGCCTTCCAAACACAGACTTACAGCACTCAGGAGAAGGACTCTTTGTGAATTTGCTAGGTTTTCATCAATATTTAATATTTTGTCCCGTGCAAGCCTACTAGAAATATCCATCCAATTTTATTTGGCTTAGCTGCAAACACAATAATGAGGTTTGAAATCTGGCTAAATGATTGTAAACATTGAGTAATGATAAACAGCAGCACAGTGAATCAGAGGTGTCTAATGATGATACATCTGCTTCTGTTTATCTCCTTCATTTATAGTCCCCAAAAGGAAGAAATCAGCATGCAGATGACAGCAATTTACCCTAACTGGCATAGGCAGAGGAACGATACAGAGGTATACAAACAGAGTGGAAACACAGGCGGAAGTTAATTACATGAGATTCAATTTGTAAAGATGTAATTCTGGGATGAGAGGAAGAAGGCTATAATCCAAAATATATATATCCTCAATGGGAGGAAGAAATGTAGGGAATGGCAAAGCCAAGAAAAATCGGGGACCGCCAGGATGGGCTGCTGAAAGACACAATGCATTTTTTATAACAAATTGCACATAGAGATGGGCAAGGAAAGAAAAGAGCCTTTTCTATCAGTCTCAACTAGAATAATGTTTGTCATGGTTTGATTTTAAGGAAAGGAATGTCTGCAAAGTATGGAAAAGGTATATTGAGTTCAGAAAGGAGTGGGAAGAACTGTTGTGGCAAGAGATAATTTTGAAAGTCTCCTCCTTTCCAATTGATGGATATTGGTTATTGAAGACATTTACTTTCTCAGCCTTGTGAAGCATGAAAGGAATTATGCTATTCTACATCTTGTTCCTTTAGCATGAAGGAGAATAAAGACATATGTAGTATATTACCTTTAGGGATTTGGGGAAGATGGAGGCTTTAAAAGCTTTACAAAGTCAGATTATTTTTCTCAGTTGCAACACTGCAACATTAAAAAGATCTCTCCTGCAGTCCGCTTTTATTTAGTGCTACTTTTCTGCACTATAAAAAGAATGATCATCAGGATAGGCTTCACATTTCTCATAAAATATTTTGTAACACAACTTTTGCTGACAAGCCCTGAGTTTTTCTGGCAATTTGCCTATGCTACTGACATGTAGTTGTTTTTATTGGCTCAATACATTTTTTCATAAATAGCAACCACATAAAGGATTTTAATATCAAGTCAAAATTACTGTTATGCCCTTTGTGCTCTTTGTTGCCTCTACAAATCTGCATTTTATAAATCTGGGGTATTTTTCTTCTATAACTGTCTGTAGTCTTTCCAGAGCTGTAAGCTTCCATATGTTGGTAACCATAGAAATAATTTTCCTACAATACTTTTTAAAATTTGTTTAAGATGGAAAAAAACTAAATGCAACAAAATTATACCCTTGAAGAATTCAATCTCTTCTCTTTCAAAAACAATTACAGTTGAAGACAAAACAATATGTTTTGGGGAAAGACTAGAAGTGGCAAAATTATTAGCAGAAAATAGCCATAGCATGGCAGAAAAGTTTGGTTATGTAATTGAAGTCCGTAAAGAAAAGATAAATGAGTGGTAGAATTTTCTAAATTGCTATTAGGAAAAAATAGGAAATATTAGTAATAGCACCAAGCCTGTCTGAATTCAAGAAGTGTTTGACCAACAATCTCAGGCACATCATGATTCTTGAGGTGTCCTGCACATAGCCAGGAGTTGGCTATGATGATCCTGATAGGTCCCTTCCAACTGACCATATTCTATGATTAAAAACCTCTAAAAGCCTAAGGCTATGAAAACAACATAATCACACATGTCACCTCTCAACTTGGCACCTTATTTCTCCAGGGATAAATTACCTGCTGGTATGAACTGGCTCAGATTCACTGAGATTTGAATTGTCAGAGCCTGACTCTACATTTCATACTTCCAAAGGAGTACTCTCTCTTCATAGGAGCAAAGGAACACAATAAAAGAGGACTGGTCCATTGTTTAGAAATGTTTATATTTGCCTCTGTTGGAGGGTGGGGTGGGGGATGTGGAGGGGTGTTATTTGTTTTTTTTGTTTGTTTGTTTGTTTTGTTTGGGGGTTTTTGTTTGTTTTGGGTTTGTTTTGGGTTTGGTTTTTTGTTTGTTTGTTTGTTTTTTTCTTTCTGTTTATTTCAGACTCTGTGGTTCAACAATACAGACCTAAGCATATTTGCCTGTCCAGGGTACACTACACTCAGTCCCCACTGATGTGGGCAAAGTAGGGTCCAGTCAGGAACAAAGTAGTCCTTTTTTCCAATGCCAAGGAAAACATGGAAAATTCAATAATATGTGGGCATGTGTAATAGCTTTGCTTCCAAAACCACTGCTAGTACTTTTCTTCCACTGCCTTTCCAGCTATAGGCAGTAGGCAGCCACCTGTGGCTTGTTTTCTCCTGCACTGGAACAGAACAAAGACAAGCTCTCACCACTGCTTTAGCTGAGGGGCACTAACGATGAGCCCCAGGTGCAGACATTGCAATTTCTGCATTGCTTTTCCCCATCTGTAGGAGAATAAATATTTACCTCCTCACTGTCTCAGAAAGAGGAGGAAGTAACATGAGAACAGATCATCAGATAAAGGTTCTAGATAAGCATGATCAGTAGTGTCTGCATGTGTTGTATATATAGATATGTAGGCAATACACATGGCCTTTTGTGAGTAATGAGCAAATTATACTTTCATATCTCATTATTTATTGGCCAAAACATTGTAATTCTATTTGCACAAGAGCTAGAAATATATCTCTTTAAAACATCTTCCTCTCTTCTGTTGTCAGTTTAGACTTACTCAGACATTTGAATCTATAGAGAAACAATGGTAACATTGAAGAAAGAAGAGCTGACAGCTGCCTGACGCTGTCCTGCAATTCGAGGCATTGTTTGCTCGTGTCTTTCTGTTGCAGCACACCATCCTAACAAGCATGACCTTTAAATGATCCTTCAGCACATCCTTCTCTGCTCCTTCTGGCTAAGTTCACAGCTGGAAAATTTCCATTTTTTTGTAGCCATAAACTGGGGCTGGATCAAGCTTAACAATCTTCTTATGTTGACACAGGGCCAATGGCAATCCTGTCATAGTGCATGTCCTGCTTGAGTAACTTAACATTTTAACCCCTTTCCAGGGATTCAGATTCTTTCTAGATGTAAATTCTCTGTGACATCTGGCTATGATAGTTTGTGGCCTAAAATTTACATACAAAAATTATTTCTATGTGAACAACACTACTTTTAACCATAATACCCAAAGCAGCTTCCAGGGACAAAGTAACTGTTCCAAGTGTGGAACACAGTTTCAGGTGGAAAATAAGTCTAGGATAAAACATTAATCTGTTTCTTTTTCCACATATTTCATATTTTTCTTACTTCATATCAATGCTGTCACAAAGAAAAAGAAGTCCTTGAAAAGCGTACGCTGGCATGTGTAATTAGGAAAATGTTTTTACATATTTCAAAAATATGTTTCCAATGGCCAATATACTTTATCCAATTAAAGTTTTCACATCCTGTTGCTGATTTTGTTTTGGTTCTATTCTGGCCAGTTTGCTTTCTATGGAAATATTTGCATGCTATACTTTTCCAGATAGCTGATATGAAACCTGATATGAAACTGGTTACTATCAGTTTATTGGTAACTACTAAACTGAAATTTAAGATTTATAATTATCACATTGTTAATCTATAACTTGTTATATTTTGATATGGGAAGATTAAGCAATTAAATATCAGTCACTGGGCTGTGTTTTTTCACATTATCCTGACGTATTTAGAGTAAAGATGAATGTAATTGGTGAGACTGACAGTCATGCTTAATAAACTTTAACAAGGAAGTGCTCTTTCATAACTCTGCAGCATATTTTTAAGAAAATAGCTCTTACCTGTCAGTGGAAGGGAATTCAAATTCATCTCCTTCAATCTTCTGTCAATGCATTACTTGTAAAAGAACTAAATCTGAGCAAGGTAATTTCTACAAATTAGAAATGGCAAATGCCCCAGATGCCCCAAAAGAAAATTCGTCTTTAAAATATTCCGATGACAGATGGCTTGGAAGGACTACATCAGCTCAATATCGAAAGACTTATTGTGGTAAATCACAAATCACAACAGTAATGGAGAAATGTCATAAATGAGGCTGTGGACGGGAATTAGGATACCAGATTTTCCTTTTTCTTTGCCATTTTTCTAAAACTGCAGCAGAATTTTGTGCAAGTAAATAGTTTTCTATGATTCATGCTGTTTCTTTCATGCAGGACCAACTAATGATGGGTATCTGTGGTTGAAAAGTCTCACCAGAACAACTTCTGTGAGAAAGTGACTTGTGACACACAGACCCTGCACATTCCCTGAGACAGCATGATGGAGGGATTCAGAGAAGAGAGAGAAATCTTGTCTCACCATGATAAACTCGATGTGTGAAGAAGAAAATCCCATTCTTCAGGATTATTACACTCCTAAAGATGTATTTCACAAAATTCCTTCCTCTGCCAGTGAATAACATAGGCTGCCTATTAAGTTCTCTGCCACCTATTAGTATGAATGGCATGTATTATAAAAGACCATTAATGTTCCTCTAAGAAAAAAGTATGCCCTATGCTTGTAGTTTCAGTTGGCACTGAATACTTCCTGGATCATGTCATATCCAGGTTATGCCTGAAAACCATTTTCTGAATCAGTGAAAAGTATCAGACTGGAAAAATTTCATTTTACTTAACTGGCTAGCACTGACTTAATTCTTACTCACTAGGAGTCCAATTTGTCTTGACGCAACATCTATTTCCAGTAAAGAGACCATCAGAATTGCTGCTGCCAAAAAATGAGGACTGAATTGCACAGTATTGCATGAATTATTCTTCAGTTTACTTCACAACATCTAGTGCAGTGAATCCTGTGTTTTGTCTATGTTAGCTGTATATAACAGTATGTTATAATTTATTTAAGACACATTGGACCAAATTAATTGTTTTACAGAGTCTGAACTACCTCCGTAAAGCAAATGTGCCATAAAGCTATTCATTTAACTAAGTACTAAACCAGTCTGTGACTGTTTTATGCTATGCATGCAGAATCATCAAAACCAGTAAAAACATACAGGTAAACCTAGATGAGAATCTGCCTTCATTCAAGGCCAATTATAAAGGCAAGACAATCATATTATGTATGACAAGTCAATAAGAATGGCATATGAAAACAGAAAGGAGGAAACTTGCTCTAACACAGTCAATTCTTCTGGATAAGAATTTTACTGTTAAAGGACGCTCATTAGCAAAGAGCATTCAAACAGGACAAGTATTTCCCTCGACACTGGCTTCTGTGTTTTCACACTGGCTAAATTAATGTCTACCTGATTTGTAATAACAACATAAGTGAACGTAATTACATTACTTATAATTAAGCCACTTGTCTTTCAGACAAGACTGGAGAAACAGTGAAGTGTATGAAGGCAGAATACTATGGAAGTATGGATCTTTCTAGCTTGCCCCACACCCCTCTTGCACGTTGAATTTCAACAGCCAGTAACAATATGTAGAGAGACTAGACTAATTCTTTTTTCAAACGTTCTGTGTTATTTTTTCATAGTAAATGACAAAGGATTTGCATAGTGTAAAGTAAAAGACTGTTGGAGTCAAAGACAATACTTTGCTCACTGAAGAAAGGTTTTCCCTATACAAAGTTCTATTCCTTTCTACAGTACAACTATTACAGATAATATCAGAGGATGCAATTCAAAATGAAGCTTATTCTAACCTTCTGATTGAACCTTCAAGTTTAAAGTTACAAATGAAAGTCTGGATTTTATGAATAAAGCTTTCAGACCACACTACTACTAGAAATTTTAAAGGAAGCCAGAACATTGTCTCTGTGTGCTTTTTCTTGTACTCATATGGAAAGGAAATTCAGAGCATAGTCATTCTTGCAAAATTCACAGTGAAGAAAAAAGCACTTGTTTTGGTGATTTGCTTTTTAAATATTTGGTTGAAAAGTTTTTATTATTTGCAGCCAGAATGAATATTCCCTCATATGGAAGATTTTTTTTTACTTACTTTTGAGACTGGAAACATTTTCTTTCTGCTGTTAGTTTGGGTATTAATTCTCCTTAAACCTATACTCTCTTAGTTGGTCTACAAAAGTAGTTCGATTGTTGGTAAGAAAGCCTAAAATTACATCACACAAATTATTTTAGGTAGATACTTTGTTCTACACTTCTGATGGGGCAATAACTCTAAAAAAATGTTTTTTCAGATTCTTATTGAACTATTCATAATCATGCTCATGTTTTCCACTCTGTGTATCTCAGCAAGTGAGGCATTGTTCATATTGCCTGAAATGCTGTCCACAGATGTAGCTTCAATACTGCACCCAGCTCTTACTTAGCCCAGGAGTTTTGTCATTCACAGGAAACACATCCTAACATTTCAACCCTGAAAGCAATGGGGAGCCAAAATGTATCCAAAATACAGTTCTTTGAAGTAGAACAAAACAAACTAATATCAAACTATATCTGACAGTAAGAACAAAGGTGTTAATTTAAAACAAAAGTGATCTTTTTGTCCTTCCTGTCATCTTTACAGTACAGGTAAAATATGAGATGTGGCTCTCTTGGAATTTTACTGATATAGTATCTCTGACTGCCCAACAGAGCTACCAACAGCTAGCTCAGCCCATGTGGGGATTTATTTCTGTGCTTCATATAAATGAATATGTGGCAATACCATGAAAGAGAGTGAATTCTAGAGATGCTGTAAAACCACTGATGCACTTGGGTAGTTTGAAAGCCCCTCAGAGAGAGTGATGTGTTCTAATCTACAAGTTTTAATTTAATTTAATAGGATTTCCCTCTGAAACTAGTTATCAAAATCTGTTTTCTTCATAGGTAGCAAATTGATGGCATTGATGAGACAGAGCATTTAATCAATTTTATCAACAAAGCCGAGAAGATAACCTGGCCTAGTGCCATAACTAAACCAGAAAGACTGTGTCTGAAAACAAAAGACACTTGTATTCACTGGGAATACACTAAATGGTGAATTGCATTTGAAATTAAAGAATTATTTTTACAACTAAAAAAATCCCCTGTACATAAATTGTGTTCAGAAAAGTTATTTTTAATCCCAACTATTCTTGCAAATAGTTTTTAGAATTTCTTGCTCCCTGCTTTTCATTATTCTATAAAGTTTAATTCAAAGTGGCTGCCAATATCTTTCCTACTCAACTGTCTTGGGTTGAGCTGGCAAAATGCCAACTGCCCAATACAAAGTCAAAACTTCCCTCCCCCTCCCACTGAGAAAAGGGAGAAAGCAAAAAAAAAAAAAAACAACACACAAAAAAACTCAAAACAGGTTAAACTTAAACTAATTATATATATTTATACAGAAAAATTATAAGAAAACTTCAATATAATACACACTTACACAAGTTAGAAATAACAACAATTTTCTACCTCCCACAAAAAACACAGATTCCATCACTAGGTCTAATAAAGCAACGCAAAAGACACTGAGCAAGGCAAAAGAGAAAATAGCAATAAAATGTTTCTACTTTCCTGAACTAAAACAAAATATGATGTAGCGGCAGCAGGAGCAGGGCACAGCACAGGAGGACAGCTGTAGTGTGTCCTGCCTCCACTGTAGATGTGATGGCAACTGAGAAACTCTTCCTGCCTCAGGTTTGCATTATCTGGTATGAAATATTTCTTTGGTTGCTTAAGTCAGGTGATACCTGTCTCTCCTAATCTACATAGATTCTCTGAGCTAATTTGAGGCCTAGCTAAAACTAAAGCCAAAACTACCACACCAACTAACTTCAAACTGATTTTAATGTGCATTTTTCTTAATTATTATTTTTATGGTTAGGACACTATTATATGCTAGAAGAAAGGAGATGGGACAGTGCTGAAGGAACATGAAATAAATATGAAGCTATTAGCAATGACTGTATGTGCTTAATAATCATCCCTAAACACAGCTACAACCAACATATCTTCTTAATAGAACTGTGCACACAAAAGTACTGTAAGTACCACTTCTTTTCCATTTGCGGAGGATCTTATTATCCCAGTGGAACTGTACCCACAAATCATATTAAAAACTAGACAATTTAAATTCTTAGCAACAGAGAATACCACATCTAATGAAAACATTTGCTTTATTATTTTCTCTTCTTAACAAGTATGATACATATCACCAGTTAATTCCAAGCATAAGATTACAAATTCAGAAAATGTATACATAAGGCTACACGTTGATCTAATAGGAACAAATAACACTTCTCTACCCTAAGCAGGTGTTTCATGTCTTTTCAGGACTACGATTTTAAAAGTCAAATGTGATTCTTATATCAGCTCTTCAGTGTGAAACCTTTCATCTTTCATCATACTGATGGTATTCTTCCTCTGATTATGAACTGTGTACCTTATAAAGGCTAATCCCATGTAGAGGTTTGCCCTTAAGAGTTTAAAGCTTTCATATTTCTGTCTCTCAGGTCAAAAGTGATGGAGAGCTGTACAAGACTACACAACACAGTACAAGACTATATTTCTATGCCTCCCTCTTCTTGCAATATTATTGATATTGTGACTATATGATACAGAGTAAAATTTAGCTCCTCTATAGCTTCACAGAATTTTGCAGGTCAGAAGGACTTCAGGAATCTTCTAATACTGTAAAGAATTGTTGCAAGTTTACATTTGGAGCTTTTCTTTAGATCCATCTAAATGACTGTGTTTCATCAAATTTACATGAGATGGAATGAGCCAGAAAGTATTTTGCTTTTGCAAAACCTCAGGCATTATGTTTTGGTTTGCAAGTACAAAACCACCCCTTGTTTTGGTTTTCGGCTTGGATTGTCAGTCCAAGAGAAGCAATGAAAGAGAAGAGAGGTAATTATTGCAGCAGAGTTATGAAATAAATTTGTCTTGCTAGAGGCTGAGAATTTGTTTATATACAAAAGTTAAACTATCTTTTATTTTTAATGTTCCTTACCAAGGGTTGGAGGGTCTTTTTGAGTTCTCCAGTCTTTTAGTTAAAAGACATTTTGTATTTATTTTTATGGACAATAGCTTACACAGAAGTTTCAGAAATAATAGTTTTGACATTTGAACAAACTTTGTCCAGGTTCAAACACAAAATACTTGACAGTTTACAGCAGAATCATAGACTCGTGAATAATAGAATCATAGAATACCAGGTCCAAAGTGACCTCAGGAATCACATGGTCCAAACTTTTTTGACAAAAGTACAGTTTTGACAAGAAAGCTCAGCACCCTGTCCAGTTGAGTCTTACAGGTATGCAGTGTCGGGGAGTCTGCCACTTCCTTGGGAAGATTATTCCAATGGCTGCTTGTTCTCTTTGAGAAAAAGTTTTCCTTCTTTGTCTAATCAGAATCTCCCCAGGAGTAACTTGTTATCATTACTTTTCATCTTTTCCATATAAAAGAGAACCTCCACCTTCTTTGTTGTTATCTGATAAATACTTATGGTAATAAGGACTCCCCTAAGCCTTCTTTTCTCAGGGCTGAACAAAGTTCTCTCAGGCTTCCATCACATGGCAGTCTTCCCACAATCCCTTTGATCATCTTTGTAGTTCTCTGGACCATCTAGAGCTTGTCCACATCTCTTTTGTGTAGCAGGGGCCAAAACCAAACACAATACTCTGGTTTTTTTACTGACAAGTGTGGAGTAGAGTGGGATAATGGCTCCTTTATCTCTGCTGGTGATATACTTTTGGGTGCAATGCAGAATCCTGCTTGCTTTCTTTGCCACAGCATCATACTCTTCACTCATTTGGAGCTTATTGTCCACCAGAAACCCCACAGGTCTGCTTCCCAGTCAATAGATCCCAGCCTGTGCTGCACTCCTGGATTTTGTTTTCCCAGGTGCAAAACATGGAACTTGTCTTTGTTGAAATTCACAAGGTTATTGTTTGCCCACTTCTCCACCCTATCCAGGTCTTCCTGCAAGGTGGTTCTCCCTTCCAAAGTGTCTGCTTCTCCACTTGGTTTGATATCAACAGCAAACTTTGTCAGAGTACATTTTATCCCATTGTCCAGATCACTTATGAAGACACTAACCAGCATCAGAACCAGTATCAATCCCTGGGAGACCTCACTTGTGACCTGTTGAAAGTTTGAACAGGAACTATTTACCACGACCCTCCATGTGCTGTCCATCAGCCAGTTCCCCACCAACTGCGCTGAGCACTTGTCTAGAACACAAGACAAAAAAAAAAAAATCTTGTTTGTGCTGCCTAACCCAATGAAATTATCTTTTGGTAATTTATTCTGACAGAGTTTCAATAAATTCCTTTCTGATTGGAATTAATGACAAACACAGCTGTGTATTCTGGTCCTCAAATATGAACCTGAGAAAGGGTAATACATTTTTTAAGGGGCAATCTAATGGCAAAAATCAAAGGACTGAAAACACTTCCACACTGTAACTCATAATAATTCTGAAAAAATAGTTTTTCAAGTGTCAAGTATATGAAAATGGTTGTAACTAAAATCTGCCAGAGAAAAAGGTTTTTATGTATTTAGAGGCAGGAACAGATTTAAGGCATTTTTGAAAATGTGACCTGCAATATTTGGAAGCAGACTCTTGAAAGAATCTTTTCTGTTTTGCTGGCCTTGGTAATCACTTTCAAAAAGAAAAAAAAAAACAACCTAATTCTGCCTAAAAACTTAATCAGCCATCACCCTGCTGGGCATCATAAATGAAAGCATTTTCATAATGAGAAAATGGATCAAAACATGTTTCACATCTGGCAAGTGCAAATACAAAGAAAACAGTCATTAGAGGTAACAGTCTTCTGGGTAAGAAATTTTTTGATGAGGGTAAGTAAGCTTGAAAGTTCACTATTTCAAAACTGAAGTGGGTAAAAGAAGTGACTAAAGAGTGGAAAGCTGCAATATCTTCTTCCTCTGGGAGTGCTGGGACATACTGAGCTGACTCCTAACCAGGGCTGAGCTGGTAACCGGCACACCACAGAACACAACCTCCGTTCTCCTCACCTATTTTACAGCCAAACCAATCTACTCAGAAGGCAGAGCCAGCCTGGGGAAGGTGTTCTGGCTTAGGGGCAAGAAAGCACATCCCACACACCCCATTCCCATTCTTCTGTCCCTTATTCATGTATCTTCCCCATGGCCCTTTATAGGCCCCAACACACTCCCTATGCAGGGAGGAAGGTAAAGACAGGTTTGCTCTCTGAGCATCTCCTTTTGGAAGAGCCTTCTGTACCCACACAAAAATACTGGCATGACTCTTTCCAGTGCTACAGTAACACACATGGATCTTTGGTGAATTTTGAAGAAGCCATATTCATGAATAATTTGTTTTCTCCCTGGCAAAATTGACTGAACTGTAGGATTTCCTGGTTCATCATCCAACAAACAGACTGAAGGTTAGGTTTCTTTCTTAACTGCATTTCTATAAGTACTTGCACTAATTTACATCTGCCTGTGGGTTGAGCATGGTTACTTTCAGCTTCTGGCTAAAGACTGGCTAAAGATCCAAAGTGCATGCTTCCTTTCTTCACGACTCTGCTCCCTACTCTGAAGTTAATTCAGAGCCAACTGAAAGGAAGTCAACTGTCCTGTCAGTGCTATTTCAGTTTTAAGGGTGTTCAGGATTTAAACCCAGACCTGCATCCAAACTTCACAAATAACTTCCATCCTTTTAATTGGCTAGATCATAACTTTGGATTCAAAAACCCTCAACAATATCATGTTATTCCAAAGGGATTTTATTGAAACATTACAAAACTAGCTCTTGGTATATTTTGGCAGGGACAATAAAGTGAAAATTCAGGCTGTGAATAATTTGTTGTGTGATAGAGAAAACAGGAGGCTGGCAGACAACTCCTCTAGAAATTTTGACATGTAAAATAAGATTTCTGTTACTACAGGTGTTTAGGGTGGAAAATTAGGTCACATGAGCTTTTCTCCCCTGTGTGCAATCCCTTCTGACAGGCATATGTCTCCTGGAAGACTTAGGGAGCCAGATAGTGCTCCACTATTTATCTGAGACACAGGACTGCTCAAAATTAGCTATTCCCTCAATCACTTTTTTTAGGTCATGGTTCACTTTTAGGCATGGTTCTAGTTTTTTTTATGGACATAACTGCACTAAAAACACCAATAAAAGATGGGAATTACAAACTAGTGGTTTCTGTGGAAAGCACTGCATGGAGCATATGATGACCTTATCCTTTTTTTTTCCTTTCTGTCTCAAGGGTTTATGTCCTTTCTTCATCATGTTGATTCCTTAGGTTTGCAAAAAAGCATCCATAAAATTTTCCAATATTTTTATTTTTTATTTTAAATTCATATGGTCAATGACAAAGCAATAACTAACAGTTGAATAATTTTTCCAGTTAATGAATTCCTATTTATTTTCCTTTTTTTTTTTTCATTTTGCACATTATTTCAAAGTATTATGATGCAGTAATAGCCATACTTAGCTCAGTTTTACTACTCCTTTGCCTTCCCAAACTAACACCTGATTTGCCAGCAGACCAATTAGGAAAATCTAAAAATGAGATGAGGACCTATAAGAAAAAAAACCAAAAAAAGGTAGAAGATCTGCATATAGTTATCTACTATATTGTAGGGTTCTTAGTGAACATCTCTATTTTTACTGTAATTCTACCTTGATCATCATTATTAGTACATAAATTAAATGCATCTCATAAGTACAAAAAATTCCTCATAGAAATAAGGCACAAACCCCCAACGAATAAGTGATACCATCTAAGATTATTTTGCCTTATGGAAGCCTGTCACTCTTGGCTATAAGGATTAACTACAGAAACTAGCTCATGCATATAATTTGAAATGTCTAAAACTAGGTGAAATTTAAATTCCACTTCCAAATTTGACTGAGGGTCTAATATACCTCTTCCTCAAAGCACAAGCTAAATTATCCATGGGGATGCCTGTAGAGCTACTCAATAGGAAAAATAGTTCAAGTGTGAGTCAGAACCATCCCCAGATGCTGTGATGTAAAACAGTGAGTTTGTCTTTTGAGGTGAGGTGTCTGACAGCATAAGGGCAAAGGCAGGGAAGGAAGCAGCTTCTTGTTGGTACAATGACTTGGTGTACCCTCAGGAAATTTGTGGATGGTCCTAAATAAGGAGGAGTAGCTGACCTGCCAAACACAGACCTTCAGTCCAAGGATATTGCCAAACTTGAAGCCTGGCCAAACTGAAAACCCAAGAAATTCAATAAGGAGAAGCAGCAAGTTCTGCACATGGGACAGAAAGAGCCCATGTGTCAGTCCAGATCCTGGAGGAAAATATGTAAAGGTTTTAATGAATGCAAGGTGGAAAATGGGTCAACTGTGATATTTCACCACAGATAAGGAAAACTGAAACATTGGGAAGTCATGGTCGGAAGATCATGGGAACTTATGATTGTCTTTAACTCAGCGTCAGTGGAGTTATGCTTAGCATGATCTGGCAAACTCTAGGTTCTTTCCAGTTCAGTAGGGGTGTAAAGAAATGAACATGGTACAGCAAATTATTGGGGTCACCCTTTGTAGGGTTAAGGGGGCTGCATTAATGACGGTCAGAAGAGCTCAGGCACAGCAGCATCAGAAGGCTTTACCAGAAGGCTAGAGTTTATTTTTAGTTACAGCTACACTTTTTATATACTCATATCCAACATGTCATGACACTATTGGTTAGTCAATTCACCTAACATACGTGGAAGCATCCTACTGGTTACAAAGTATTCTGCATTCTACAGGTAGCTCTCTGCTCCTTAAAGTTGTACTCCAAACTGCTTTCCTTCAAGGATGCACTCTGAACTGCTCTATATCAATCTCTGCATACACATACACACACTATCCTCCCCCCACAGCAAATAGCTATCAAGATGATCATGCATGGGCTACTGCAGATATGAAGGGAATTTCATCCTCTGAAATCTTGGAGACTCTGACATCCAACACCATGGTTGACTTGATTTACTGTTGGCATTTATCCTGTTCCACAGAAGAGGCTTATTTGATGTCCTACAGGGGTTCCTTTCAACCAACATGTCTCTAATGATATGACAGTGTGATTTTATTTGCCCATGATGCAGGTGACCTGGACCTTAAGTCTTTGATGGCCTCAGGGCATTTCAGGACATAACTCCTAGGTTGTTTTTCAGCAAGTGCTGTTAGCTTCTCTCCAAACATCCCACTGGACCTTAGTCAACATTCAAGGAGTACAGAAACAAGAAGAGAAAGGAAAAGAAAGAGAGTGACAGAGCAAGAAGACACCAAAGCCAAACTCCTGTCCTGTGTTCTCACTTCCTGGAATTGTGGGATGACAAGCAACCAGAATCTGGAAAAAGAATCTAAACCAGCTGATACCCTGCCCCATTGCAGCTTGGAATGTTCTTCAAAGTGAGCAGTATTAATCACTGCCTGACAATTTCATGACTAAACTCCAATGTAAGCATAATTTAGGGAGTATGAAAATATCCTGAAGTTACTAGTCAGTGAGGGATAGGGGATGAAAAATATTAAAGGTTGATAAATATATCTTCAGTGGAAGGAATGGTATACTGTAGTGAAAGAGGAAGATGCAATTTTTACATTTGTATTTGTAATGATAGTGGAGATTGAAGAGTGGGAGGGGTTGTGACAGATGAGAAAGAGAAAAAATAATGAACAGAGAAACCTGGGAGGAAAGAGGCAAAACTGGATTGCTAAAATGGAAGAAAAAGTAAAATTTAAAAAAGACTTCAGTGTAACTGGCAGGAAAAGTAGAACAGAGGGGCAGTAAGAAAAGTAGAAAATATGAGAGATCTCCCTAGATCTGGACAGATTCTTTAAATGATAAATCATGTTCTTGGTTGAAAGAGAGAAGCGCACAAAATGCTTTCTGTAATGGAGTCTAAAGGCAGTGAGGCGTGAAGAACTTCAGATATCCTCTTGCCAAGAAGCACTGATGGACTGAAGCATGTCAGGAAAAAAAATGGAGAGAATTAAACTAAAGTTCTGTAATTCTGCATGATAATGAGATTTTTTTTTCCAAAGGTGTACAGCAACACAAGAATAGAAGCAAAGGCAGAAAATGTTTGAAGATGAGCCAGCAATGGAGATTAGTGAAACAGACAGTGGAAAAGAAGAGATGGGCAGGCAGACCTGAAGGCATGCCAAAATGGAGAGGGGGGAGGGGAAACCCCAAAAAGGTCTTGAAAAGATCAATAGAAGAACAAGGAGTAGAAGACAAACAGAGGCATTTAAATCCTGGAGAGTGCTCAGACACTGTCTGAACATTATTCCAGACCAGTGACCTGAAGGTGGGTTCATTCCCCTGCTAAGTGTATCTTTAACTGGTTTGCTAAATCTGCCAGGACAGAGATCCATTTTAATTGAGGTGCTGGGGTGAAAATGAAGCAGTGCACAGACAGAAGGTAGTGCTCCCAAACCACCTGTGTCTCTGATCTGAACTGATGAAAGAGGTCTAGGATTTGAAATATCTCTAAAGATCAGACACTGCTGCAACTATAGCATACTGTGAACATTTCCAAGATACATATTAATTATCCAGCTCTGGAATTGCAAGTCTAATCACAACCCCAGAACTCTGCATTAACATAAAACCCAAGCATAAGGCTAAGTACCACAGTACTTCACTTATGCTACTTCTATCCATGCCAACTCTTTAGAGTAACTTCAATGGTGCCTCCACTTTACAAATATTGTGGTGATGTGATAACCAATAGCTTCAGAGAGAAGATGGTCAGTATCCTGTCCCTAATCCCATGATACATACTGTAAAAGCATGAAATTAAAATTAGTGAAAAAAGAAGAAAGTTACAGAGATGTTAAAAAATATATTTTTTTGTATTATATTAGTTATAATTTAATCACTGGCCATAAAATCAAAACTCTGAAGCTGGATAAAGCTCCCAACTCTCTCTCCAAGTGCAGAGCCAGCATCCCAGCACCAAACATTGCACATGCTTGGAGCTAGAATCTCCTCACATTCCACCCAAAAGTGGAATCCAGTCACTTTACTGAAAATCTTGATTTCAAGTGAAACATATATGTTTTTAAATAATGTTTTAACTGTTCACAACCACAAATTCCCAGATGGTAGGGAGTTGTAAATACAAAAGGGAAAGCTTGGAAAGCATGGAAAAAATGCTCTCTGCTGGAGCTAAAAAATTATAGGAACTGGCTTGCTTTTGCTATCCTTCTTCCAAGTTGTAAAAAGAAGCCAATGGATGGCTGCTTGCCATTTGTCATAACCAATTTCAAATATGGCTCCTCATTACCTATTCTCATACACTTTCCCTATTTCTCTTTTTCTTCTTTTCTTCAGTAAAAATCTTTATTTCTTCTAAAGAACTGTTATTGCAGAAAGCTTTTCCAGGTTTTACTATGTTGCTGGAATATTGTAAGATTGGGTCTAGTTCAGGGATCTCTCATAGTTTTGCAACATGTGCTGACATAAACAGGACAGAGTTTGGCCTTTTGATTTATATGATCTTAGTGCTCTGAATTGTAAGTGTTAAAGACACTGTGACTGTTCCATTATTGGAAACATGCTCTCTGCTTTTAGTCTTAAATATTATACTTGTTTTAGTCATTTGAGGTTTTGACACAGCAGACTTAGAAGACTCTTGATAAATATTATATTTATATTTATAAATTAATTAACCTATTCAGGTACCTAAAGAAGGAAGGCTAGGGGCATGGTTTTTGTCCAGCCTCCACATGCATTTCCAGAAAGACACAGGTCTCTTATGGTGTCTGCATCATTTCTGCAGTATCATCCCTCTCAGTATCTGAGGTGCCCTGAGGAACCCTTGGCTGGTGTGAGGCCTTTGTGGTCTTATAAATGATCTGTGCCCTGATCACATCTCCCACTGAGTTGCTTTGAGTTGATCAAACATCAGTAATTTTACCTTCCAGTTGCAAAGCTATCATGACTATAAGTAGTAAGAATAAAATAATGTGTTCCTCTGACATACTTTTGATTCATATTACAATAGTATAGTTAGTAGTTGGGTGTTTGAGAATTTTTTATAACTTTGATATGCATCCTTTCCCCTGCTCTTTATTTTTCTATGAAATGTTAGTTTTCTGAACTCCTAAAGGGTTCTATTCTTTTGTTCTAATGAAAGCCAAATTGGTTAAACCTATGCATAAATAGTGTCTAGACTGATCACACAGAATCCAAAACTGCAGAGCTCCAAAGGTGAAAAGCAAAGCTATTTCATGCAAAAGAATTCACAAAATTATGTACAGGAACATTTTAGTAAGTATATTATTCCATGGAAACCCTTTAAGTTCCCTCCAGCCTTTACAGCAAATGGATTGAATTCTGCATATACCATTGTACAAACAGGATAAAGCTCCCTTTTCTCACCCTGTAGGGCAAAGGATATTGGATCTTAAGGCTGTAATATCTCTGTGCATAGGAAACTTATTACAAGTCCTGGGTCTGGGCCAGACATACATATATTTTAAGGAAACCATTCATTTAGAGAGAAAAGAATGAATGATATCCCTCTCAGATTGAAGTTTGAGGTTCTGATTTTTTTGTTTTTGTTGTTTTTCTAATGAATAGCAGCTGTTCAAATGTGCTTGGAAGGTAGAATGCTGAATAAGCTCCAGTGCACGGGATTATTGTGCAAGGATTTGGGGACAAGGTCAAAGGGAAACTATAAATAAATATTTATATAACTGCTCCCATTGTTGTCAGTAAGGGATGATGGCTCAGCAATTCTAAAAATCAGCAAAGTTTTATTTAGGTGTCTGGTTATGAATTAGGCATCAAATATGAGAGACTGTACATAGTTCAGATACAAACTATGCTATGTAGATGGGAAAAGTGATACAACTGTGTTAATCTGACTTCTTACCTACATTATGATTCTCGATGACAACACTTCTGATTGTATACTGCTTGTATAAATACACCCTTCATTTCAGAAAGGAAAAAACCCCACACTACTGTACAGATATTAGGGGTATATGTGTTTCCACAACTTTCTTTTTTTTCCTGAAAATATATTTTGAAATATTGATGGAGTGGAATTAAGACCTTCTATCTGATATCAGTGTTGGTCTTCTAAAAAGTGGGTTACAGTACCTAACTTTAAATCAGAATATAATCTGTTGATGCTGAAAGGACTTTTCAATATCTGAGAAAATAATGTAGACTAGCTAAAGATCTCTTATTAAGTCTTCATACATTATCATCATAATCCAAATTTCTCATGCAGCCATTTTTGCTGGTACATATTGACTTCTGTGTACATGCACTAGTACCCTCTACTGGTCTTAAATTTTCTCTGGTGTTCAGTTATTCTGAGGAGGCAAAGACAAACCCATAATAGACACAGAATGATGAATACTTCTTTTCTATTTTGATCTAGAGGTTGTGATCTCTGTTCCAGTAAAAGGCATGACATTACTTGGTAATGTGAGGTGGTTTCTATCTGTCCTACAGTTCATTAAAACTGTACATAAAAGCATGAATAGTGGAATCAACAATAAACCAGCACTGCTGGAAAAGACATAAAATATTGCACAGCTAATCATAGAGAAAATATAGCACATATAACAGTTCTTTGTTCTCTACATTCTTGCTGTCATCTGTTGTGCTGTTTTGAAGAATGTGAGATGTGAAGTGATTGGCAACATCTTTCCTTGAGGGAAGCAAACCTATATTTAATGTCTACGGTTCTTAAAATTCTATAGCAGCCTGTGAAAAATACTTAATGCCCTGGAAATATGTAAATTCACTTTGAATTTAATTTCAGTTGAAGAAAAAAAAAAACAAAAACAAAACAAAAACAGTCCAGAAAGAAAATAGGGCTAAAGGGAGGGGAGCATTGTGAACTAGAAAGCACTGAATTTCTCAAAAACACAGACAAGCAACTGGCCATATAGAATCTCATATGCCACTTGGAACAGTTTGGCAAAGTTACAGCAAATCATGTAATCATTGGATTTCACCAAAAAAGACCACATCTCTCAATACATTGAATGATGATTTTGATCTTAGATACTCCTATACATATATTTCCAAAAGTTGTCTAGTTAAAGTAAGGGGAAAATATTTGTAATGATTTCCTAACATTAACAGATAAATAAAGTTGTTTTAAACTACAGCTTCCAGAGAATGGAAAAAGGAGAGATAATTCTTATCCTGAGACTTTGAAATATCCATGCCAATATTTCCATTTTAGCCACTGAATAAAGATGCTGGACCTCAGTAATATTTAATATAACATGGTAATATTCACAGATCCTACAGCTGCCCATGATGACACCCTCTAAACATCATACATTCTGCTTTAACAATGGCACACAGTGATGAACTTTTGAGCTAAGAGGTTGACGTGGCTTTTCAGTGCCAATGCCAGAAGATTCTTAGAGTTCATAACTAGAGCTGCATCGCCAGATACTGTTAGCCACCAGCTTCAGCTGAACCTAGCAAAGCTTGAGCACTAAAAAACTGCTGTAGGTGGAGGGAGAACTAGGCTGGATGTTGTTTTGTTTGGAGTTGGCTTTTTTTTAAATCTTGTTTTGCGTTTATAGACTGTTACTTTGCATGAAGGAAATATATCCAGAAACTTTTCTGGTTGGGGTTATTTTTACTGAGAAAATGTTCTATAAAATACTAAAGCCCTTAAAGAGATATTTTTCTATTATGTTTAAACTTGGTTACCCATGGATATTCTCTCCCTTTGTCTTCATACTTAGCATTGTTACAAAGGATCACAAATTTTATGCACACCAAGGAAACCCTTGAACAGTAACAATAAATTAAGAGACCAGATGACTTATTCTGAATGCCTTCTTTTTCAACTGTAAAATGAGAAGAATGATCTTTCAAAAGAAAAACAAAACAAAACAAAACAAAAATTTCATTTTCTTCTGAAAAATGCTACATAGTTTCTAGCATCTCTTCTTATCCAACTAAGTGGAAATTATCTTAACTGATTTTCTGAACCCAGTTCTCTAAGTAAGTATGACCTAAATAATGTCCATCTGACTGTGCCCTGTCTTTCCCTTTTCCTTTCCTCTTATCCAATAACCTATTAAATTCTTAAGCTATTTTAAAAATATGTTACAGAGAGGTGAGTGATCCAAGATATATTTTGTTCTTATGTTTAACATGAAAATATTATGGTAAGAAGATTAGAGTTCCCTGTCAGTGCTCCCCTTCAGAGAAAAGGGGAAGAATAGTAAAAAGGCAGTGGCTGGTAGGCCTGTCAGGAACATACGTCTCTGAATTATTGACTTGGCACCCTACCTCTTGCTCAGCTAGACAGCAATAAAATGTGCTTAGGGTTATGGTACTAAGCTGAAAGTATTGTAGGAGTGGTTACTGTGAACACATGAAGAACATTGTGTTTTAAACAATGGGAGAAGTGGGGAGAAGGGTTGGTAAGAGGAGGCTGGTTTGCTTAGTTCTGCTTCTCAGGGAGTCATTGGAGAATACTTTTAGCTGTTTGTTGTTTTGTTTTGATTTGATTGGTTTGGTTCGGTTTTAATTAGCTTGACTAGATCATATTTATTTTCAAAAATTAATTAAAGATTAGGAATAATTCTTTCTGGTTTATTTCCAGATTTGCCTTAGTACAGTGGGTAAGGTATAAGGAACAGACATTTCTTGTAAGAGGAGGAAATGCCCTTTTCTGACTTCTTTCTGAATAAAGTTAACCAGATAGGGAAATCATAGAATGGTTTTGGTTGGAAGAGCTCTTAAAGATCTTTTAGTTCCAGCTTCCCCTGCTATGGGCAGAGACACCTTCCACTAAACCAGGTGGCTCAGAGACCCTTTGAACCTGGCCTTGAGTATTTCCAGGCATGCAGCCTCCACAGCTTTTCTGAGCAACCTGTTACAGTGTCTCACCATCCCCACAGAAAATAAATTTTTCCTAATATCTAATCCAATCCTACCCTTTGGGTTTAAAGCCATTACTCCTCATTCTATCACTTTATGACCTTGTGAAAAGGCCCTCACCAGCCTTCTTGTAAGCCCACTTTAGGTACTGGAAGTTGCTATAAGGTCTCCCTGGAGCCTTCTCTTCTCTAGATTGAACAACCCCAACTCTCTCAGCCTGTCTTCATAGGACTGATTCTTCCTCATTACCTTCATATAGTTTAAAAACAAAAACTTCTGAATTTTGGGTTCATCCCAAATCTCATGTGAGATGTTTAATACTTTCAACACTTCTACTACAACAAAATAAAACCAGAACCAAGATAGATAGATAAACAGACAGATAAATGACAAATGTTCTAATTCACGTAAAAGCACAAAATAACAGATAAAGCAAAAGAAGACAAGGGTATAAATTAAACTACCATCTGCTGGATATAACTCCTGGGAATATAACTGTCAAGTGCTTTCAATTCTAAGCAATGCTGCCATTGTGGGCATTTTTTGTGACTAAATTGTGTGTCTGCAACTGCCTGTGTATTTCACAAACACATAAAAATTATAATCTTAATTAAATCAAGAGTGCAAAATGAAAACCAAGTTCCAGAAATGAATGCTTGGAAACAACTTGAGATACAGATCATGCTGAGATGATTCATTTGACAAGTTATCTAATGTAAGTAAATATTGCTAGGTTGCGAAAGTAATTTTAAAGAAAGTGCAGAGTTTGTAGTTACAGTTGCCCTAGGGAAAATATATATGTGAGTGACATTGTCTTCATACTCCTACTCAATCTACTCTCTGTTAAAATATTTACATTGCCTGTTTTAAAGGCTGGGATCACATGATATATTTTTACTGTGTTATGTGAAAAGCACATATTTTACACAATATGTGGAATATACACATGTTTATATACATACAAATGTCGACATATTTTTACATGCAGAGAGAAAGAGAAAAAAAGGGAATATGTGTTATGAAAGCCAAGATAATCAGCTTCTCTGGCTTACGGAATAAAACAATAGAAACACATTTTATACTGAAGTCTGAAAAAAAAATTCTTCCTTCAGTTATTAATGTCTCAGCAAACTGTTTTCTGTGAATAAATGTCTAAACCAAGCAGAACCATGGGAAACTTAAACAGCTATTATAAACTGTCATGTGTAAAACCATTTGAGATTATACATGGACAAAAGATTTTACCTGACTGTTTTATCATAGTTCTTGCCCACCTTAAGCAACCATTTTACAATAATTTTTTTCTTATCAAAAGTTTATATTTTATTTAGTGCTCATCCCTTTACCCTGTCTCTCATGAGAGCCGTTTCAGGTTTCAGGTGCTGATCTGAATTAGTGCAAGCAGACATACAGTAGTTAAGATTTTTATGCAGTACTACAGTGTCCAATGCAACTATGGAGATTTCTTTGCCACTGGTGATATACAACGTGAGACTCCCCATTAGTTAACCACCCAGTGCAAATTCAGAGGTAGCTAGTTATAGAATCCATGCCACCTTAGAAACCAATATTTAGAAAACAACTAAACAAAAACTTTTAAAATGCTGTCATTGCTCCTTTTAGCAGTTAAATTCCAGAAACTGCTGAAATTGTCCCTATATTAAAAAAATGTAACAGAACTATGAGCAACACACAACATCGCTGTGATCTTTGAGACAGAGAATTTATTTTTACTGATATTTAGACTTTATCCTGTCCCTTTTCAATCACTATTTGGAAATGTCACTTTTCTCTACAAATTTCAAACTGAGTCATCCAGTCCATCTCAGCAGTCGTATTAGAAACAAAGAACCTTTCATCCTAGCAGTTGTAAAAGAATCATAGAATTACAGAATCACAGAATCAATAAATTTGTAAGTGAACAGCATGTAATAAAAATAAAGTTAATAGCATTTTATTAGGAATATTTGTTCTATGCCATTTCTGGCTAGTCCAAAAAGAGCTTTATTGAGTTATGAAAAGATGGAAAATGTTGTGTCATATTATAGATCTTATTTTCAGGAGATTATAGTAAGCTTATAATAAAGTTATCATTCTCTATACAAATTACAACACAGTTATTTGTTTCCATAAATATAATAATCCTCAGGGCAAGTGACAGGATTCCTCTAAGATACTGTAAATAAAGTGTGGGAAAATTCCAAGTTGATATGCATTTGGATAATTTTAATTGGCACAGAATCTTCTACAGGACATGAACATTAGCTTTACTTAATTAAATAATAATATTTTTCTACAATTAGCATGCCAAAGTATCTCAAACTGTTCTACTGTGTGGGGCCCATCATCCTTTTCCTTCTAGCTGGGTCAAAAAGCTATAGATTATCTCTGTAGCATGTCCTCTCTCTTGATGAAAATTGTCCCAAATGGAATTAAGGTCACAGCTTAAAAAGAAGCATAAGTAAAAAATGAAAAAAGCAAGAGGGAAAGCAGCACTTGTAAATGAGCCTCATGCCCATAAAATAGGTCAAAGTTAAGATGAGTATCCCTCTCTAGCAAAGTAATCCTGTTGGAGGAAATTCTCACAGCATAAAGGTGAAGCCACAAGTCTGCATCCCTGGGGAACACGTGCCCAGACCGCCCAGTCTTCAACATGGTTGTATAAATTTGGAAAACAACTGTGTTAGCATAGTGCTGGGCATGAGCTAACATGTACACAGGCTTTTAATTCGAGGTTGTTCCATCTGGTTGTCCCAGGGCATGGGTGAAAGAGATGCATAACTGCCTCCAGTTGCTCATGTACATATCCTGTATGTGAATTTCAGTGAAGGAGGGGAAAAGGAGGAGAACACACTCTTTGCAACAATAATTGGCTGTGGCCAATTTGCTTTGACTGGCATACCCACATTTCAAAAATAGCTACCTTGCCAGGTCATCAGTTTAGCCAACAAAAATTTGCACACCAGACTAAGACCAGAAGCCTCAAGGGAGTCCTGTTGCCACAAACAGATGTCCCAGAAAGGTGATGCCATCAAAATCTGCTTCTTTTTAAAATCCACTCAGTATTGCATGCTGCCTGTTTCTAACATTCTTAGGTAAATGGATTAACATATTTAAAACATCCTCATCTTTTTGGTCTTCTAAAAAAACTATATCAAAGTTTAATGTTTTATACAGGAATACCCATTCTGGACTTTCATCTCACTCTTATTCCTCCTTCTAGGAGGACATGTGGCAGAAAACTCATGACTGTGGTCAAAATAACTGAAAATACTTTAAAAATATTATTTATAATTTTCAGTTTATTTTCACATTTTGATTTTGACAGCATCTAGCTTTGCAGATAATCACTGTTCTGTGGTGCTCCTTGTCAACTAGAAAAACGTCACTGATAGCACTGATGAAACTGAAAAGTAGAATAAGCTTCAAAGTCTACACATGAAGAAGGGCAGGCTGATACAGGATAGGACAGGACAGAGCAGGGAACAGTAACAAAGGCTTCCATTTGCTGTAAAAACTAAATTGCTTGGTTATTTCCTTCATATGAAATGCATTTTTTTATTGAAAAAAATTGGCAATTTCATAGCTATAATCTGACTTACTAAAGTGGCTGATAATTGTGCCACTAACTTGAGTGGATACTGGACCAGGTCTTTATTTATATGTACTTTCCTATGGACTCACTGCATTTAAATTATAAGTGTCAGTAAGTGCCACTTCTAAAGTTTTTCTGAGGGCATTTTGTGATGTTGTGTCACACTATTGCTTACAAATTGGTGTAAAAGTTATACTGCAAGAGTAACCACATCAGGAAATAGTAGGAATGTGTATCTAATAAAATCAAGACTGTATTCAAGGGAACTGTTTCTTCTTTGTGAGATTAGTCTTTTCTCACTAAAAAAAATCCAGAAAGTGTCTTAACCACAACACAGTCCTCAAGAAAGATATAATATATGGAATTCATATATCTTGGAAGAAAGTGATGTGCAATTCCACAACCTTCTGCATCCCATCTAGATAATTTAACTCTCTGTCTAATGATCAAGGAATGACATGATAAATCACTAAGATGGTTGGTTGCTTTCTAAGTAGTTAATTTCTGGTGTATTGCCTCTAAATACTTGGATGAAAAATATTTTTATTTGGAATGAGATTTTAAGCCATTTCCCCAGCTATTCCATTATAGTTCTTTGTTACTTTCCTTTACATCCTGACATAATTTGGTTTTCCTTTATTTCCCATGCAATTCTGTGTAACATTTAAGGCCAGCTATGATCTAAAACATGGCACACAGAGAGGTAGCTCATTTGTTTAAATCAAAATGAAATATCTAAGGCATATAATAGAGATTCTTGCCACAACTGGTATTCAAAGGCAATGGAACCTCAAAGCTTTGTCCATAGGGTTAGAAGAAAAGAAGTTTTAAGATAAAGGATAGCTATGCCAAGACCTGAGACCTATCCAGTTCAAAACATGTGCTTAGGTGATGCACCACTGGAGTAGGGGTTCAGAGTCCACAGACTGTGCACAGGAAAAGGCAACTCTCCAAAGTGTGTTGGTGCAATACACTGTTGCATGGCCCACTGTCCCCAGATCCAGTGTACTTGCAACACAGGAACAAGACTTTGATCTATCACCTTAAGGTGCCAAGCATGCACAGGACACAGCAGGAGCTGTTCCCACCTCCAGTTAGCAGTGCATTGGAGAGCAATATAAGCCATGTGCTTGCATGTAAATATCACAGGGAAGGTGATTATAGATTGGAAAAGTAATTTACAGATTTTTACATCATAGTCCAAGTACTGTCAGAAATGGGTACCATGGAAGAAAGAAAAAAAAATTCCAGTGTGATATCATTCAGTAGAAAACCATGAGAAAGTTCCTGTTTTATGTATATCAAAAGCTGATTCAGTTCTTTCACAGGTTTCAGCAATGTTCAGTAAATACACAGTGACATCCTTCAAGTTCATGCTTCATGATACTCGGCTTATATTTATGGACTATTCATCTTTCCTATGCTGCCGTTTCCTTGAAAAAGAGCATTAAAAGTTAAAAAAAAAATCACATCTGCACCCCTGTCATTTGTCTTTTTCCTATGTAAGTGGTTGAAAGCAGTTTCCTCCCTACCCCTACACTTCTCCATTGCCTAGTTTCCTCTCAGGTAACATACACTTCCTAAAAACACTGATCTGTAACCTAACTAGAGAGAAAAAGCAAAAAAGGGCAGAATGGACTGGATCCATGTGATAACTCATATTATACAGAACTGTATTAAATGCTGCATTTAATTACTGAGTGCAATACACATATGAGAACACCGCAGCATTAAGCAATAGAAAAGATCCACAGGGAGAAGGTTATTGAATAGATATTCCACAAACCTGGGTTTGTTGACAAGCTGAATCTTGCCAACTAGATCTCTTACATATTCCTTTTCTAAAAAAAAAAAAAAAAAAAAAAGATGAAAAACATGACAAAAACAGGAGTTGGAAGCTATTCCATCATAACAACCACAAACCCCTATTAAAGTGAGGTGATTCTGGCTGTATTAGTAATTAAATTTTTGTTGACCTTAATGGGGACAAAGTTTAACAATCAAATGTTCAGAAATCCATAAGAGTTAAAAAAAAAAAGTCAAGACACTCAAACTTCTTACATTTTGTGTAATAAATAAGAGCAAGCGATCATGCTAATCAGGTTTGACATCTAAAAGGCAATGTTGATGGACAGAGGGTTTAAGATTAAGGAATCCACAATGGAGACTTCAAACCAAAATATTTTATGATGCTCTTAATTACTTAGGATTAAATTTTGATTTTGTCTTTTTTCTTAGGACTGCCAGCTGCAATAGTAATGGGTGCAGACAGCTTCCCTCATAGGATGAGGACCTGGAAGTAGGGAATGAGCGACCTTTTCCATAAGAAGAAAAAAGTGCTCTTAACATCAGAGTCTGACTTTTCAGTTCTGTTTTATAATTCACTAAATAACGTTAAACTTGCTCTCCTAAACTGAAAGTTTTTGTCTTATTTCTGAATAAAGTCAAGCAATAGGGACCCTACAGAGAAGTTTCACCCAGCACTGCTACAACATGAAAACACTGGGTTTATAACTGCTGAACCATATCTGTTGAATGAAAAAATGGTACTTGACATGCCAAGGAAACAGACTTACAAGTCCAAGAAAAAAGAATTATTTTTTTCATAATTTTTCCAGTACCAAACTATAGTAGCTAAAAGCTTTATATTGCAAGTGGACTGTCATAGGCCTGGGAAGCTTTGGAGCCTTAACTGCTTTGAGGATCCCCAGAATCCAAAAACCTGACATATTATGAAGTGAGATGCAAGAAGCCAAGAAGGTTGGGGAGATCAGGCCTCTCAAGACTTTGAGGTTCTTGGCTCAGAAATATCCCTCCAGGCGGTCTGCTGATGATTCTGTAGCTTGGTGGAGAGACTCTGCTTAGGAGCCAGGGAGGAAGATTTTAATCCATCAGACATGTCTACATTCCTGCAAACAGTTTCAGAAAATCAACATTTTCCAGGAAAGCAGTATTCCTTTCAAAATTTCCAGTCAGTCTGAATGCTGCTTTCATGCCACAATGCAAACCCATATGGCCACTCAATATTCTGCCCTGTAGACATCTTTGTCCTGCCCTCTTACGTTCTTTTCCCAGTCTGATGAGTTTAAAATCATAATGAAATGTACTCAGGTTGTTTATTCTATGTTTGACTCTTCACTGTGTCTTTTAGCAATCTGTTTAGTCCAGTGTTTTGCCTGAATAAATTCTACAGACTTGGAATTCTGGTGATGTTTTAGTAAGGTTCTCAGTTTCAGTATCCCTGTAGTACACTACCTTCTTACAGTATTTCTTTTATATTCACAGTACTGTATAAAAATACCTTCTGTATTAAGGTGACTTGCAAGACAGTCTAATGGAGGTTCAACTAAGCTGGCATGCAAGAGATCATGTCCATTTCTTTGTATTGCCACTGGCACGTGCCTTGGACATAGGACAACTGTAAAATGGAAATACCAGAGGCTTTATAAAGAGGTTTGAGAATATTTTTTAAAAGCTATTTCTTTCTTTTTGGTAATAACTACATTATTGGTTTTCAACCTATGCTTCATTAAACTATGGAGGTACCTAAATTACTTTTATGAAAGCTATTCATGAATAGCAAGTCTATTGCTGGTTTGTCTCAGAAACTCCATGAGAAAATCTTCACAATTTTGGAACAGGAAAATATTTAAAAATTCTGAACAAAAGAAGAAACAATAATGTGTTCATTAATTCACAATTAGCTTAATTAAGACAGCCTCAGTTTGTCCTCCAACTGAAAGACTGTTTAACACCTACATCATAGAAATTGCATTCCTGTTAGTATCAAAGTCAACCATGCATATAAAAAAATCACCTATGAAAGAAAATCCGCACTTTAAAACATTGATGGTTTGAAGCACCTTATCCAGAATCCTGTGTATCTAGTTTTCAAACAGGCTGAAGTCCAAAGACTTCCTTAGTTCAAAGTGGAAATGAACCTTAAAAACTGGCTTAACATCCATCTCAACACTAAAATGTGACTTAAAAACTTTGGCCAAATTATTTTCCACTATAGAGATGCCAAAGCACATCCAACTTCTCTTCATATATTTTTATATGCCAGAAATTATTTAATCTCTGTGAGGCAGCATAGTGCTACTTTCACACAAATTGGAGAGCACTACTTCTAGCCACCCTCACTCCAAGCAAGAAACATTGATATCAGGTCAAAATCAATTCTTTACTAGTTCTTCCTTAAAAAAGACATTCATTAGAAAGAAGCAGTTCTTACAAAACTCTTAAAATACAATTATCCTGTTTGGCCACGGGGACTCTTTATAAATAACTTTTATACTTGACAGCCACAATACATGGAGTCTTTTTACTTCACAGCTAAAAATCATGGAGCCTACAGGCCAATTATGAGGTTAGTTCCTTCCTGTCATAGATGAACATGTCAACTAGAAACAATCAAGGCAAAAGCTAATAAGGCAAGAAATGCTGAACTGATACAACCACCCATATTGGTTGCCATTGGTTTGGACTGTAATCAATTTTCTAGTGGCATAAGCCACTAGCTTTCACCCATCACTCCAAAAGTCTGTGAGTCTCCTGTGTGATTTTTCAGCCAGCCTAGGAAAACTCAGAGATTGCTAGAGACATATGCCTACGCAAATATTTCAGCATTTGCTACAGTGAGAACACCAGAGTAATACAGCACAGGATGGGACTGAGTCTACCCAAAACCCAATCATATTGCCCACATTGGCTGAGAATAATTAAGGGTGGAAGGGACCACTGGAGGTCATCTAGTCCAATCTCCTTGCTCAAATAGAATCAACTACACCATGTTAGTCAGGATTTTGTCCTGATGGCTTTTGAGAATCTGTAGCAAAGGACATTCCACAAACTTTTCAGGGCAACCTATTCCAGTTTCATTATGCTGTTCAGGTTCTTTTAGATATTCCATACATGGAGGATGTAAGGTTTAATATCAAATTTACTTATTTGAAAATGGTGTTACATGGGATTTCTGATTTAGAAGACTGATACAAAAATATACAGAAAACCAGACAGTTTAAGCATGATACCAAATGTGACTCGCATGACTGTTCTCATGCTTATTGCCATGACTTCAGGCATCCCCAGCTACTGAGAAGGAATAAGTGGGTTGAAACCAGCTCAAATTGATTTCTCTCTTTAAAGTTCTTTTGCTAGTTGCTGTGCTGGTTTAAAGGTTAAACAGCGGGAGAAATGAACCTGACTCGAGAGATTATGTTAGAGTTACAATTTCCTCAAAAGGCTACAATAAATACAATGAGACAGAGAAATATTGGTTTTAACCTACAAAACCCAGATTTATAACCCAGCACCCTGGGGCACAAACAGAATGGTGTTCATCAGCCCCTGTGCTGAGCCCCATGTGGTTGCCCTGAGTACAAAGTATAAGGAAAGAAAAACCTGTTGGTGAGGATGGTAGTAGCAGTCTTGTCGAGAGTAGCAATCACAGTCCTGTTGAGGTTCTGGACCCCCTCTGGATCCAACATGCAGTAGCAGAAATCTCCAAAATGAAGATTATATATGCTCAGGTTCAGGTGGGAATGCCCAGTACCTCTCCCAGGGCGGGGAGTTTCACAGTGGGTGATTTAACTCTGTGGGTCATGGGATATTTTTGGAATTTTTGATGGTCTAGGTCATTGCAACTGCCTATTGTGCCAGTCCCTAATGGCCCATTAGCAGACATGACCCCTCAGGCTGGATGTGAAAGTGCCAATGCCTTCCTGAAGGGGAGTTATTACAGCTGAGTCACTGGTGTGAAGGTAGAAACATCCCCATGCCTGGCAATGTTCTTTAATGCCCAGCTTGTATCCTGAGGTGCCAGGTGTACCCTGGGCAGCTGCTGAAAACGATCTATTATTAACAGTTCATGAGAAATTATATAGAGGGTATAGAATACACAGTTTTGGTTACACCCACACAATGATAAACTGCTCCCAGCTGAAGTAACAATTGCCTAGTTTTTATATATTTGGCTGAGCTATGTATTCACTTTCCCCATGCTGGTCTACCTAACTCAGGGAGTCATTCACACTTTTTTAAGGAAATCAGGGAGATTGATCCACTCGACTGGCTGGATGCTTTTTTAAACCAAAAGTCACCCTCCAGTCCTCTTTTTTGTGGAGATAAAGTCAGCTTCCTTGAATCAGCTGAGGTCAGTCTCACCCTGCATTGTTCACTGAGCTTCACAATCATGTTGTCCTTGCCATCTTCTCTGAGCCTCCTCTCATTTTAAGGGTTTATTGGTCAGCCACACTCAGGAAGATGACTTAAAAGCATTTTTTCTATTATTGTTTCAGTAGCTAGAGGTTATAAAATGCAGCAATAAGAGAAAGCTCCTTCTTTGCTCCAGGTGCAACTTAGTGTGTGCCAGGAGGAAGCAATTCAAGAGGCCAAGTGGGCTTCACCACTTTACTTAACTACCACTGCAAAGTGAAAAGATTGTGAATAAAACAGACCTATCCTCATTGCCTGTAGACCTAGTTTTGTACATTTGGCAGAGAGCCCATACAAAGCCCCTGGGTTGTTTAGGCTCTACAATATATAAAAGATCTTGGGCAGAGTTTTTGACAAAATTTTCACATTCCTCAAGTGTGGGGAAGTTATTCTTCATGCAGTGTTCAAACAAGCTGACACAAGAGAAGCCTCCTGGGGTTGGCACAGTTTATCTGTAATGAGCCCAAAAAGACAGAAGCCAATATTCCACTCTATAAGTGAAATCAGCAGCTTATCTTGTTAACTATTCACAGTGTAGCTGCTATGCCTGAGGAAGCTGGATACTCCTCCCTTTCTTTAGATGACCACATGTTCACTTCAGCATTGTGAGGCTACAATTTACCCTTAGATCAAGCCTCCTGTGAAGTAACTACACTCTTACTATTTAGGAAAAAAACTCAAATGACCACTTAGAGATTTTATGGCATTTTTAGCTAAAGATGATTCTATCATCCCACAACACAGTGTGATGATTCCAGCTGCTAGTTAAAAGTACTTTAAGTCTTGATAATATCTGAAAGCAGGGATAAAACTCTTAAGACAAATCTGTAAGTTCAAAAAGCCACATTGAAATCAAACTAGTAATAAGTGTTCCTTGACTGATATCTTAGATGCCAAATTGTATTTTGGAAGCATTTTTTATAACAAGATTTTGAACTCTGAAATAGGAGTTTAGGTTTATAAAGGAAATAATTACAAAAGGAAGGCCAAGTCCCTGCATCTGGATTGAATGGGAGCACCATAAGGCTTGGATGTTCTAAATGTAAGTCTGTACAAATAAATGTTAAAAACTTCTGTAGTGTAGATACAGTGAAGGTATACTTTTTTTCCCCTTGAGGAAAATAAAAGAAAGTGGTAGCAATAAGCAAGAAATATTTCTATTTGTACCTGATTTTTCAGTAGGAAAAAATGTATTTATCTTTTATTTTTCAGAACATATTTCCAAGAAGAGTAATGTAGTACTTTCAACTCAACTCTACATCTGTACTGATAGATTTAACACCTCTTCTAGATATGGCCTTTAAGTGTCATTTGTGCTATAATGCAGGAGAAAACTTAGATTTTGCTATGTCTGCTTACAAGACCAGCCATATGAAAAGCTCTGATTTCTAATATTTTAGTCCACTGGATTTCATTGAGCTATTCATATCATGCAGACCTGTCTAATGCTGCACTACTACAAACATCACAAAACTCAATTAGATACAACAAAACATAATCTAAATCTGCACTTATCTGCCCTGACATGCTGAGCATTAGGAAAACATCTTTGCTCTTTGATCACATGTTGTTATGCTACTTACACAGCTCACATACAAAACAATTACAACTGTTCATTCTGTAAAACTATACACAAATAAATCAAAAAAGCTGTTCATTACCAAAATCCTCTAACATCTAAAATGGAATATTGCTTTTGTTGCCTCCAATTCAGTTCTTATGGAGGGCATTAAGATGTCTGTGGTCTATAGGATTCTTTAAAAGTTGAAGCAGGTAATATCGTGTGATTTCTCAGAGTCATTTCTCCAGAGTTTGTGCTGGCTACAGCATTGTTAATTATCTGGTACTAAATATGCAAAGTCTTTTTCTTAGTTCTGAAATACATTCAGTGACAATTCACTTGGGCATCCACTTCAGGATTTAAGACTTGCCTTCAGCTATGTAAAATCCAATGATTCTGAAGTGTATCTCTGTTAGTTTTTGATGCATGAATACTAAAAGGGGCAGGAAAAACACGTGTGTAAATCAAGGAAGAGTTTCTAAAAGTAGGGATAGATAAAAAGTTGGAGTTGAATAAAGGGTTTCTAACTTTATATGCTAGAATGGCTGTATAGTGAAAGAGGGGAAATATCTCCGATTAGCGTTGTAAAGGACCTCGTTAATTTTCTGGAAAAGTTTGTATATCATTATAGCCTGTGTTACTAGGAGCCTAAGTTCATTGGTCAAAGATTCATATGTGCTTCCTACAAAAGCAACAAGAAGTGAATGCAGATTGTGGTGTGTTTCAAGTGTGCATCAAGAAAAGTGTCAGCAAGTCTTGGAGCTTAAAGAAAAACTCCATTGTTAAGAACTGAGTCTTTGGGTCTAATTTTCACTGGCAGAAGGGACTTGCACAGCTGAACAGCAGTTTGGCAGCCTTCTTAAAAGGACAGATTTTGTTCTTCAACTTGAAATGTTATTCTTCAGTATAAAATGAACAACACTGACTGAGAAGGTTAAAACTGAGGCAGTGGAGGAACTTTTCATAATTTTCAATGCCAGATAATATAGTGCAAACCACAGTCACCCCAGTAAAGTGAAGGAGACTCATGTGGAGAATGTTTACTGCCCACTGCTACAGATAATTCTTCTTCTTCTTTTTTTTTAATACTTTAATAACGTTGAATTCTTGGCTAAGTACAGAAAGCAAATAAAGTAAAGTTCTTATCACTTCTTTTATTTCAGTTTTGAGGTTTTTTTGTTCTTTTGTTGTTTTTGGTTTGTGGGGGGTTTTGTGTGCTTTGTTTTTTGGTTTTTTTTTTTAAAAAAAGGGAGTATGTTTCTTTCCTTGGTTAATTCTTTAGAAGAAAATGTGTCTTTGTCAGACTTCATTTCATATATGTGGAAGTGGCATAGAAAATGCCTGACAATAGTTTCCATCTTATTACTCTCAGGTTATTAACAGTCTGATAGAAGTATCCTATGCAGTTGAAAGAAAAACTTCCTCTTCACGACATTTCTCTGGGAAAACAGAAATAAAATAAGGAAAAAAGATATAACAACATACTCAGCAGAAACTAAACCTACTTCTTCTAGTGGTATCTCTCATAGATTGCAGCAGATTGCTTCATTCATTGTTTGGTGTTTTTTTTAATCACAGTATCTCTTTATAACTTTATTTGTTAGTACTGTAAGAGGCCACAGTATTTACTGCCCTTTTGCTCTGTCATTTAGAACACAAAGGTAAAGCAGCAATGTATCCCTCGAGGTAACAAGAGGAATGAACTTGCCCCACAGGTTTTCATTCAAGTAACCCTTCAGATAAGCCAGGTACAAATGGGCAATACTGGTTTGAGGGAAACCAAAGAGCCCTGGATAGCTGTAGCAGTGTATGCAACACTTTTCTGTCCTGTGCTCAAAGGTCTCCGGATGCAAGTCAATCCGGAGGTACGTGATGAGCAGAAGTGTCAGCGCAGCGCTGTGCTCAAGCAAACAAACTGTGGAAAGGCAGACATGGGATCAAGCTAACACAGCTATACAATCCCCGTCTGGAGCTGCCCTGCAGACACAGCCAGTGGGCTCCAGCCACCCACCAGACATGCCCAAAGGCACTGGAAGCATGGACAGTCCTGTGACATTTTTGTTTGCACTGGCACAAGAAACAGTTCTGTTTTGCTGATGGCAGCCGAGGGCCCACCAAGGCTACAGCAGATCCCTAACACCATCTATTACTAAATCCCTGCCTTCTCTGTTGCCTGTGTTTTCTGCACACCTCAGTGAGTCTTGGCCTGTCACCGCTTTCCCTCACACACTGCTGACCCTCATTTTCCCTTTGTTTCTTGTTAATCAGCATTTAACCAAATTAGTTGGTTATGTAACTTGTCAGGCATTATAGTTTAAACATGTGAAATATCAAAAGCAAATAAAGGAAATACTGACACTGGCAGTAGAGTTAGCATGCTCTCCCAATACAAATACTCAGCGTCTGAAGACAAGTAGTGAACAAGTCATGACAGCACATGGGTATTGTTTCTGTAAGTTAACAGTTTGTTTTTCTGCATCATAAAGTTGAATGCAGTCCATCAACTTTTCTAGAACACCTCATTTTTCTGCTGGAAGTTAAACAAGGTCCTAATTCATTTGCAGAAATTTATTCCCAATTTGCTGCCAAGTGGTAAAAGCAAGAGTTAATTTATTACCAGCTCCAACAGAAGGCATTTAAAAACTGCTGCTTTTTCACATGTGCACCACTCATGGGACTTGAGTCTTCTGGGCTCCATCTTTCTGCTTATTAGGAGACATCTGTCAGGAAAGTCAACCTGACCATCAGGTATACTCATCAGCAGGACTGTCACGGCCTATTCCTCTCTTTGTTGACCCATAGCAAATTAAAAAAAAAAAAAAGTTTCAACTTAAAAAAAGTCTGCCTTGCTTAATAAATAGAACCTCAGTGCTCTCCCTCCTTGTTGTATAAGGCTGCTTGACAAGAGAAGCTGAGAGAGAAGCTCAATTTACCAATGAGAAATGGATGGCACTGAACAGAGTTAACAGGAGAGGAGAGAAGGCTGGAAGTTTAATTCCACATGCAGCAATTCTTTCAGCAAGGACCATGGGATTAAGCAATACACTTTGATATGCCAGGAAACAGAAGCTTGGGCAAGAAGAAGAATTACCATAGAATCATAGCACGAGTTGAGTTGGAGGGGACCTTAAAGATAATCTAGTTCCAACCCTGCCATGGGCAGGGACAACTTTCACTAGACCACTTTACTCAGAGCCCCATTCAACCTGGCCTTAGAATTATAGAATAAAATCCTAGAATCATTAAGGTTGGAGACCTCTAAGACTATAGAGTCCAACCTTTGATCAAACACCACCATCACAACTAAATCACAGCACTAAGTGTCACACATTCAATCATTTCTTGAACACTTCAGGGATGATAATTCCACCACCTCACTGGGCAGCCTATTCCAATGCTTAACCACCCTTCTGGTGAAAAAATTCTTCCTGATATCCAACCTGAACCTCTCCAGTCGCAGCTTGAGGCCATTTCCTCTTGTCCTGTAACTAGTTGCCTTGGAGGAGAGGCTGACCCCCACCTTGCTACAACCTCCTTTCAGGTAAACGTACAGAGCGATAAGGTCTCCCCTGAGCCTCCTTTTCTCCAGGCTAAACAACTCCAGCTCCCTCATATGATGTACTCTCCAGACCCTTCAGCAGCTTTGATGCCCGTCTTCAACACACTCCAGCACCTCAATGTCATTCTTGAAGTGAGGGACGCAGAACTGGACACAGCACTTGAGATGCAGCCTCAGCATCGTGGAGTACAGAGGGCCAATCACTATACCACTCCTGTTGGCCACATTATTTTTGATACAAGCCAGGATGCCGTTAGCCTTCTTGGCCACCTGGGCACACTGCTGGCTCATGTTCAGCTGGCTGTTGACCAACACCACCAGGCCCTTTTCCATTAAGCAGCTTTCCAGCCTGTCTTACCCACATCTGTATTGCTGTATAGGATTGTTGTGCTTGGAACACTTCCAGCAATGGAGCATCAACAACTTTGCTGGGCAACCTGTTCCAGTGCTTCATCACACTCACAGTAAAGAATTTCTTCCTAATATCCAATTTAAATCCCCCCTTTTTCAGCTTAAAGCTGCTAAGAATATCTAATTGAGGAAAAGCAACCCAGACAGAAAAACCTAAAGGTAAGGATGTCTGAAGCAGAATATAGAGAAGATTCCTTGCAGAGGGCAGTAAAATACTGGCACTGCAGCTGCAAAGAGAGAACAGATAACTAGTTCCTAGAAAACCCAAACTTAATTCTGAGACAGCAGTTGTGGCAAAACAGGTTTCCAAAACCCTGCTTTGGTGCTGGCTTTTACCAAAGGTAGAAGGTAACTTCTCAGGCTGGGAGCTGATTAACCACAAGGATGGTGATAGTGATGTAAGTTTCCTTCAAACACTGCCAATACAAGTCAAGGCATTTCACAGTTAGTGAAGGACAGTAAAAATAAGAAGGATAGTTCTCTCTTTCTCAAACTGTCATGCTTGACTTACCTTTAACTACCTCCTAGTCTTGTCAAAAAGCATAGCATTAGTTTGCTGCCACCACTCTCCTTCAACAAACAGGTTCTTGTTCATGTGAACAGTCTTTTACCTTCAGGCTAACTTTCAGAAATGGCTGTGTTAGAAAGTCAGTTGGTGGTTCTTACAGTTCAGATATTTCCTACCACTTTGTAAGCACTGGGTAAGCAGCAGGTATCACAGCTGAAACGGCAAATATCGGTGACATGGATGATTGCCTTCACCTCTGCCTGTCCCTGTCCACTGTATAAAAACTTCAACCACTTTGTAAAGATGTTTTCCAACCATTTGCTTCACCTAGCATCACCAGATTTATACTTATTATACTGATGTGCAGCAGCTAACAATCTAGATACCAGTAACTGTCTCTTTTGGAAATATAACTGAAACTTCAAACTACAAAAAATGTTGTGAACACAGGGTTGCCTAAGCCCATTTAGCATCTACAAGTTCCATATCATGGGCCTTCTTTTACTGCTAACTCCATAACTGTATCTGCTATACATCAATTAAAAAAAAATCCTGTCCTTAAAAGTTTTCATTCCCATAATTTTCTAACTGCACTCAAATGGTAAAACAACAACAACAACAAAAACCTAAACAAACCAAACCAAAAGAAAACAAAACAAACAACAAAACAAAACAAAATCCCCCCACCAAAAAACTTTGCAGTAGGGTAAACATATGTATTAGAGCTGGATCTATTTTGTTGTCAATGTAGTATGGCTTGCACGGTGTTAGGGTGTTTTCTGCTTCTCACTCTGTCCCACCAAGAGAGCAGGCTAGGGGGTGCACAAGGAGCTGGAAGGAAACACAGCCAGGACAGCTGGCTCCAACTCATCCAAGGGATATCCCACACCATATGATGTCATGTTCAGCATATAAAGCTGGGGGGGGAACAAGAAGGAAGGGGAGGACGCTTTGAGTGATTGCATTTGTCTTCACAAATCACTGTTACAGATGATGCAGCCTGGCTTTGCTGGATGTGGCAGAACACTTACTACCCATGGGAAGCAGCAAATGAAGTCCTTATTTTGCTTTGTTTTTTCATGTGACTTTTGTTTCACCTATCAAACTGTCTTTATATCAACCCATGAGTTTACTTTTACCCTTCTGATTATCTACTCATCTCAGTTTGGAGGACTGAGGGAGTGGCTATGTAAGGCTGGGTTGCCCACCATGACCCAAAAGAAGTTCTGCTGCTAAAAGCATGGATTATGAGCTTTTTTCTGAAAGTGAATCTTTATAAATGCATTTGGAATATATGACTTGTCCAGATTCTGATGCTGACTGTTAGATTATAGATAACAGTCGGAGATGTTTCTTCCCCCAACCTTTCTGATAATCACACCTCTTACAGGTTTCAAAGTCAAAAATGGTCCATTCATTAAGATTCTGATTACTTCTATTGATTTGGTGATGATACACTTGCTACAGCCTTACAGCGTAGAACGTAATGCCGTTCATTAGATTTACTTATCATGGAGATGGAATTTGAAGGCTCCACAACAAAACTCAGAGGCATTCTTACGATGCATCTGTTGATTTCTGCAACTCCTTTGTGTCTTGAAAGACTGAGTTATTTGTTTTTTCTAGAACAGATGAGCATAACTGCCACACTGGCTATCTAGAGAACAGAAAATTGTGCATATCCAAAAAACACACAGTGGAACTAACTAGATAATAGAGGATGGTGTTCTGAATGATGAATTTTGCACTGGTCCAGAAGCAGGCTTACTTTTGTGTACTGAAAAAATTGCTAATACAGGAGGGAAATTGAGGAGAGGGATGTTAATAATTTAATACTAGAGTTTGTTCTCTGGTGGATTTCAAAGGCAAAAGGTAATTCATGACTGAGCCTATATTCAGTCTGGTTCATTACTGGTTGCTGCCTTTTACTCTAGCCTTGTCATTTCCTCTCCATTTCAGTTCTGAGATTTCTGTTCACATGCATTTTTGGAGTGTTTTTCCTTGAGAGATCAATTTACACATACAGATAGGAGACAGGCTTTTGCAGCAGAATTGTGCCAGTATGAAGTATTACGCTCGATGTGAAGTTCATGCTTTGTGTTGTGATAGGACACCAATATCAAAGAACCATGGAATTATTAAGGTTGGAAAAGACCTCTTAAGACCATCGGGTCCAACCATTAACCCAGCACTGTCAACTCCATCACTAAACCATGTCTCTAAGCACCGTAACAGTATGAAAAGAAGCCCAGGCTGGTCGGTCCAGTTTTGAGGTTGTGTACTAGACTCTAGTCTGCGTGTGCGAGCACACAAAGGGCGCAGCTGCACATCTGAGCGTTTCAAGAGTGCTGGATCTGCCCAGGTCCCAGACACAAACTTTCCGTGAGCTTCAGGGCTTCAACCCACGCGGGGGTCCGACTTCCCCCGAAGCCGCAACTCCCGCTGCCCTCCACCCTGCCGGCTCCGGAGCCTCCTTCACCCACCCCTCTCCGCCCCCCGGCGCGGGCCCGCCCGCATCCGCCCCCCCTGCCCGGAGGGGCCGCCCACCCCGCAAGAGGAGCCGGTGTGCCGCGCCCTCCCCTGCACAGCGCCCGGCGCGGGGAGAAGGGCGGAGCGCGGCGTCCCGGTATCCCGCGTCCCTCGTCCCCATGCCCGCTCCGGCAGGCTGCTGCCGCGGGAGGATCTGCGTGCCCAGGCAGCCCGTCCGGCGGCCGAGAACCGCCCGCATCGCCTGCCCGCCCGCCGGCCCGCGGAGGTCCCGGCGAGACGCGCTGCCTTCCCGCTGGGGCTGAGGGGTTGCGGCGCCCCGACTTTCGGCGGCGACGTGGGACACGCAGAGAAGCGAGCGCTCGGACACAATAGCAGCCCGTAAAAAAACAGCACCCCGGCGGTGCGTGCGCGGCTCCGCGCATCGCTTATGCTTGTTCGGGGGGACGCGACCGCGGCGGCGGATCCGGCAGGATGACGGGCGATGAGGAGTCCTAAAGTGGCGTCGAAGCGGGCCACCGCAGGCAGCGATGATCCCCGGCGAGCCGGTGCCGGAGGGCAGGCCGGGGGCCAGGTGAGCGCCGACGCCGCGCCGGCGTCCGCCCGCAGCCTTCCAGAGCATTGGGAGCGGCGGGCGGCGCCTGCCGAGACCGCCGCACCCGGCCGCAGGTAAAGGGCAGCGCACGGCCGCCTGCGGCTGCCGCGGTGCCCTGCGGTGGGTTTTGGGGAGCGGGGGTGGCGGGTGGGCTGCGCGGCCGTCTGGCTGACGGCGGTCGGGCGCACTGCGGGCCGTGCCGCCGTGTGTCTGCGCCCGCCCTCAGCCCGTCCGCTCCCGTGGCCCGGCCTGGCGGGGACATTCTACCCTAATGGGAAGCATCTGTCTCCGGGACGGCCGACAGAACCGCGGCGGCGACGGGCGATGCGGCCGCCGCCGCCCCCTCCCCCCCGCGGCACCGGCCGCCCCGCCCCCCCCCCCCCCGCCAGCGCCGCCCTCCGGCAGGCGGGGCATTGGCTGGCACGCCGCGCGGGGGCGTGGGCGACAGCCAATGGTGGGGCGGTCGGGAGCGCCCCCGCGTGGCGGGGCGAGCCCTGGGGACCGCCCCCCGCCCGCACCGTGCGCTGCCTGGGCAAAGCACCGTGAGCCACTCCGGCCAGCCCCAGCTTCTTGGTCACTGCAGCTACCTCTTCACCTCAGTGAGAGCATCCAGTAAGGGACCCCTCCCAAAAGGGATTGAAGTGGGTAGGCTGTTTTTCAGAGGGAGTTTTCATTAAAAAGAACATAAGGAAAACAGCACCTGAAAATTCTTGTACAAATTAAAAACTGTTTGTCTTGTAAAGAATGCTAAACGTCTCATTAACTTGACCACAGATATGTGGGAAACCTCTTCATCCCAGCGATCCTCTCCTTTGAACTGTAATGGTTTGCACATGATGGTCTTAGGAAAAAAATAGTCATCTCATTGCCCACAGATCTAAGAAAATCTAACTTTTATACTAAAAGCAACTAACTAATGGAACTATTAATAGCTGGTAGAAGTTAATGCCTTTCTGTCATTGTCACAGTGTTGTACAAAAGCAGGAATATTAAATTTTTGTTACTTGTAACCTGTATTCCTGTAGGCTTTAACCTGAAGAGCTTTCAAATTCTTCTGATGGTAGGAATAAGAATAGGAATGTTTCAAATTCATTTCTCCAAAAATAGACTGTATAATCTCTAAATAAGTTATGTTATTTTCAGAAATTACCAGTGCTTGAGGTTCATAACAGTTAGGTTTTCTTGTCTGTTCTAAGCCCATTGCTTCTTAAAATGACTCTTGCACGGGTGTAGCCATCCAGAATTCAAGACACAGTTCTGAAAATCTGAACTTGGTTTGTTGAACAAAACAAGATTATAAATACAAACTTTTCCTGAGATCTGTGCTTACGCTTCTAGATAAATTGTCCAGTTTTATCAGTTCTGATCATTCATAATTTTTGTTTGGTTAAGATTGCAATGTCAGAGTACATCCAACATCACACAGTAATGCATGGCAAAAGATGACAGTGTCTAGATCTATGGCCAGCCAAGTCTTTCTTTCCCCTTCTGTCTTAATGATGCCATTTCTCGTGTGTATTATGAATGGGATTTATTCAGCCACATGTTACTCTGCTGAAGGTTAGTAGCCTGTCTAAAAATTAGACAGCAAGGCTAGGTGAGTTTGCTAATTAGGGACTTAATGAAGCTCAGTTCTACTATTTCTAGTTACCTAATCAGATAGATATTATTGATCTTCAAGTGAATATGTTTGTGGTTGGTTTTTTTTATTATTATTAGCATTTTCATGGACTGTAGAGGGAGCCACAGCAGTTTTCTTGATCTAGATACTTCCCTTGCATTTTTCTAGTTTTTAGGTGAGGTGTTACCTTTGGTGTACAGAATAAGCCTACAAAATTTATTACTCTAGGGAGACAGCTTAACTTTGTTGGAATAGATATTTAGTAGAAGAGATTTATGGGGAAAAGTTAGCGCTGAAGTAGAAAATGATATAGAAGAAAGTCACTTTCCAACTGAACTTGGCCTTGATTGTCTACAGACCTTCCAGACAATGCAGGTCATTGCTAGGTATATAAAGATTTTTCAAAGGATTTAAAAAAAAATATTATTTCTTCTCTCCTGTCTTCCCCCCACCTCGGAACAACCCAGGAGGAGCCAGGCAAGGGGAGGCATCAAGATGGGGGATCGGGTGGCAGCTGGAGCGCTGTCCGTGGTGCTGATGTTGGGGCTGGGGCTCCCGCCGGGCGCCCTGGGCTGCCCCCAGCCCTGTGCCTGCTACCTCCCCACCGAGGTCCACTGCACCTTCCGCTCCCTGGCAGCTGTGCCGGCACGCATCGCTAAACATGTGGAAAGAATCAATTTTGGGTTTGTATGGCCGCTTGGAGCAAACAGTTTTATGTTCTTGATGCTGAAGCCTAGAGTGCTTTGCTCACATGTAGCAAGTCAGGATCTCTGTGTGTATTTTTAAGTAGAGTTGCTGAGATGGGTAGTTGCTTGCTGGTGCTGTATTTCAAACACTGCAGTTGCAGGCATGGACAAAGTTTTAGCTTAGCCTTTATATTTCAAACAAAAGTTACTATTATAGTCAAATAAATATTTATACCATGGTGTGAGTACTTTTTTGGCAAAGAGGACATTTAGTCTTCTACAGTGTATAAAAAATACATTGAATGAAACCTACTATAGGATTTCTACTAGAAGTTCAATTTTATACCTGATGTAAAAAAACCCACAGCAGGAGTAAAGTTCTATAATTGAGCCAAGTAGCATTTTGTAGAACAATGGGATATAGCATATTTTAAATGGATACAGTAAAAACCAAGCTATTCCATTGCCTTTGTAGTTGTGTTTTTGTTGTGGAGTTTTGTTTTTCAAGGAACTAAGTGCAATATAAGCAGATGCTAACATTCTGGGGAGAGACTGCTCAGGCTCCAACTCATTTTCCTCTGCCAGGGTGTTGCCAGCTCTCATCTGGCGAATTCTGAGACAAGAAGGCAGGGACAGTTGGGAGGCTTCTTATCACAAAAGTACTATGAAGGTCATTTTGTGACAGGAAATGGTGCAAGAGTTGCAGTCCTCTTCTGCTTGACACCAGGGCTGCCCCACTACCTGGTAGGAACTCACCCTGAAAACCTCAAGGCCTGTAAGCTGCAACTGATCGTGCATTGACTGACAGTAGGGACTTGGGGTTTTTTTTGCTTCTCCATAGTTAAAATGTTTAGCCACCAGCACTTTATCCACCTAAAACCTAATTTTATTCTTAATAAGCCCTTTTATTCATTAAATGTTTATTAGAGCAATAAATGCCATTTTTGAGTAGAAAATGCCTCCCTCTTCCCCCATATTCAAAACTACACATATTTACAGTCAGCTCTCCTCCATACATTAACGTTCTATGGCAAATTCTATTGTTAAATTGCTTTTGAAAATTGGATGCAGACTTTTAAGTTCCTAAGGTGTTTAGGCTGTAAGTACTTCGTATCTTTGCATTTCGTAACTACAAATGACATTTTCTGAGTTGTGTCCTTTCCCAGGAAGAAACAGTTTTAACTGTGTATTGTATCACTTCTTTCATTTTGAAAGAGAGCTTTGCTACATTTCTGCTTTAACGTGCTATATATTTAGGAGATGAAAATTATTTTTCTAATTGGAAATAATGTAGGAGAAATGATTATTTAGACAAGTTGATATTTTTTAGAAGGAATTATTTTGAAATAAGGAATTTTAATAGGATGCCGACTATATGCCTAGTGAATTTGCAGAATGACTAAAAATATCAAAATTATAGTCTAAATTTTTAGCAAATTAGGACTCTAGATGGATACGATGGTGAGGAACCATAAGTATTTCCTCTATACTCATTTTTTTTTTAATTTCTCTCTGTCTCTTCCCTTACCTTTTAGGAAATACTAAAAAAATGAAAGAATCTTTAAAATTCTATGCTTTCATTAGAGATTTCATTCCCAGACTAGATAATATGTTTGATTTTGTGTATACATAGGAAAAACCCAAATGTAGATCTAGGTTACCACGCCTAACATTTCCACATTGGCAAATAAAGTCTGATTTGTTTGTCCAAAGTGAAATTGAATTATTTTGAAAAAGTAGATTTTTCTATATTCCTTATCTAAGAGAAGTCTCTAGACTCATATTATTGGAAGATCAGTTTCTAGATTTTATGTAATTAGTTGATGTAGCCAATTACATGTAACAGTAAGTGAAGCAAGATGCTTCTTGTACTGTTTGGGAAATATCTATTTTTAATGTTCATTCTCCAAATCTTTATTCTTTATTGTTAGATGCTGCTTTGGCAACAATGCAGTGTGTCTGGTTTGCCAGGCTCCATAGCAGGCTGCAGGCCATTAACTTATTAGCATTCCATAAACTGAGCTGCATGGAAAAACATACAACTATTAGAAGAACTAAAATGCCTGTTTATTACTTTTACTCCTAATTTGGCTAAAGTGCCACAAATTCAATTAAAAGAAATCTTAATGTAAGCATGAACTAAGTATACTTCTCCTTGTAAAAATCTTGCAATAACTTCTGGATCTTTGACAATGCTTTAAGGTCCCTCCAACTTTTCCTGAAAGTTAGATTACACTAATTTTAGTTTTGCAGTCTGTGACAGTATATAAAATGTAACTGTACATCTGATTTTTTTCCCCAGGTTTAACAGTATACAGTCTATATATGAAAACTCCTTTGCAGGACTT
>JAWWLZ010000001.1:96369706-96399237 GCA_035041345.1 Poliocrania exsul | reverse complement strand
GACTTACAAAATTGGAGTTGCTCATGATACATGGAAATGACATTCAGAATATACCTAATGGTGCTTTGAAAGATCTCGTGTCTCTACAGGTAATGCTTAGGTCTTCCTAAATTTAAAAATATCTAACTTCCATGAATAACAGAAAACAAAAATAAGTTCTCTTTATAGTCCCCTTTTAGGATTAAGATACCATTTTCTCCCAAAATGCATTGGAAATCTATTAACTATGCCCATGTCATACTTGATAATGCGAACTACTACTCAGTTTTATTCTACCTCTTTGATCAGCATATCATTTTTCAGTGGTGCAAAACACTTGTATGTGGGAGGAAAGCTTGTGCTTGCTTGCTTGCTATTCTGTTTGAATTTTATAAAATAATTATTAATCTCTGTTTCTTTTTTTTTTTTGAGGTTTTCAAAATTAGTTACAATAAATTGAAAGTCATAACTGGCCAAACTCTACAAGGACTTTCAAGCTTAATGAGACTGCACATGGACCACAATAGAATTGAGTTTATTCATCCAAATGCTTTTAATGGATTAACTTCTCTGAGACTGGTCCATTTAGAAGGAAATTTGCTCCAGCAGCTTCACCCAAACACCTTTTCAACATTTATGGTCCTTGATTATTTCAAACTGTCAACAGTAAGACATCTCTACCTATCAGAAAATGCTCTTAGGACCTTGCCTGCAGGGATATTTCAAGGCATGCCACTGCTGGAAAATCTTTACCTTCATGGGAATCCATGGGATTGTGACTGCAGCTTAAAGTGGCTCCTTGAATGGAATGAAGCTACTGGAGGTAGGAGCACAAGCTGCGAATGTTTGTTGAACTCATATTGTTGGACTTTTTTTTTTTCCTATTATGCATATGAATGGTTTTGTTTCCTGAGTTAGTACCAGCATGATGTCGATATGCAATATTACTTCCCATTAGTGTTCAATAAATGCATGTATTTAAAAACAGTGTAGAAAACAAAAAGCAGTTGTGTGTCACTAGCAAAAAATACGTATTCAACACCACAGGAATTAACCATTACATTTGGAATGGTGAAAAGTGATGGTGAGGTTTAGAACTGGGAGGAGGCAATAAGTTATAACCTTTTATTGTGTTTCTTTGCACAGCAGTACAGCTTTGACTTAAGGGCTGTCAGTTGTCCTCCATCAACAAAGATGTCATGGAAGGTGGTAACATTGGATTTGAACTTATTTGTCTAAGAATGGAAATCAGGTTACTAAATTCCTGGTTGAGTCCTCTAACTTGGATGCTATTAATGTTAAGGCTGTTATATAATATGCATCCTTCATGTCTATCCATGTTTCTTCATTGATCACAAATTCCTTTTATGATGGAACAAATCTATGTTAAGTATTGCCAAGTATTTGCAATTTTTCAAGTATTTGCCATCCTGCAATTTTTTCATAAAATAGTGTATCTTTATCCAGGCTTAGATATGAGACAAATATCACGCTGCTTAGACTGGAACACTTCTGGTCATGTGCAGGAGCTAAAACTTGTTTTATAATGCCTCTTTATCCAAAATACACTAAATGAAGGGGAGGTTGAGTATCAGTTTTCAATTTGGGCATCTAAGTTCAGTGGTGTCCCATCTCAAATAGCTAAGTGCTTACTATAGTAGGCCAGAGGAACTGGTGTTACACCAGAGCTACTGCTAAAATATGAGGGAATGGGCATTTAATTGTAACTGAAGATGTCTCAAATGAGTGATGGAGTCACAAGGTTGACATAATGATGAGTGATGGAGTCACAAGGTTGACATAATGATTTGGAAAATGTATGGTGAATGATGGTGGGTCTTGTCATCTTAGAATATGTAACGCATTGCAATTTTGCACTTAGCTGTCCGACAATGCTTTTAAGAGTGTATGATAATTGAATGAGTAACACAAATGTTCCTGCCTGAACTGATACTTGAGGCATCTAACTTTGATATTGTATTTCTCCAGCTTACATTACAGTATTTTTTCATATTCATTAATTCAAATCATGTGTGTATATATGTAATAAGTGTGCTTAAGTTGCTTTGTAAGTTATAAAAAAATGAAATATTAGGTGAACTTTCTTTCCTTGTGCAGTGTTGACCTGTTAGCATTTTTATTCATTTAGATTCCCTCTTTAGACTAAAACAGTAGTGATTATTGTAAGGAGGAAGAATTTATCCATGCCATTCTCATGTATGACAGATTTTGTATCTTTATATAAATATAATACTAACTTCTTTGGGAATTCTGACCAGAAAGAATTATTAAAGTTCTTCAGTCCAGTGTGGCCACTGCCAAGTTGATTGTAGGCCAGGTTTTCCTTATCTTTGAAACATCCTATTTGAATCTGCAAGTGATAAACTTGTTCACTTAAATATTCCATTTATAAGAACTTTTCAAGAAAATTGATTTATCAGACTAGCGAAGCATGTATTTTCAATTAAAAAGTACTATGAAAATTTGCCATGCATTTCCCTTTCTCCTGGCATTTTGTCTTATAACAACCAGTGTATTGTTCATTCATTCAAAGATCCCGCATTCCTGAGGATGATACTTTTTCCTAGCATAACTGATACATTTAATTTGCAATATGTTTCCAAACTAAATATGTAAGGGGACTTTTGACATTCTAGTGAGCAGAATAATGTAATAAAGATATGACTGTTACTTTGCAGACAAGAGTCTTTCTGGCATTGACAGGAGAGGAGTTAAGGCTCTAATCTCCTGGTTTAGTTCTCCTTCTCTGTTTTAGCTTTTTTTATTCATTACAGAGTTTACAGTTACTGCAGAGGTCAGGGAAGAAGTGGCACTTGGTGGGGGTTTTTTGCTGATAAATAGCTTGTATGTGCAAGAACTAGTCAGCCCATTTTGGTAGCTACAGTAGAATGTTTTCTGTATTGCCAATACTACTGTTAATTAATAAAGAAAAATATAAAGCTTTCTGGATTATTTAATGGGAAGTCCAGCATTTCTCAGGTAAATGTTGCATTTTTGAAAGCTGAAAGGACCACTCCTCTTTGCATTAGATCCTCAAGTTAAATAGTTAGGCTGTCACTGTACAGATGCTAAATTTATGACATAGAGTAATTTTTTATTGACTCACAGAATGTTGCTATGTGCACTACAGTTTCTAGGAAATTTTTTTTCAGAGGGAATGAGTCTCAGTTTCAAATGATAGAGTATTCAATCCTCTCATCAAAGTCAACCCATTCAGCTGTAAAACGACTTGCCATTCTGAAAGTCTTGCCTTATGTGTCATGTGGCATAATTCATTCCTCATGAAGTTCATTTCACACTTTTGAGAATTGTCTAACTCTACAATAGAATTTTTCAGCTTATTCATCTTTTGTTTCCCCTTTTATTTTCTTTCTTCCCTTTTTTCTTGCAGGTGTTTTAAAATGTAAAAAGGACAAAGCCTATGAAGGGGGACAGCTATGTCCTATATGCAGCAGCCCTAAACAACGGCAGAAAGAAGATATTCAAAACTTGAAAGATATTTCCTGTAGGAAACCTGTCATTCAGTCCTCACTGAGGCAAAATAGCAGCACTCAAGATGACGAAGATGGTGATAGTTACGAATTCCCTCTGGAAGAACTTCAGTCCTCTCCATGGAACATTGCTCTAAATATGACCGATGAGCATGGCAACGTAGTCCACCTGAACTGTGAAATAAAAAAACCAACAGGTTCTACCAAAATTCAGTGGAATCAAATCCAGACTCAGGAGATAGATATAAATGCTACAATTGCACTGGATTTTGAATGTCCAATGAATCGAGAAAACTATGAAAAACTATGGAAGCTTATAGCTTATTACAGTGAAGTACCTGTCAAATTAGAGAGGGAAATTATGCTCAGAAAGGACCCTAAAATAAGCTATCAGTACAGACAAGGCTCAGATTATGATGCTCTTTATTACACAGGTGTAAAAGCTCAAATAGTAGCTGAGCCTTCCTGGGTGATGCAACCTCTTATAAATATCCAATTAAATAGGCGCCAGAGTACAGGGAAAAAAGTGGTGCTATCTTTTTTTACTGTGTTTTCTCAGACAATTCATACCAAAAGCACCAGGCAGCAGAGAAATTGGGTAATGATAGAGAAAAACCAGAGCACAAGGACAGGACAGAGTGTGGTGGAAGGGTCAGAGTGTCAGCTGAGCTGCAGTGTGAAAGCTTCTCAGAGCCCCTCCATTCAGTGGCTCTTTCCAGATGGAACTAAATTGCAGGCACCATTTAATCAGAAAGACAGTAGGTTTTCCATTCTTAGTAGCGGCCTACTAATAATCAAAGGAGTGAGTTACACTGATGGAGGTGTGTACCACTGTATTGCCCAAGTGAGAGATGATGTGGACATAGTGGCTTACAGACTTGTAGTGCAGCCTCCAGTTTTTCAGGTAGCCGATTCAGGTGTAGTGAGAGTTGAAAAAAATGTTGGAGATCCAATAGCTTTGCCATGCAATGCAGTTGCCATTCCAGACCCACAGCTGAGCTGGATTCTTCCAAACAGTGAGGTACTCAATGATTTGTCAAACTCTTCAAAAGGCTATATACTGCATAATGGTACTTTGCTTATTCCAAGAAGCCACGTCAGTGACAGTGGCCATTACAGGTGTGTGGCTGTCAATCTGCAGGGCTCAGATCAGTTTGTTGTAAGGATCATAGTAAATAAAATGGTGTCTGACAGGTCATTTAAACGAATAAAAGTGAAAAAGCGCCCAGGCTCAAAGCGTTTCACAAAAACAAGAGGGCAAGTCATAGATGATGGAGAGGGATCAGGGGCAGGGAGGGTGGAGGAACTCCCACAAAGAAAGAACCACTTAAAAGACTGGGAAATACCTTTTAAACAAAAAAGTGACCAGGTGCCAGAGGCTCAAATTAAAAAGGGGAAGAAAGGCAGAAGGAAAATGAAAATGTGGAAAAATACTGATAGAACCCAAGACAGCAATGTTGCAGAAGGCCGTAGAGTATTTGAATCTCGAAGGAGAATTAATGTGGCAAACAAGCAGATTAATCCGCAGCATTGGGCTGACATTCTGGCAAAGGTCCGTGGGAAGAATCTTCCTAGAACAACAACAGCTACAACCATTTCTGTAACAACTACTCTGCCATCAGTCATGCAGAAAACTACTCCAGTCCCTTACCCAATAGCCAGCCCTCCAGCTTCAGAGACAGCAGCTGATGTGATGGACTCTTCTGCTGATGCATCACCTGTGGGTGAAGATGAGTCATTTACAGTCACTGTTTCACACAACACAGAAGCATTTTCAGTCCAGTCCATATTAATCAGGTCAGAAACTGAACCGTTCTCCAACCATAGGGCTTTAGAAACACCTACAAGTATAGATGCTGTAGAAATTGCTGTATCAGGTCCATATTTGACTCCTGTCTCTGCAACTCTGCAACCCCAAGGCAAGAAACATCTTGATGTCAGGACTGATGATTCAGTTGTAGTCAAAGAAAATATCCATGCTTTCACTGAAGAACCTCTAACTAGACAGATCATCACAAACTTTCCTAATATTCAGAGCAGTTCATTCACAGTGCAAAATGTAGATAGAATTGTATCTTCTATATCTGAAGAAAATTCTGCTTTTGCTGAGCTACCACTTGATGCTACTCTCCTAGCTGAATCTCAGACTGTGGATCTTCATGACGTCTTGGAGACAAGCATGAAATTAAATGAAATGGACCCAGTGAGTGTTGACACCATATCTTTACCACCGCCTCAGCTGGATGAGACCATCCAAACAGATTCTCTAAGCACTACTACCATTCCTTCATCCACTTCTCCATTTGTTGCAGAAGAGAAAAATGACTCGAGATACCAGCACAAAGAGACATCTGCAGGTCAGATGAAAATGGCAGACTTAAGTACAAGGTTTCCTGCTTCCACACCCATCATGGTTCAGAGCAAGGGAGAACAGGAGACCCACAGGAATACAGTGACTCGAGAAAGCATGTCCAGCAGTTATGCAGATAATTCTCAGGCAGAAGAACATAGAAACCTTGCTACTCCAAAATCAGATCCCATATTCATTTTGCACAGTGCTAATGCTCTTCATAAAACAGCAGAGGGGATAAAAACTGCTTCTTCCATCAGTAGATTGACCACTGTGGCCACCACAACAACTCCATACAGAAAGACTATGCCTTCACGTATTACTCAGCATGGTAGAAAAAGGCCTTATGGGAGAAGGAGATTGAGGCCAAATAGAATCCGACAAAGACCAAAGCCTCTGCCCCCCCTTGTTTTAACCACAAAGACAGTGCCTGTTGTTCTGAGGACACCTGAAGTCGAAGCTGTGACCAGAACTACTTCTGCAACTCATGGAAGTCATGATCTTAAAAACAATGTAACAATACAGGCAAAGAAAGAGGAATATATGGAAACCACTCCTTCATTAGCTCCTGATCCAGCTGAGAAAATTCCCAAAATCAGAGATGTGGTCACAACTTCCTTCTTTAAGGCTACTGGTTCTCCACCTGAAGCTAAACAAGTGACACACTCTACTACTCCTGAAACCTTGGCACTTCCAGTTACTGCACCAACCACAATCTTAAGATCATATCTTGTACATGAGGCACTTCCCACAAAAGAGTCAAGTATACCTCTGAAAGCAGAGCAAAGTGAAGTGCCAGCATACCACTCATTAGACAGTGCGTCTGAGGAGAAGGACTTGAAAGCAGATTCTAAAATTACGGATAGTAAGGCAGAACAATCAAGCACAACTTCTGCACATAGGAACGGCTTGATACTATCTACAAAACCAAAATCTCAGGAAGAGCCTATACTGTTTGATTCAGAAGTTGTCATTAATGAAACAACTGCTGAAACATTCCAGGTGATACATCCCACTATGACTGACTCAGTTATGACTGTTGGCACAGTCGAAGTTTTTAAGGACTCCTCAGTTTCAAAGGAGCCATGGAAGCCCACAATATCTTTAGAAACACCAGCAAAAACTGAGCCATCTCATCAACATGAGATAATTACTTTGTCCTCCTCCTTCATCACAGCTGAAACTCAGACTTTTCCAGTTAGAGAGGCTGACAAATCCATTACGTCTCAGACTAAGATAAAGTCATCTTCCTTGGATAAAAAGGAAGCTGTGTCACATGGGTTTCATCATTTGCAGACAACTGAAAAGCCTCCGATTACATCCACTACCTTTATTCCATTTATAAAACTTGTCACACTTCCCCCTTCCATTTCAAGCACTTCACATCCTTCTCTTCATTACACCACCAAGGAAAGTAATGCCTTCAATCAAGAAAGGTTCCCAGAAAAAAAACAAGTTGAAGCAGGTAGTGACAAAATGGTGATGAGCTCAAGACAGAGTGTTCACCCTACTCCTTTCTCTAACCAAAACAGGATTAGCATACAGTCAAAAGAGGATCATTTCAAAGAATTGTATAGCAGCAAGTCAAACAATAGTCTACTGCTAAATCCAAATGTTTCCTATCCACCTGCTGGAATGATACCAAGCCTAAACCAAAGACTGCCGGTTGTGCCTCCAAAGCACATTCCAGTAAGAGGCACCATGAAGCCTCCTGTAACACAGGGTCCATTTCACGCTTTTGTAACACATCAGCCTCTTCACTACACCAACAAACCAGAGATAACAGCATATGCAGCACATACCATCCCAGACAAGAAAATTTTTGCCTCTCAGAGAGAAACAACTAACCCAACACAAGCCTCTCCATTTCACAAAACAAATCCATTCCCTGAGAGCAAGTTCATTAATCAGGGCCAGAACAGATACAATATTAATTCAAGATTTTTTGGAAGTAACTATATTCCAGATAACAGTGGCACAGCAGGGAAACTACCTAGTCAGGGGATCCCCTATTATCCCAGTTCCAAAATACCATTCTTTTTCAACAGAACAAGAATATTCCCTCACTTAAGTACACATCCTAAACCAGAGGTCCCTAGTCAACTTGTCCCAAAAGACACAAATGAGAAGAAGGTTGCTCAAGCGTTCCCCACTAGGATTACAGTGCAGAAAGCTACAGCTGTTCCAGTGCTTCCAATGCAACATGCAACAACTACCACATTACCACCAGTGTTTTTAAAGATTACTCCTCCAGTCTTCCCCTCTCAGCACACAAAACCACAGGTACCCACTACAGTTCATCCTTCTAAAAATATCCGTCATCGTCATCAAATATTTCCATCTGGGCCTTATATGGGAGGCATTATACCACACAATTCAACTGGAATTCAGTCATCCACTAATTTCAGGGTACATGGAGAAAGACCTAAAATTATCACAAAAGGGTCTCAGAGCATATCCATCATTGCTGAAGCAGATGCTTTTATCCCATGCGATGCCATTGGGGAACCCAAGCCTTTTATTACTTGGACAAAAGTATCTACAGGTAAGACAAAGAAAACATGTTCTTCCACATGCTTTATAAGGATGCAAATTCTTTGGTTGTTGCATAGAAATTCAAGGTCATCGTAGGAGTAGTTCAAAACACTAAAGAGTATTCTCTATCACTTAAACATTATAGATAAAATCTGACTAATTGTACCTAATCATTATAGGTAACAATAACTTGTCAGTATTTTTTGCAGCAAAAGAAAACCTCTACCATTTAATGAGTTCAGTTTTTGAAGAGTAATTTTTGGCTGTGAGTAGCAGCCAACTCTGATTAGTTCCAGCAGTTAGAATTTATGATGGCAACACTTGTGAGTATGGGTGTGTTAACATTGCTACCTTAAATACTAATGTGTGTCATCTTCACGTGCAAAAGGAAAAGTTATATAAAGATTTAAGATTAATCCTAAAGCATAAAGCCTTTAAAAAAAAATTCCCACACTGTCAATGTTTGCAAGCTAGTATGGTTAGTTCTGCAATAGAAACAAAGACTAATATGAGCTATTGAGTGTGTCAAAAGATGTCAGGTGGACCCTATAAATTGTAATTGGTGTTGAATAAAACTAAAATGTCCCAGGGAAACATAAGACTTTTTCATTGCAACAATGTACATCTTAAAACCTTTGACTTTTTATTTCTTTCTTTCCTCTCACCTTCCCAGGAGCTCTAATGACAGCCAACACCAGGTTACAAAGATTTGAAGTCTGGAAAAATGGTACCCTCTTCATCCGAAATGCTCAGCTTCAGGATCGCGGACAGTATTTGTGCACAGCTCAGAACTTGCATGGCATAGATAAAATGATTGTTGTGATCACAGTTGTAGCCCACCAGCCCAAAATTTTACTTTCCCGCTATAGAGATGTCACAGTCTACTTCGGAGAGACCATAGCAATGGAATGTCAGGCTACTGGGACTCCAAGCCCACATATTTCATGGGTTTTCCCAGATAGGAAGATTTTACAGACAGTCACCACCACAGAAAGCCGGATAATGCTTAATGAAAATCGAACCTTGTCTATCAAGCAAGCAACTTTTTCGGACCGAGGAGTTTATAAATGCATAGCAAGCAATGCAGCAGGAGCTGACAGCATTGCAGTGAGGCTGCACATTGCAGCCTTACCCCCCATCATCCAGCAGGATAAGCAAGAGAATATTTCCTTGCCCCTTGGTAGCAGCATTAATATCCACTGCACTGCAAAAGCAGCACCTTCTCCCAACATCCGCTGGGTGGTCTTTGATGGTACGCAAATCCGACCTTCTCAGTTTGTCAGTGGGAATTTATTTGTTTTTCCCAATGGAACTCTTTATATTCGCAATGTCTCCCCCAAGGACAGTGGGACCTATGAGTGCATTGCTGCTAACATGGTGGGGGCTGCCAGGAGAACAGTACAACTCTATGTGAAGAAGCATGCATCTAATGCTAAGATCACTGGGAGCTCTCCTCAGAGAACAGATGTGACATATGGCAGCATCCTGCATTTGGACTGTAGTGCTTCTGGTGACCCCTGGCCTCGGATATTATGGAGGTTGCCTTCCAAACGGATGATTGATTCCCTACACAGGTAAATTACTATTTGAGATGTTGCACCTAAATCAACTTAGATGAACTTAGAGAATATCCCACTCGTACAAGTTTCATTCTTGACTTCTGTGGGTTTTGAATGAGGCATCCAATTCTTAAGAAAGAATTTGATATTATATCAAAAGATAGTCAGGTCATATCTTAGCATAATTTTCTTGAAAGTGATATCACTTGAATTAGCTTCAAGTGGTTAGGATAAGCTACCAATATTTTTCTTTCACAGCCACTTGTAAATGTAGTAAAAAGGCCAGTGGCAAAAGTGAAGATATACAACTTGTGTGACACTTAGTCTGCATAGAGTTGCACTGATGCCTGATTTTCCCTGGGAGAAATGGGATCATTGAATTTTATCTCTTGTGCAAATCATAATACGCAGTAAATACAGGGCAAATAAATCAACTTATTTAAATAATCATGAGCAGTTTACTGACATTGTATAAACGTTACCTCACAATAAGGTCTCTGTAAGCCCGGTTGCATACAAATGCGTAAAACAATACCTTCTCCAATGTTGGCAATATCAAGAAAAATATCACTTCTATAAGCCTATGGTAACTATCCTAAGACTTGACTGAACACACAATTTCTGCTCCATAAATAGTTCATAGCTCACTCTTTGACCAATATAAACAGGTGAGAAATGCACTGCAATTAAAATGCATAATTGTAAACAACTTTCTTCACAGATGAATGTAGTCATAATTTTTTTCATATTGACAAAAAATATATTTAGGTAGCCTGAAGTTAGCACAAAACCTGGATTTCATTTTATACCTCATGGTGGTAGCAACAAAATACTGTGGTTTTTTGTATTTTCCCTCATGATCTTTATGTAGGCTGTTTTTCAAACATGGGAGATCTTCTCTAGGGAGAAAACTGTGGCTACTGATGAAATTGGTTGTGACCACAATAAACCAACTCTGTAGTGAAGTGCAAAAGAATAATAGCTTTTTCTTAGAATTTTTTCTTCATTTCAGAGTTTAGCAACATTTGATTTCTTTGTGACTGCTCTAAAGGTTTAATATGTTATTCCTCATGCCAGAGGAAGTTTCTCATCTTGAGTTGTTTTATCATATGACCCAAGTGCCAGACTCCATAGTTATGGTCTGTATAGTTTTGTGTGGATTATATTGTTCAGAGATCACATATTTGAATGTTGTAGAATACCTACAGTCATCAAAACCATGACAATTTGGTATCTAATGGTTTTTAAATGGTCAAAAACACCATTAAAGTTATTAAACTCAATAGGATTACTTGGTTACAAGTGAGCAGAATTGGGTTTTTTATCCATTTGCTTTTTGGTGGTGAATATCTTGAACGTTTCAGACCATCTAATTATGTAACATTAGCAATGGTCTTTTCTTTTTTTTTTTTTTAATATTGTTCAGTTGGGTTTTCCCCCTAGATCTCACTCAATAAATAATACCCAAAATGTGATTTTGCAGCTCATGTTTTGTTCCTTTTTCTTGTCTTACAGTACCTTGGAGACTAGAATCAAAGTATTCAGCAATGGGACTTTGGTTGTTCATTCAGTTACAGACAAAGATGCAGGAGACTACTTGTGTGTGGCTCGCAATAAGATAGGAGATGACTATGTGGTCCTCAAAGTGAATGTGATGATGAAACCAGCCAAAATAGAATATAAGAACGAGAATAACCACAATGTCAAGTACGGAGGGGACCTGAAAGTTGACTGTGTAGCCACAGGTTTGCCAAATCCAGAGATCTCCTGGGGTCTCCCAGATGGCAGCATGATCAATACCTTCATGCAGTCAGATGACAGTGGCAGCCGGACAAAGCGGTATGTGGTCTTCGATAACGGAACCCTTTATTTCAATGATGTTGGATTGAGAGAGGAAGGTGACTACACCTGCTATGCTGAGAACCAGATTGGGAGGGATGAAATGAAAGTGCGGGTCAAAGTAGTGGCCGAGCCTGCAACTATCAGGAACAAAACATACGTCATTATTAATGTACCCTATGGTGATGTTATCACAGTTGCATGTGAAGCCAAAGGAGAACCCACTCCCAAAGTGACCTGGCTTTCCCCAACCAACAGGCCTATTCCTGCTCTGTCTGACAAATATCAGATCTATAGGGATGGCACTCTCCTCATCCAAAAGGCCCAAAGATCTGACAGTGGTAACTATACTTGTGTAGCACGGAATAGTGCTGGAGAAGATCGGAAAATCGTTTGGATCCATGTTGACGTTCAACCTCCCAGAATCAATGGTCATCTCAGTGCAATAACATCAGTGAGGGAGACAGCCATCAGGGACAGCCGGAAACTCATTGACTGCAAAGCTGAAGGTATCCCTGCTCCGCGGGTCTTATGGGCTTTCCCAGAAGGAGTAATTTTACCAGCTCCCTACTATGGCAACAGGATCACTGTGCATCGCAATGGCACATTGGACATCAGAGGAGTGAGACAGACAGATGCAGTGCAGCTCATATGCATTGGACGGAATGAAGGAGGGGAAGCAAGACTGCTTGTACAGCTCCTCATCACAGACCATTTGGAGAAACCCTCCTTTAGAGACCCTGTCACTGAAAGGATCACTGCCATTGCTGGGCACACCATCAATCTGAACTGCTCAGTCCAGGGGAACCCCAAACCCAGCACAAGCTGGATACTTCCTAATGGCTCTGAAGTGCTGAGTGGCAGTCGTCTGCACAGATTTTACCATAAGAAGGATGGGATCTTACACATCAGCAGCCTATCTGCTGGGGATGCTGGGACTTACCGCTGTACAGCCAGAAACCCAGGAGGTTATGCAGAACGAGTAGTCTTCCTGAAGGTGGGACTCAGACCAGAAATTAGCAACCAGTACAACAACCTGGTGAGCATCATCAATGGAGAAACTCTGCAGCTTCACTGCATCACCCAGCCAAACCAGCGGGCGCAGATCTCCTGGACGCTGCCCAATGGGATGGTTATGGATGCCCCCCAGGCTGTAGGTCGTTTTTCCCTGATGGAGAATGGCTCATTGACAGTGCGCGAGGCTTCTGTGTTTGACAGGGGCACTTACCTGTGCAAGGTGTCGACAGAGTATGGCACTTCTGTTATGACTGTGCCTGTCATTGTGATAGCCTATCCTCCCCGGATCACCAGTGAGCCAGCACCTGTCATTTATGCCAGACCTGGAAATTCAGTCAAACTGAACTGTATGGCCATTGGGATTCCTAAAGCAGAAATAACATGGGAGCTTCCAGATAAATCACATCTGACAACAGGAGCTCAATCCCGTCTATATGGAAACAAATTCCTTCATCCTCAGGGGTCCTTAGTCATCCAGCAGTCCACTCAAAGGGATGCAGGCTTTTATAAATGCACTGCTAAAAATATACTAGGCAGTGATACGAAAACAACCTACATACACATATTCTAACACTAAAACAAATGCCTTTGGCTGGATACACGTATTCAAGTCACTGCCAAATGAGTGCAATGAGGAAAGTACTGCTTGCAACAATGCCAGGAAGGCTGAGTGCAGAAAAAAAAGGAATTAATCTGCATTGCTTTTGTACTCAATATGGTAGTAAGACTCTGCAATAAAAGGAGGCATTAGACATACTGGAAATGAGGAGATTAACATGTTGGAAAAGGTCTTTAACTTGTTTAGACAGTGTAATGTGGTTTTTCATGCTATCCAATAGCATCTGAGACCTAAAGTACTCTATTCTTGTCAATAGTCCAAAGCTATTTCTTGTTCTAACAAGCACCTTAAAAGTACCAAAGAAGTATTAACTGTTATTAATTGCGCTGCAGTGATAGAAGTGCTTTAGTAAAACATGATCTTCTTTATATCCTGCAGTGTCTTTACATAATCTACCCTTATAGAATATGATTACTAACCTTTCTGTTCATGCTTCTATCAGCTTTTCAAAATCAAAGACTAACTTAGCAAATGAGAGTGATCTATTTTAATAAAAATACATACAGAGATTAGCTACCTTAACATATGAACAAACATTTCCCAGCTACTAAGGATGCTATGGTCAAATAATTCATTATATATTTTATATATATTTTTTAATCTGACTATGAGACTAGAAAGAGTAGCAATGAACTTGGTCTCATTTTATAAATTATTGGTCTTTACAAGACTCTGATACATTACAATGTTTTATAATATCAAGGTCAATATACTGTACATTTTATAATAAAAAATATTTTCTGAAGAATGTATTCACTGTGATTTTCATTTTTTTTAAGAAAACAGGGAACTCTAAACAGTGAGAGTATGAAGTTAGGTCAAAAAACCCACTAGTAATGTAGTGTTATACGTACTTGTATTTGAACCAATTTATAATTGGTTAATTTATAGATGTTTTAGGGAAGAAAAATTAGTATAATTGTTTATCTTTCTAAAAGTTATTTATTAATAGAAACATGTATATTTCAGCAAATACTTACAATGCCAATACTTTTTCTGCACTCAAGGATGGTTTATTGAATAATGTGCGTGATTTTATGAAGACTTATCAATTTTTTCTCTAAAATTACTTTCTACAAGATGCTGAATATGCCCGTGTTTCAACAAACTATTCCAACAAGAATTTTTCAAATGTTAACTTACCTTTAAACATATGGAGTCTCTCAGATATTCCTGAATTCTTAAAATTCTGATTGTTTATAAAAGTTATGTTTTAGAATATGATGAGAATAAAAGCTTTATTTTTTATTTTCTCTATTGATCAAAACGTGTCAGAAATTAATGTAAAATCTTGTGCTAATATTTACATTTTGTAAAAGATGTAAACAAAGATTTTCTTGCCCCACAAATTTATCCAGTTTAGGAAAATTGTGAGCTATTAGAAAATATGTACTTATCTTAACGGTAAACAAAACGGAGCTACATAAAGTAAAAAGTATTTGATTAGAACAAGGATGTAGAATGAAAATGACAAAGAGCTTGCTGAAGATACAAGGGGTATAATTTATGTGATAGAATATTTTTTAAAGTTTTTTAAAAAGTCAGGGTAATCTAAAAATCTGTGGCTTTATTGACGTTGTGGTTATGTTACTGACCTAATTAAATAGCACTTAATTGCGTCTTAGTTTCTTTTTTTATGATTTAAACCCTTAGGCCCTAAATCAGCAAATCAGTGCCCAAAGGGAAGCATGTGCTTAAATACCTAGCAGGGATAGAGCTACTTGTGAGAGTAGTTGAAGAAGAAGAAGAAAAGACATTTAAGATTTCTAACTAGATTGTGCATGTGTGTTTGTTTGTTTGTTTGTTTTCTAATTGGCTATTTTCCTTGAACATATCAGAGATTAGATATGTCTTTAGATCCTTTACTTAATTTTAGCACTTTTAAAAAAATTTACAGTAGTTCTTGGGAGATAGCCATACAGTTTGTAATAATAATGCATCTTGTAAAAGAGTCTGAAGTCAGCATTTGGGAATGAAATAGGAATCAAGCGCTTTTAATCATTTGTCTGTCCAGCCTTCACTTAGCAGTTACATGAATGTAGAGATATTCTGGGGTGCTGAATAACTTCTATATATTTCCATTAAGTAGATGTTCTTTTTTTTTTTTTAATGTTAAGGGAAGAAAATAGAATGCAAAATCAGACATTGGATCTTTTGTGATCAGAAAAAAAGTATCCAATCATGTTTCCGCAGTCCAGAATTTCCATAGCTGCCAGTAGGAATTTTGGAAGCTAAGAAATTGAAAGATTTGGCTCAAGAAATTTTCTTAAGACTTGCATGCTGGCAAAACTTGATAAAAATTGGACTTAATACTTTTTTAATGTGTTATAATTTCCATTACATTTGCCTGTACATGTTTTTTGAAAACATGCTCTCATTGAAAGGCCCGTAAAATAAAATTTTCTTCCAAAGTAAATGTAACTGCAGCTTAAAAGATATCATATGAACACTTTTTACACTCAGCAGTGTTTGGCCATATATCTTGTCTGTCATATTCTTTCTCTCCTGATACACCATACAAGGAGACTGAAATAATACTAAAGCTATAGTTGAGGAACCATAAAATAGTGAAAGTCTGGTATTAAAAGAGGTAACTTTGTTTAACTCTACTAATCCATCAATTTAAGAGAATCTGTAGAATAACACAGTGATTAGCAGTAGCTACTCAGGATGTTTCTGCAAAAAATCATGACAACAATCCAGTTATCTTCTCACAAAAGTGATGAGTCCAGAGTATGGGAATAGAGTACTTTTATGGTATATCCAACTTCGGCAATATTTTTTTTAGTCTTGTGGGATGTTCCCATGTCCAAACCAAAGAAAGGTGATTTATCTATTGTAAAGTGGGAAGATAGTTGTTACAGAGAAGTCATGAGTAACTGGTTGTCAGTTAAGAGAACATGTCAGCTGAATCCAGCTTGGGTCTGTTACCTTTCCGTGTTGATTAATGGCTATTAGGTATAGATAATGCACTTTGAAAATATGTGAATACTATGAAATTGAGAGATACTAGAGTACATAGGACTGAACTGCAATTCTGAGTGATCTTTCTAGATTGGAGAAATAATTGGAAATAAGAAAAGCAAAACAAACCAGAATCCCACACCAATACAAATGCAAGAACTATATTCAAAAGGAATACAGTGAATACACATATGGCAAATGATGAAGAAGTAGGAGTCATAAAAATTAACAACATGGTGAGATTTCAGACAACACATTGTCACTTTGAAATCTACTCATGTGGGCTGTGTGAATTAACATAATGGAGATACTCTTTCTGCAGTCAGGCTCAGATATAAATAAATTCAAAAGAATCCAAGGATGTAATTTAGGAAAGATAACCTGTAAGGATAGGTTGAAATGAGTTTTTTCTGCCCAGGAAAAATAGGCCAAGTATTAAATACAACAGTTAAGAAAATGTGAAGTCCTTATAGAAACAGTGATGAGTTTTCAGGTTCACTGAGGTTAGTATGGAAAACTGACTCCAAGCAAGTTCTAGGACAGATACAAAGAAAACTTTGTCATTGTAAGAACTGTTGAACAATGTATTATTTTTTCTTGAGAACATTTTGACATTCCGATCTTTGGAGGCAGTTAGAAAGAGTTTACTCCAGTAACTGTAGCAGGCAGTCAGCATCATTGTCCAAGAAACTGAGAAATATTGGGGTTTCCTTACATTTACATTCATATCTTTCCTAGATTTTCCTAGTACTGTGGTAGACATTGATTATATACACACCGGTAAAAGACAGATTTGTTTGATAATTTTAGTCTATGGTTGTGATTTTTACCTAATAATCTTCATGATAATCTCTGAGATGTTATTAAGTGTTTAGTACATGACAGATATGGAGACCTGACAAATATGGGAACATGATAAAACATCCACAGTGATCACATCTTTATGCTGGAAAACTTGTTGAGAGATTCCTAGAAGCAGCTGTGTCCCAGGATCTCTTTCTCCTTCACAGAGTTTGGTTTACAAAGGTATTGCACATCTCATCATTCACAGAGTTGCACAGAGCACAAATAAAGAACTACAAGGACTTTAGGTATTTATTTTGCCCAATCTGGGTTTATTTATCTGTATGTTTTCAAAAAAAACATTCACCATCTTTCAGTGTAGCCAGCTAACATAAAGATACCTTAAAGGCTGTACAAGCATATGTGTAGCTTGTGCTATCATTTCCTCTCTTTTATTGTTTGTAACTTGACCACAGTGTGTTTTGGATGATGAAATGCAGTACGAATCCTCATAGAGAACAATTAACACTCTATTAATCACCCCTCGAACATGTTTCCTGAAAAAGATAATAAGACAGAAGCCGTTGCACATGCTGGGGAGGCATATGAAATAGACTGAGGAATATTAACATCATGTGGTGTAAAAGGTGTTGCAATTTCTTGATGTATAAAGTTGGAAATTGATTTTTTATTCCCTAAAGGCTGCCCTTTTTTGCCCCTTGAATCTATTCCTGTTGGCCTAACAAAAGTGGGCGTTTTTTCCCTGAAAACCTTTTCTTGCTGGTTTAATCCAGTTACACCAGCACAGAAAGGTTAATTAACATAAATGCTAGTAACTTTGATAATTATTTGAGTTAGAATCTGACCGACCATAAATTGTCTGAGCCTGACTTGAAGAGCCACTCAGAATATTCACATTCTGTGAGCATCCACACGTTTTTCCTTGGAAGGAAATTGAGTTTCATGTAATAGCGCAATAGAGACAATGTGATGGTAATGGAGGACATTCCTATTTTTCAAGAGCACATGCAGAGTTCTAAGCCTCTGCTCACTCTTTTGAATAATGAAACTTTTCTTTGGGACATAGACCTCTCATGTTTCTTTCCTTCCCATATGGAACACCTGCTGTTATTCTTCATATATGGTGAGAGTAATGCAACTGACACCTGGGGTAATGCGACAGGGAAGATGCTATTACATTGGACTGTGGATGCTATGATATTGAACTGCAGCTGTGTACCACCTACTAAGCACTTCTTTGAATGTGGGACCTCCATAAAGGGAAAATGCATGTTGGCAGCAGTACTGCTGCTAATTCCCTACTCCATGACCCCATTTGTCAAACACAGCTGGCCATAATATCAAAGAACTCATAGACTGGCCACATCTGATGTGTTCCAGATCACTGAGTGGAAAAGAGGCATAAATACGTGATTTCTCCCAGCTGACGGGGACTGGAGATGGCAGCCAGCAGTGTAAGTCTTGACAAGTAGTGGGCAGAATGACATGAGATGGATAGCCAGTTTATAAAATTAAAAGAATAAGTGATACTGTCACACCTAATTACCTCCTGTGGTGCTCTGTATCACTCAAAAGCACACTTGATATCATAAGCATGTTCCATGACCCCTGAATTAACAACACATGCATGGGTTTTGCTGTTACCTTTACTCCTAGTTTAAGTTAAAAAAATCATTCAGACTCTGACGCAAAGCTAGACTTTTTTTTTCCTTGCTTCTGCCACAAATTGTCAATGGATTAAGCTGCTGTACTTGCCTACTAAGAACTGCTCTGTGCTTTTATGAGCTTCCCTGGTATATTACAATAGCAGACCAAATGAGCAGAGCAACATTTTCATAAACCTCTAAACCAGAGAAAGAGGACTGGTAATCACAAATGAAAAAAGCATGCAGCTCCTGCAAACCTAGCAAACACAACATCCCACTGAAATCAATGGGAAAGTTTTTGCACTCCAAAATTCTCTACATAAAGAAATTCTTAATGATTTCTTAACTGAATCACCTTTTTCAGTTAAGCAAGCCTGGGAGCTGATAAGAAAATTAAAAATCTGAGTATTTTGGAATCAAAGGAAACGTAAGGCAATTGGGGCTTGGATAGCTGATACAAGGGACTTTTCTTATATAAAAATGGAGGTTATTAAGTAATTGTATACTTTCAAAAAGCTAACATCTTGTCAAAGTTTCTTCACACTGTGCTGAAAAGGTACTACTACCATGATCAGTTGTTTTTAAAAATCCTACTAGTATCTTTTTAAAAATCTGAATAAAAAGTGTTACTAGGTAGGCCTAGTGACAAGATTACTGTGCTGTTATTACAACATTCATGTAAGTGTACATAAAAAATGTTTGCAGTTATGAAAAAGCTGTAACAAGCATCTCATACTTAGTACATTCTTAGTATTCGTATTCATCTTTAGGTCTCACATCTGCAACACAATACAAGGTGTGGGCATGTGCTTGTGGAAGAAGATTGCTTACAGTGCAGTCAGGGAAAGTGGGGTTAGCTGATCTATTAGAGCGCTGCTAAAAAAAAAGAAACCCACAGTCTGCTTTCCCAGTTTCAGCAGTAAATTTCCCTGTGATCTATTACACCAGCCCTTTCATTAATGGGGACTCTCTCTTCATCCAGTTCAACTAATTAATTTGCTACAAAATGAATTGGGAGGGGTGGGAGGTGCACAGAGTGTATAGTTTTCTGTCTGTTTGGTAAGCTGAACGGGCTTATCAGATAACTAGTGAAAGGTCCATGAATGAGAGACCAAATACACAGCAGTCTGGAATGAAGCAAGGAGAACCAGGAGCATCTCTTCCAACAGCAGTAAATTGTTAATGTTGATGTGACATTTCATCTGGCTTTGACCTGGGAGTAACTGGGGGAAAAGAACCTGTCACAATATAATAAGATTTTTCTCTTATATGTAAAATGTTCAATATGCTTGATTTTATATAGCCTTGTGAATGCTTTCCTGAAGCATATGTAAGTGTACCTTTATAACTGCATGTAGTGATGCTGACCAGAAGACTACTGTAGCTGCAGGAGTCAGCGACCCACATCACAGATAACTTGAGCAGCTGCAGGCCCATGCAGTGTTTGCACATACAGCATGGCCTTCAGACCCAGCTTGTGCTGCTCACATCCCTCAACTGTACAATAAACTGGAACAGTGTCTACAGCAGAGAAACCTGGAGGCAGCTCCCACGCAGTGCCAGTGATTACACCACCTGTGTGGCCTTGCCTCTAGCTCAGTGCAAGTTCCCATGGCATATCTTCTTTCTTTGACAGTAGAAATTATGAATAGAGTTGTTTACTTGTAAAAAATAGTTCAAATGACCAAACTGGGGCAACTCTACCATGGATGGACTCTGAACAGCATTCCTCATCCTGATTAGAGAGGACTGCTTGCCACTGCATGACTCAGGATTTCCAGCACCTGAAGGGAAGCAAGGTTATCTATACCACCCTCTCTTTATAGTGCTAGCTCTAATAAATGTGGATTTAAAATACACTTTACAGAGTGCCTTTCTTATTGCAATCATAAGGAACCAGTACCTCCTGGTGCAAAGCACAATATATTTGTTCCTCTCGATGGAATGAAAGCTGTATAGTTTAATGATCATTCTAGAGAAAAAGTGTTATCTTTATAAAAAGCAGTGTTAGTAAGAAAGAGAATACTAAGGCAAATTCTCTTTTACAGAAGTTTTGATTGTTTTTCACAAGCTATGACTTAGTTACACATTCTTCAGTCTATAAAGGAGGAACTCTTTAAGCTGAATTTTTAGCTGCTTTCTAAGACCAGAGAAACTTGCACGAAGTTTTTTTTGTATGCTGGGTGACTTGAAGACTTGCCCCCAAACAGACCATATTCCAACATTTCTCATAACACTGCACAACAAAAGGAACATTAATCTATACCCTGGTCATCTCAGCACATTGACAGACAATTATGCTTAATAACAGCTACAAAGCTAACAATAATGAGAAAATCAAGTGTCTCATTCCTTTTCCCCTCATTAATGAACATTTTGTGTACCCTGGAAAGCACTCTAAGACACACACTTGCAACAAAGGTCTGCTTGGCCCCATGAACTTACGCTCTATGTCATGCTGTTACATTAATCATACTGTTTTGACTAATATAAATGGATTCTTGCTGTGTCGAAAGACATGTAAAGGGTTAAAAGTAGAGGAGACAGAAGATGAGCCTCTAGATACGTGACCCCACAGTATCAAAATTATATGCAAGAAAAAGTTTGAGGGACTGAGTTTTGAGTTTTCTACTTTATGACCTTTTTTGGTGTTTCAGACTTCATTTTGAATGTCTTTGGGATATGTTGTGCCAAGCCTTTAAAACAAAATGTGTCCTGTTACAGTTTCTTCTTACAGCCTTTAGTTCCATTCTTAAACTTCTGGGCAATGTTTAAGAGTATTCAGCTTATTCAGTTCAACTTTTAGAAAAGAACTATTATTAGAATAAAAATAGTCTTGGTGATTCATGTAACTTGTCAGTGAATCTGAGGGAGATTCCCAGCTCATAAAAATAAAATGAGAAACAGGCTCTTTTTCCTTAATCACTCACAGCAAATGCTGACAGGCTTAATATTTATTAGCTAAGGGGATCAGAAGAGTTGTGGGTTTTTCTCTCTGATTAACCTCATGTAAAGCAGGGTAATGCATGGATACATAACATTGCAAAATACAGGAAACAAAACTACTTGATCATGGGAGATTTACTCAGCAAAGACTGTTTTGAGCCCTTCCTCATTAGAGATTTCTTCATACTGGCTGATGTAGCTGACCAGCCAAATTCAATTACTGAAGACTAGAAATGTACTTCCTGACACTGTATTGGTTTCCACCAAATGGAGGAAAACAAAAATTTGCACTAATTGGAGATGTCAGACTGCTCATGAGAGCAAAATATACCTTAAAGTGATTTTTTATACTGAATCATACAGACGGTGTCGCAGCTCTTGCCACATTTGCTACAACCTCTCTGTAATATTCAACTGAAGTTGATAAACATACAGCAGCAAGCTATTAATAATTATATGTTGAAATGTGAAAATTTGGTCCAGGTATGGGAAAAAAAAATAGCTAAGGTCTGTTTCCCATTCAACAATGTCCAATTGGATTGTGCCAGCCCCATTGTTGCTGCAGTTCTGGGAGTCTAAGTGCCCTTGGGGGGGGAAAAAAAAAAAGAAAAGAAAAAAAAAAAGAAAAAAAAAAGAGAGTTGAGAAGCTCTTTATATATTACCAGTTTCTAATAGCTGTTATTGTGACTTACTCCCAAAGTAATCCTATGTCATGTGTGCCTCTCTATATCATAATTTACTTTTCAATTGCTCAGATAGAAATCTCAGGATTATATTGTACCATTATATCAAGTTAATTATAAATGCAGTCTAAGTTCTGCACTTATATCTGTTTTCTCCTAAGGTGCAGATCCTCATATATGTATATGTGTTTACATGTCTTTGTCTTTTTCATTAGGCTTGTTGAGGGAGTGTTCTTTTACAGTTTTCAAAGTACCCAGATATTCCACATCATTCAGGGGCTCAGTTATTGCTTTTCCTGGCAAAGGAATATCTTCCAGCTCATCTTTGAATGGCCTCTTTTTATCCCTCTCAGCCACCATGAGATGCCTTGGAAACTGATGACCCAGCTGCAGATGTTACAGTGAAATAGCAAATTTTGCAGTGCTTTGATAAGCTTAGGAAAACTCTCAGCTCTGGAAGTCTTTTATCTTATATTATTCCATCATGATCCAGTGAAGACACTATCAGTAGCTAGCAGTAACTAGCGTCTGCTAATGGTACATGAATGAGATTTACAATGTAAAGAAAAAAAATTTTTTTTTTAAATCCATCATGATTTTCATTGGCTTAGTAATATTAAAAATGAGCTGGGAAGGATTACACTGCATATTTAAAAATGCATATATTAAAATGATATTGATGAAGCTTTTAATTTGTTTTCTTGCGACATTTCTCTTAGAAATTTTCAAGGCTGCCAAAATCTATATCTAGCACAGCAAGGGAGAAACAGTGTCTGCTGAACTCAAGCATGCTTGGATGGTGCTGGATGTTTATACAGCACTTCCTATTTAACCTTTCCCTCTACTTTTGTACTGATCTACAAGACATGCTGAGAAAGATAATAAGCAGGATTACAAGATACAACATGCAAGACAAGCAGAAGTCATCAAAAGAACCATTGCTGTTATAACAGGCTGATAGAGAATAGGGGCAAGTGAAAAAATACTGCTTTGCTTCATGTTGAGATAATCCTATTGATTTTGATGAGATGAAATGATTGAAAATGAGGACAAATTTTAGCCTGTGTTCTCCTCTGATTGATAAACATAGTTCACTCAAGCCTTGACAATTACTTCTTCAGTGAAAAAAAATTAAAGAGGACCCAGGAACCTGAGGAATCTCAGATATCAGGTAGAAAGTTACTTTTTTTGGAGTGGTGGAGGGGTTACATTTATTTATGATTATTATAGCATTGAGACTATACTCCCAGTTTTTAGTTCGTGAAATGTATGAAACAATCATGTTTGACATCCAATCATGGGACAGTAGCTAGCAGGTCTTTGTGTAAGAATAGTACATTAAAAACAAATATTGAAATGTTGGAAAGAATTTTAAGAAAAAGAGAACTGAAGATAGAGGGTCAGCAAGAATAGCAATAAAAACCACTGGATTGTTTAAGTAAAGTTAAACTTTGAAAGATTTATTTGCACAGTAGTTCAAAAGTGAATTCTTGAGACTGCCCAAACTTGCCAGGGTCTGATTATTTTCCTTCATGTGTTCATTAGATTAGAACAATAGTCAGAAAGATTAAAACAATACTCAGACATGAGTCTTATTTCTACATTAGTTGCACGAAGAGTCTGAAAGAGTTTAAGTAGAAACCATCAACTAAGTAATCCAGTAACTGTGGCCTTTACATTTTTGGGAGGACAGGGGTGGGGTATTGTGTTATAGGCATAGCAAGCAGTAATGTCTAAACTGAGATTGTCTAACTCAATGGAAACACTAAAAGCCTCAGCTTGTGGATATTTATAACTTTGTTAAACTAATTGCATGGATTTAAATTTTCCATGCTTGTCCTTTGCTTCTGATTCAGGATTTATGGTGTGTTCGGGTTTTTTGTATTTTTTTCATTGCAATTCTTAAAGGGTATTGCTGAAAATGGCTCAGTTGTTTCCAAAAAATGATGTTAAGGAAAAAATTTCTGCCAATATTGCAAACATTTTCCAGCTATTTCCTTGAAGTGTTTGGTGAAGACTATAAAGAACATAATTCCTGCATCAGAGAAAGGGGATGTGTGTGTATGTGGGGGTCTGTGCACTCTGTTTTACACCTCAGTCTCAGATGGCTTCTTCTCATCTCAAGTGATGCATACAAGGGTAGAACATCATATTTGTTAATATGACTCCCAGCAAGAAAATGTTGTGAACTAAAGTCTCAGTGGTGCTCCCAAATCCTGTAAGGATTACAGATTCCAACTTGGAGAACAAGAACTTGAAATTAAGTTGCCATGTGTGCAGATGTTCAGCGTCTTTCAGAATGAGCTGGGCCTCTTCGCTGTGCCAGAATAAACCTCAAGTTAAATAGAATAAGTATTTTATCTGCTTACTAAGTATAGCAAATTGTGATAATGCAGAACTAGATTATAAGAAAAGGAAAAAAACCCCAACAATAACAGAAAAAACCATCCACATGGAAAATCAAGATGAACCCATAATACCAAAGGAAAGTAGTTTTTAAATTATATTGTAGTTATATTTAAATCAACTTCTAGCCATTGCTGTTTAAGGGCACACCACATTAAAGAAATCAAACAAATATCTAAGTAAAACATAGAGACAGGCATGTATGAGAAGAACATAGCCTTTGAAATAAGGTCCCACATCTACATCAGAGTGAAGATACATGAAATTCAATAATTTTACTTACAGCTGTTCTGGGCACCTCAAGTTGAGACAAGATGAAGATGAAATTGAGGCCTCAGGTCCCCAAATAGGGTGCTAACTAATTGTAAACACATATTACCATGTTATAAAATTCTGGGTAGGCATGATATGCATAGACAGCTTATTCGATTTTTTCAGACATTTGAGAAGTAAGTATTTTGGCAGAATAGCTCTTTTTTTGATGATTTTAGGTCTTCTTTCAGGAAAATGCAACCAAATATACAGCAGCTAAGATCTTCTACCTCTGTCCGAGTTTGATTTTCAGTGAGACTGAGGGCACAGAAATGAAGTAGAGCTGCTAGAGTGATCAAACAGCTCCTGCTTCATAAAACAATGTGCAATTGAAAAAAAAAAAAAGCATTATCTAGACTTACCTGCTGGGATTCACTGCAGTGAAAACCATTGTTCTGTCTCCTGGTCTTGCAGTTCAGACCTCTGCCAGGAATCCCTGCAAGCTCACATGTCCAGGCCTCCTTTCTATAGAAAAGACTCGACTATGGAGTAGAAAGGTGGCTGACATGCCAATACCTTGCCTCAATATGAATACAGGATATCTGGAATTTGGAATGCTTCCTAGGTTCAGTAATATAAATAAATGTGTTCATTGTCAAATAGACTAAGAGAAAATATTGTTGCTTTAGAAACTCTAGGTTGTCTTTTTTTTTTTTCTTTTTTCGTGGCCTAAGATAAGGTCATATTGTAAAATGATTCTTTGAAATAAGAGATGTATTACATGCCACCCCAGTCAGTCAAATTAAACTTCTTGTGGGATTCCTGATGTCCTATTTCTAATGCAGACCCTCAGTTTGATATCTTTACCATAAAGCAAGATCTTCTGAATGGGGCCAGTAATTACTGAATTTGGGCTTGAAATAGTGCTGACCAGGCTTTTAATGCAGGCCACTCGTATTTTCCTTTGAGGTCTTACTGGTTTGGGAACGTGAACATAATCAACCAGTTTACCACTACTGAGACAACACTAGACACAGGCAGCCAGAGGTTGAAATGACATGACATTGTTCTCAAAGTATGGTCTCACTTGGATACTTCAAACATGCATTTGTTTGTGTTGTATAGCTTCCTGAGCATTCATCACCTTAACAGTCCAGCCCTGCTGTCAGCAGTTTTGAAGTATTTGTTATTTTATACACTGTGGACTCTTCTGTGCATTTATTTTCAGTTGAAAGAATCCTTGGAGCTTTCATTTAATCTTGTTTTGATTTCTCCTACTGTATCTGATGGAAGTAGCATCTTGTTTGGTAACCAGTGATTTTGTTTACCACTGTAAAAATGTCCCTGACATTGTATGTCAGGGCGATTGATGTGGAGTTTATTTACAAAACTTTTTTCTCCTTTCACAAAATAAGAAAGGCTTTTAATAATGAATATAGTCATTGATATAAGAAAGAATGGATTATATAAAAAATTAGGGTTTAAAATGCTACCCCAAATTAAGGTGACTAGAATGTGTGTTGTTTAGCCACAGCAATAAGGAAGGATCCTTTCTTCAGTTTTCTGGGCTTTTGTCTTCACTCTGGTTCTGGGAAAAATGTTCAGGTTATTGCCCTTTGGATAAACAATTGAGTTATTAACTTAAAACTTTAAGTAAGTGCCTAGTCACCCATTTTCAAAGAAGTTATCCACACATTTAAGTGCTGTAATGGACTGGGGCCTTAGTCATTTTTCCAGTCATCTGCCAGGACTGTAATTAGTACACTGAGATGTGATAGCTTTCCTAGCCTGAGCTATCCTGTCCCATCCAGGAAAAAATCTCTTCTTTTCTAGCTTTTTTTGGCAAAGTCAAACTTTTTAGTTCTTACCTCTGTGAATCTCTCACAGGAAAACTAATGCACTCTGCAGAACTTTTCTGCTTGGTCTGTGTCAGACTTTGTTGTCATTGCATCAATCAATCAGTCCAATAGTTTTAACAAGCTTGCCGTCCTTCTTTGAACTTTGTTTCCTATCACTCCAAAATAAAAAGCAGATTTGGTAAAGGAAATCAGACATTTTTTATTTACTAGAGAGAAAACATCTAAATGCAGACAAAATCAGAGGCAGCTTAATTACTAATGAACAGATACAGGTTTACCTCTAACAACAAACTTTCTCAAACTGCAGACTGGATATACTGAAGGATTTAGCACATAATCCTGACTCATATTTTGCATTACTTTATGGCTAGTCTGCAGCTGGAAGGATGAAAAATTTGATACTAAAATCCATATCTGATCTATGCTTGAGAAACCAGTTTTCCCTAGCTGATGGAAATTCTTCCCAGAGAAAACTCAACATAAGAAATAGTGTGAAGTTACAGTCTCTCTCAGTCTTAGTCCTGCATCAAAGCCTAATGTGCTTTCTCTGAGGATAAATACTCATTGATTTCTACACAAAGCTAAAGGAAAAAAGAGAGATGGGTAAAAACACTCATTGATGTCTACAGAAAGCCCAAGAAAAACAGAGGGAAGGGTAAGCATGGTATTTTTGCATCCATCTTCTCTGCTCTCTCTTTCCTGTTTTTAGTCTCTGATGAAAATATCTCTAATCAATATTTTCATGGAAGGACTTCTCAGTCTCACAAAGAGGATGCTTGGTTTAGTTGTCCTCTCTTCCATACTAAGGTTACAACTGTATCTTAGTTGTAAGTGCTCTGATTCAGGTCTTCTAGCAAAAGATGACTTTATGTCCCTCCTAGAGCTACTCCCTTTCATATTAAGTAAGTTGGATATTTAAAAATCACATTTAAAGCAGGTCCAGGAGCAATATCCTATAACTTGCACTACTCAGTTTTTAACTGGATTTTGCTCTTGTTGTCCTATGGGGAGCATGTCAATCATCTGGTGGTTAGATGGCTGCTAACATCTCTCCCAACACACGTTCTTCATCAGTTTATACATAATTTTGTTTTTCCAAGGTTTTTCTTTATAAAAGTCATGTTGGAGATTTTTTTAAAAATGCAAATTTCTTCATCTCCAAATCTTTCCTCTGAAAGTTACTAGGCTTTCAAAGGGGCATTTCATAATTTTCTTTCTTTGAGCTTTTATTTCCCTAAAAAGAAGCAAACAGCTCCCTGATTTTTATGTTCTAGTTGATTTCATTAACTACTCCTACAGTTTACTGAGGCTTAATTTTTTTAAAAAACATTGACTGATAAATTATGTATGCTAAATTTTGTTAAATATTGAATGTTAAATATATAAATATTTATTATTGAATCTTAGATTTTTTGCAATTGGATTTTTTTTGTCTTTTTTGATTGTTTGTTTGTTTTTGTCAATTGCTTCTGATTTTTTGTTTTATTTCAACTCGGCTTTTTAGGACCATCCAAAATTACTTTGTACAGACTGTTTCTGCAGTGTTTTCATTACTTCTCAGTAAGTCTCAAATAGTTTCATTTCTTCCAACAAGTATAAATAATTCAGATATTTATTGATTCCTTCTCAAACATTGCTAGCATCATTTGCTTCTGAGAAATTAGTGTTTTCTTTAAGTTCAGAATTCTCATTTTATTTCTCTAATAATAGTTGACAAACACACTGACTTACACCCCAGGGGAGGTAAAGCAAATTCCCATATCAAGCTTTGTTTTTACACAGCTTTGTGCCATTTTGTTTAGTTTCCCATGTTATCTGTTATTATCCCGAGCTGAGACTGTCATGACCTAAATGTTATTTTTTGCATTTTTTTCTTTTTTTTTTTTTAAGAATTTCTTGTGACTTACATTCCATAAAGTCTGAACCTACACTGATTGTTAATTTTACTAGGTTTAGTATTATATCCTGAGGTATCTAGGACATTATCTATTCTTTGGTTGCTTTACAAATATCTCTTAATCAAAAGCAATTTTGACAATTTTTCTTTAAAAGGAGATAATTCTCATAAAGTGAGCAAACTTCCTGATCTTGGCATAAATTTCACATCCTTTCTATCTTCCACTTCTTTCTTCTAGTTATAGATTATGCTTTCCCTTTTCTTGCTCAAGATAACCCAAACATCAGCCTCTCTGCCCTTGGGGTAGTCTCTAGTACCTCCATACTACAGCTCTGCCTTCTTTCTTATGGCAGTAGGTGTCCTCTTTCTGATTTACTTCTACATCTTCCATTTCGTTTCTGTATCCTTCAGTATTACCAGATCCTTTCTGCCACTCAATTCCCCACAGTGACTTCTGTGCCCTGGTTGTCCCATGCTTAAATATGTTGGTGTGCTTGTTCAGATAATATAACCTCCTGCCTGTGTTATTCATGAGAAGTCTGCAAATCCTTCTGGCCATCTTGGTCATCATACTTCTTTCAAACCTGTTTCATTTTTCAGATCTCTTTATTCCATATACTCTGTCAGTGAGGCAAAACATGCAAATGTTGCTCACAAGGTGTTC
>JAWWLZ010000001.1:96316801-96347493 GCA_035041345.1 Poliocrania exsul | reverse complement strand
CAGGATCAGAATTTGTGTGTGTAAGACTCATCTTCTCTGTTTGTCAAATACATGCACTTTTAACCAAATCAGAATCCGTCCATAGTTTTCATCTGTGCTTGCAGGGTATGGATTACAAGTGTCTTGAGACAGTATTTTCTTTCTTGAGTCCTATAAAAGTAATTGTTCTTCCCACCTCTTTAAATACTCCTTGAAATACTGTAACTGGGAAATCTGAAAAGGTAACTAAATATGTCTAAAATTTAATTTGAACTTTGAAAGTCTTCCATGTCATTTCACTTATCTATGGTACATGTTTAATAATTTTCTTCTGTTACAGATAAACACATGAAAGTGAACTTCCAGTAGCATTTTAATACCTGATTTTGATGGAGTTTTGGTTGCTTCTTTTGAATCAAAGTGGCTGGAGGTTAAAAACTTGTCTTTTTTTTATTCTGAAAACATATCTTAAATTTTCCAAAATTTAAAAAGGACAAACACTGTACTGAACTGAGTAGAAATAAATGTTGCAGAATGTGTCTGACTTGTCTATATATCAAATGGAACTTCAGTCTGAAAATTTGATCACATTTAATTTACTTTGAATAAGTATAATTTCAAGGGATTGCAATAAATGTATTTTTCTTACATGGAAAAAGTTATAAAGGAAATACTTGGCTTCTCATTTATATTTTGTTTGCCTATCTAATTGTACATACATAATATTCAGTAAAGCTTCCTATGGACTTTTCATTTAGGAAATTGCTAGAAACACATTCATTATGTTTCCAGTATGAGTTAGTCCTTGTAGGTGCATTAGTCATTTGTTTTCAAAACAGATGTACTTCAAATGGTTAAATTTACACCTTTAGACTCTTTAGCTTTTATACAGAGTAGATAAACATGATAGCTTCACTCCTAATAGTACATAGTCAACAGGGTTTTTAAAATACATCACACACTCTAGCTAAAGTAAAAATAAAATAATAAAAAGTGGCATGATTCATTAAATGTGACTCACAGTAAAATATTTTTCCATGTGTTCATCTGGAACATCAGGTATATGTGCCCCTTGCCTCTTGTCCTATTACTAGGAACCAGTAAGAAAAGCCTGTCTCTAACTACTCTGCAAAAGTATACAATTTTCTGTAACTCTATTTGTCAACTTTGCTATAAAACTTAAATGTTAAAGTGAAGGTAACTTAGAGGTGCTAATTCTGTGAAGTTAAGGAATTTGCACACCATATAATTTAATTGCATAATATGGTTTTAAAGGAGACATATTAACATCAGAGCTAAATAGAGATATCACAATGATTCAACTTGTAAGAATTTGGTTACAACTGTCATGTTTAGTTATTCCACAAAAGCTAAACATTAAGCCTGAACTGCCCTGACAGTAACCCTCTAATCCACTTATTTTCTATAAAGTAACTTGAATAAATGTCGTACTTATTCATTTATATTACCACATTTTTAAAATTGAGAAATTATTTTGTGAGAAGGAAAAAAATAGTCTCATAGTTTCCTTTCTTTCAGGGTAGCTTTTATGTAATGAAACAAGGTATATTAAGAGAGAGGAAATAAGGTAGGATTTAACAGGTTAGTCTGCAGTTTCTGTCAGATGTAAATTGGTGTAGATTGCATAGCAAGATTAAAAAATCTTTACATTTCAAAAATCTGTAGTGGTAGGTGGGGTTAGGTTCTTTATGTGCAGAACTTATTGTCTCAGTGAGTAGGAGATTTCCTGTCCAGCTTATATAATAATTAAGGGCAAAATATAGGAAAGAAGCATTGTCTTCCTTTCCTGTTAGTTTTCTAGCAGGCCTTATAATTCATCAGAATATGAGGAAAAGACAGCTAGCAAGGAAAACTTGCAGGATGCAAAGAATCCTAAGAGAGCTATAGTTCAAGTTGACTTTTCACTCAGTCTACCAAACTCATTTAAAAAATGTAAGAAATGGGAGAACTAATGACCCAAGTCAGAGAAAAAAAATATCTCTGTCCAAGAGAAAGGTTTTCAGATTGGTATACAAGGATCCACATCTCTGCAGTCTGAAGAATTTGGTCGTATCTTCCTTTCTAACAGAGCGTGGGCCCACAGTAATGTGAAATACATATACATGGACTTCCTGAAAAGTCCTGCATATTAGTGTGCTTTGTTTTAACAAGTGAGGTGAAAAAATATATATTTATATGTAAGAAATAAGAATAGAAATTTGAAATGTAATTTACTCTATAGATAATCTCATTCTCATGAGAATCTGTTTAACATGTTTGTTTCTGAATAATTTTATTTGGAATAACTTTATACATTTAATAAATTATTCCAAAACCCTACCCCTGTTAGTAATAGAAATATTTTTCCTCTTTTTTTTTTTTTTGTTTTTTCTCACTTTCTGCAATACAGATCTGTTATTTCTTACTGGTAACACATAAAAAGATTTTTTTTTTTAGTCCTTTCTATATTCCATTGATGCAATGAAGACAGTTATCATGTTCCCCTTAGTTTTCTTGCTTCCTAGGCTAAGACACCCATGTTCATGCATCCTCCTGAAGGCCTTTTTTATCCATAATCTGCTCATCCTCAGGGTTCTTCTCTGATCTCTGTCTAACTGGTTCACATCCTTTCTTAATTATAGTATCCCAAATAATATTTAGTGCTCCAGCTGAGTCTTCAAGAGCTTCAAGAAGATTTGAAGGACCACTTAATGTGTTGTGCAGACAATATGCCTCCTAAAGTGCCTTTTGCATAACACTACTGGCTCAAGTTCTGCTTTTCCTCCACAATAAGCTCAGGTCCTTCTAGAAAGCTACTCCTTAGCCAGTTCTTTCCCACCCTATGTTTGTGCAGATGGCTGTCCCTAAAGAATACCTTGCCTGAAGAAAGCCGCCACCAGCTCAGGAACCCAGGAACTGCCCTGCAGACCCAGAAAACCAAGACTGACTCAAATATTAAAGAGAATCAGGCTTTTCTACATTGAGAGAGGCAAAAGCCTGAAATCTAGTGTCTCAAAGGATGACATTCATGTAGGCCAAAGATAGCAACTAGTGCAGGCTCCATGGAGCCATGGTAGGGAAGGAAAGAACACAACAACTGAATTCTCAACAGTGAACAGAAGCATGGAATTGATCTGTATATTGGGAAACTTTTATATAATAAAGTAACATGTGAGGATAAAAAGAGGGTAAAGGGCTTTGGGAACAGAGAGATAACTCACCCTTCTCTGGAGCTGCCCTTTCACCTGAGGTTCATTTTCAATTCACTTAGTGGTGACAGATTTACTAGAAGAGGCTAGGGAAGCTGTATCTCTCCTTTCCAACCCCCCTTACACAAACACACAGACACAAGGAGGTTGTCATAGGACACACTCCTCCTCATGGAAAGACAAACTCTCCTCCATTTACAATTGCTTTCTAATCATCATGTGGCATCAACCCTCTCCCTTCTGTAGCTGAATTTACTGTTTATATGTGATTCTAACAACCTGTCCTTCAGAGGGATAAAGCACATAATTTAAGTAATAATTTTTCCTGCATCATGTCAGATTTTGTAATGATGATCAAGGCCAAAAGAATGTTCAAACAGATGTAATTCCAACATTCATTTTCTTGCCTGTAATCCCTTTTTTCCTCTATTCATATAGACATAAAAGCTACATCCTGGAACTTAGTCCTCCGTGGAACAGATAGGGAGAGGTGAACTTACAACCCACTAAAGAACAGATTCAATGTGTAATGTATGTGTTATGGTATTTTTAAAATATAAATTGAAGTGGGGAGGAGGGACAGATTGCTGCCAAATAGTGAAGGTTGCAACTGGTAATGGAAGAATTATTTTAGTGCATTTAAGAGAAAGTGCTGAAGTGCTGAAGAGTTTTATAATCTGTTTTATAAAGTATTTGACAATATCCTTCTAGCACAAACCTGGCTAGAATAATTACTAGATTCCTTGGCTGTTCTCAGAAGTTAAAATAAAAGGTCCTCCTTGTATGAAGGGTTGTGATTTCTGCCCTTTCAGAGGGAATGAACTCATTCTCCTTCTTCTCATTCCATCATATGGCCTCCTCCAAGCAGTTAAGGGCCAAATAAAATGCAAGTGTTTTCTACTTGTGATTCTTTTTCCCAGTTCTTGAAAGAGCTGCTAGGTCCTTTCTCTGCTACTTCAAATTTGTAATGAACCTCTGCCAAAGCACAAGCCAGCAGTTTGCCCAAATTCTTTTCTTTGATTTAATCCTCCTGACAGGCACAGGTCCAGCACCTCCTGAAGATCCTCATTAAGTATATCTGTCCTGTTTCAGTCAGGTGAACGCTGTGTGTTGATGAAATAGCCCAGAGGAATGGCTCAGGCACAGCTCTTATTACTTACATTGAAATACCACATCTACTAGTCTTGGAAATGAAAGGTGCTGTTTCTCTGAAACTCTCACCTCAACAGGTAGACTGCTGCAGCTCCAGCAGCATTCCAGTCATCTTCTTTTGGAAAACAGCACAGACAACTTGGTCAATAAACAGCTGTGATCACTTGAATATGTACTCTACTTTTATTCCTCCATTAATGATGTATAAGTAAAAAATGCCTTTTTTTTTTTTTTTTTTTTTAATTAATAGCCTGCAAGATATTGTAGCAAAGCTCTGACACCCAAATGCATGAAAAAGCGCTTACATCAGATGCTTGGGACTGCTCTTTTAGAGAGGTGCCTTTGCCCCTGCAAAGCTTTCAGAAAATCTGGGCACCAAACATGTCAGAGAGGGCTGTCTGGGAAATATTTGATGGCTGCAGAAATGGCACAACAAAATTGTCCTCTCTGACTTGGCAGAAAGCTGCATGGTGCACTTGTACAGCTTACACTGTAGCAAGGGTTGGAATGCTTATGCATCTTTTTTTCTGCAGCTAGTTGTTCATATGACTGTGAGAGGGAAGTCTTGTATTTTTTTCTGTTGAGCCCCATTGGGGAGTCCAAGGTAATGGCCAAGTGAAGGCTTTTATTTCTTCAGATGATGATTATGGCAAGTGCTGCAAATCAAGGATCATGTTTGCATGTGTTACAACCTTAGAGGCATATAGTAGGTACAGAATCTCAGAGGGACTATTACAGTTATTTTAATTATGGACATAATAGAAATTCAATTTTCTGAATCTTCCAGCATTTTCTGCAACTTTAAGGTGGGTAGACTACCATATATCTAACTGTGACTGAATTACAAGGCATTAGTACCTGGCAATGGGGAAAAACACTGAGTAGTGGTCATAGACCCAAAAAGATATAATTGATACCAGACTGGTTAAATACTTGAAACTTAACTATTTTTTCATGAAACAAAGTTAAGTATGTAATCCTGCAGGAATAAACAGGATTTGCCCAGAGCAGTTGGGCCCTTCGATCACCTCTTTTCATCCTTCCCACTCCCCACCAACAGGATAACATCACTTGAACTTTCCCTTAGCTTTCAAAAGACCTTAATTCCACCCTTATAAGTTATTTACTTAATATACCTTTACAAAGCTATACTTGGTCAAGAGGAAGACTTTCCCAAGCACGCAAAAAACAATTTCCCTTCAAACACTAGTCGAATAAAATCTCCTGGAAATAACTAAGGTTCGGGATGCAAAAGAAGGTCCTCCTTTCTCATTGGCTAGAGGTCCCTTCACCTTGACTGAATGCTGGAGGACATGGCTTATTTATTTTTCTAGATTTCCTGCCTATTAAGACTCCCTCATTAGCGAGAGGAACCTACTGAGCAATGAAACCACTCCAAAAATGTTTTCCAGTGTTTACTAGAAAAACTGGCCAAAAAATCATGGGCAGGAACTGCAGGGTAGCCTTCTGCACTAGCTCAGCTCTTCCCAGTAGGGCCACTGGTTAAGCTTCTTTTTTATTCTGCTAATGAGACTGAGGTCAACTGTATCTTTTTACAAGTCTGACACTGGACACCTAAGCAAAAAGGCCTAAGGATCCCACCATTTTTTAATTCATTAAACAGAATGACAGAAGTGTGGTCAGAATTTGCACCAAGGTCCATCCTTTGACTCATAGATCAACACCATACTGAACTACTTCCAGCAAAGCCATTAATAGTAGTTTTGAAAGGGAGCATCTGCATGTCCTACAACAACTGCTACTGGCCAACCCCAAGATACTCTCCAAGAAAAAACTGTAGTTTGATATTTAAAAAAGAAACAGATCTGACTAACCATCCAGAAAACTGAAGATGCTGAAACATTTCTGCTTCTGCTGCAGGTTTCTTCACCATTTATTATTATTTATGCTTCAATAAGAACCCAGGCAGTGGTTAATTTAAAGCTCCATCATTTTAAGTATAGCACATTTAGCAAAAAGCACACTCATGCACTAAAAAGGCTGAGATCATCCTGAAAAAGATGTTCTTGAAGATAATCATGAATATTTCACTTTATTTGCCATGAAAATCAAAGACAATCATACTGTCTCCTAGTCAGGATTTTGAGTCTAGGAAATGCAGTTCATAAATGTTTGGCAAGTGCTTGATTTTTAAGGTGCAGCAAACTAGAGAAGCATGAAGTAATATGTAGACTTTTCCTCCCAAGCAAAATAAGTATTGCAAAGAAATTGTGTAACATACAAAGCTATTGCAAAATAAGCAATAGCAATATTTTGGATTTTTTTCCACACGAATATTGAATAATACTGTGACCCCAGGGTGTTTTGGTAACTGAGACCACATTCCTTCACAAGTCATCAAGGTGCTTTTTTTCATTAATAATTATACTACAATGTTTATTAAGTTACAGTAATGTTGGAAATCTCTCACACACCCTTTCTGCTAGATCATCAGTTTGACAGAGAAATACTCCAGATCCCAAGCCAGCTCAGTAATATATGTATTTCAGTAGACATTAAAATTACTTGGTCCTTAACCAGGTCTCTCTGGCTTATCAACAGCCAAAATTTTACACCAGATGCATCTGCTGTTAAAGATTTCTGTTTGCCAAAGCGTTCTTCTGGCTGGGATCAACCCCTTGGGTTCTGTGCTGGAAAACTTGCCAAAATTATGGGGTCTTATACTACATTTGAAACTTTCTGTCTGTTCCTCAGTGTTCATTCCTGTCTTGATCTTCTCTCCTGAAAAAGGTCAAGAAAATTACAATGAAGTTAAAAATTGTAACATACAATGTTGTGATGTATTTACATAATAATTATATCTTCTCACAAATTCAATATTTCTAAAGCTCTAAATGTAGTTATGTAGGAGAATAAATTTGGCAGCAAACTTGTACTCCTGTACATTAAGCTGTTATATGTCCAGCCACTAAATGTAACAATATAGAAAGCAACTGCTATAATAACCTGTAGAGAACTTTTTCTTTTTTTTTTTTCCTTATACTTGGGTACTAATGCAAGACATTCTACATTCTCCATATTTCTTTCCAAAATATTTCCACATTAATATTCTCCATATGGTAGCAAAGGCGTTGCAGGCCTGTGCAAAAGAAAAAAGGTGACTGATAGTGTATTATATAGCTTTTCCAAAGCTTACTGAGGTTGATGCAATTCTTTGCTTTGGCTTCTGTTGATTTTGGGATTAGAATCTACATCAGTGCTTGAGAAATCCTAAAAGTTTATTTTAAATAGGAAAGGATGAACTGCAAGCCAAACAATTTATTCATGAGAGACAGACAGAGAGGGAGAGAGAAGAGCAAGGCAGAAATTATTCTTCTTTTCATGTTGTGGTCTGTGGAGAAGCAGTTCTATTCATAGTTTTGTTTAATAAATAACTCCATTGCCAACCTCAAAAAACTAATAATTACCTTAATAATTATTATTTCTAACTTTATTAGTATTCATAGGAAGCAATGCTAAGAACACAAAGAAATCTTATACTTTCCAAGGCAATAAACACTATGAAGTCTCAAACACATGATATTGTGGTTTTATAATTTAGAATGTCTGCCTTTTTGGTAGTTCCCATGAAAATAGCAATTTTAGACACCCAAAAGCACTTTGGATCACACATGTATTTTTAGATCTGAATTTCCATTGTGTACTTAATTTATTCCAGCATTCCTTATTGAAAGCAGCAAGATAACTGGATCCCACTATCTGTTCAGCTCATCTCAGAGATTATGTTCTTCCTTTGCTTTATCTGGCTGTATTTGCCATGACCTGTTCCACATTAAATCAAGAGCTCCTGCCTTTGGAACAGCTACTGGAGGACTTAAAAGTTCATTCCAGCAAAGAGTGATTCAAAAGCAGATTCCTGTGTGTTAATGGACTCTTTCTTCCTCTTAAGAAAACAGTGGAGTATAGATTTTCTCATCCTACATCAGACCAGTGATACTGCATCTTGTGTCTAACAACAGCCAGCTATGTGGGTGCATCTGACAAAAGCATGATGGACAATCTGAGACACATGATCCCATTGAGAACCTTCCCAAGTTCCGGCCACTAAAGAGTTGACTTACATTTTAATGTTTGAAGGTTTTATGCTCTTAATATTATGGCCTACATTTCTGTGGGTTAAGTGCACATTTTTAAATTATTTTTAATCCAGTTTGCAGATTCACTTGAAGTCCTTTGTTGCTGTAATATAAGAGGGAATAAATATCTTAACTACCTCTTCCAGAAGGTTAAGTGTGGTTTTCTTCAGTCTCAACTGATGTATCTAAGCTAATAGAAAATGGGTCCAATCTCCTTGATATTTGCTTTATCTAAAAAAGTCTAAAGACACCACTTTGGATTTTTAGAGCAATGTTATATGTCTTTGTATAATTTTTATCTCTGCATGTGTTAACACAAAATGAATATTTCAGCTTATAGAAATATATAGAGAAAACTTATTTATTTATCCAGTGGCACTATAATCTCTTCCCTTTTACAAACCAATTTGATTTCTTACAAGGTTTTTCTGACATTAGGCAAATATTATTGTGATTCAGTTAATTTCTCAGCCTGAACTTTCTCACTATTTTGAAAGGGTTTTCAGGCATCTCAAGTTTTGGTTGCCTCTGAATGATGTGTGTCACCACTTCATTATTCCATGAACTTTTCCAGCTCTGAAAAGCAAACAAACAAAACGCAAAATCAATTGTCCATTTCTTAAGGCATTCTGTTGCTAATTATCATGTAGCATTTTTCTCTTCAGGAAAACAATGTTGAAGCAATATCACATTTCTTCAAATTTAATATTTTTTCCAAAGACATACTCTTTGGCAAAATGAAGACTATAACTCCTGCATGTGATTTAAAGGATAAACAAAAAGGGGAGAAAAATCTGCTAGTTCAATAAAATAATTCAGCCAGAGGAAAACCATAGCTAATGTCAGATTAGCGTAAAAGCCTACTTGTGCTACTGGTGCCTTGCCTTTCCTTGAGGCTACCTTTCACAGCGGGATGGTGGGCTCTCACCAGCAGCCTACCTCCCACTTTAACTCCTCATTTTTTGAACTATGTTTCCTCTCCTTGCCTGTAGTAACTTAGTCATGACCACAGCAATGCATAAAATGTGAAGTACAAATCTTTAATTTTCTGAGGAGCACTGAGGAGCTTAAGTGCAAGATCAGTGCAGGGCACCTCTCATGGCAGCCCTTGCCAGCAGTTCCCCTCCACGCAGCACAGAAACAAGGTATCTCCATTGCCAAAGAAAGTAGCTGCTTGGGGTTTTTTTTCAAACATTATTATTAATGTTCTTTACAGTCTCTATTGAGTAATAAATGCAACAATGTCATTGATGTCAATAAGTCCGTGCAAAAAATATTTACTGAGAACTATTTATACATCAAAAGTTGTTGCAAGAAAGTTCACCTGTTTGGAGTAACCAAGCTGAAAGAACTAACATTAAAGACATAGGGTATAACAAGATCAACCGTGGTTACTGACTAATACCCCCATATGACAAACTGTAACCTGTTCTAATCCCAGCCCAGACTTGGAAGAAAAGACCAGTCTCTCAAAAGGGCAATTGACACTATGATGTTTAACAACAGTTAGATATTTATGCAGTTAGATATTTAATACATACAAAATCTCCCATCTACCCTCTAAGAATGAATATATTTTACTTTATTTATTACTCTTGAGCATATGTTTTAAAGCATGTGTATGCTTGTGTCCAGAAAGGATAAACAGATCTTACATGAATCCAAAGATTAATGTAGAATTCCTTAGGATATTGGAGACATTGTTACAGAGTGTTCGTATTTGAAACCTTGAAAACAGTACTAAAAAACTATTAAAAGTATGTCTAATATTCAGCAATGGTTTCAGAGACCTAACCTCTCACATTCAGGGAGAATTTGCTTTTTAGTAAATCTGTATTTAAAACATGGGTGGAAAAAGAGTTTTGGAAAGCTGTCAATTGAAACATATATTTTAATTTGTTGAAATTAGATTTTATTATGAAAATAAATGCAGATATATTTCTTATTTTGTTGTAAAATCAAGCTGACTTCATTTTCCATGATTGAACTCTGACCATGGCCACGTTGGAGACTGCAGTCAAAATGCACATAAACCTAAATCTTAAACAAGCATTCAGTTATGCACTGGCCAACATGATTTCACCACAAATTGCACTATTTTCTGACAAACACTGCCAGAGGAAAATTAAAATAACAGAAATTGGAATTATTTTACCAGTACTGCCTTTACAATCAAAATTTTTAGTCTCGATAGTACAGATTAACATAGTATAAAGTCATGTGCTTGCTGTTATAGTAGAAGGGTCTTATCTTCTATCATAATCTTTCTTTAGAGGAAAGTCCTGTTTCTGAGAAATCAAATATGTAATAACTGTAACTTCATATCTGACTTTCCTGACCTAGTCCTGGTTCTCATCATCCCAGAGCTGATATAATGTCTGTTCTTTATTATCTAAGAAATATCTAAATGTTTCAGATTTTGTGGTTCTTCTGAGCAAGAGTGAAATGAAAGGAGTTACACTTTATTTCAAAAGCTCTCATGCTGAGATATAGTAAAGAATATAGTGAAATTGACAAAATCTTTTAAACAAGGTTAGTTAACTGTGTGAAGAGAAAGCCTTATCTCAAAAATGAACTGTAGGTTTCATGTAGAGTTTGTGGGTAATGCAGTAAAGTCCTTTTTCAACTTCTTACATCTCCTTTTATGCAGCAGATTGGATAATAGCGAAGATTTTGTCCAGCTCTAACATTCACTGTTATTTTTGTCTTCCAAAACTGAATTCCACAGCTGTCAAGAAAATACTGTGTATTCAGCAAAGGTCTGACTTTGAGAAATAATGGATCCAGTGAAACACAAAGTTCAGGTCCACACAGCACCACACGGTGCATTTTAGCAGAGCTGAACTCTCATTCCAAGTCACGTCCATGAAAATTCATTGTATTGGGATCATGCCTGAATAAACATACATTTTTTTGTCATTTGAGACCACCGAGTCCCACATGATAAATATGAGACTCAATCGGTTGCCTCTCACCCCAAATCCCTGCCTCAGTGTCTGCATCTCCCTGTATTTGGTGTGGTGCCTCTACCTCTTTCCTCTTCCTGATGACCTTCCCATCTGCCTGCCAAAACCCAATGCACACATAACCATGGCAGCCCGTCTGTGCTCCAAGGGCTGTGTTCCTGTGCATTTGGCACAATCCTCCAAATACTTGTCTCATGGGTTAGCATTTAAGGGGCTTCATGTGTCTACACTTTTCCAGTGTATGTGCAAAACTGAATGTCTTCAGTAGTTAAATAATAGTGACTGCAGCAGCATGTTGCATTTCTAGTATATGTGCTGTTACTTTCAGCAACAGAGGATTATATGCTATTCTGTTGAATAGTAAACATTAATACTTGTTAAAGGCAACAGAAACACAGGAATTCTGCTGTGCTTTTAACTAACTTTTGGCTGGCTCTCTGCAATCCAGAGGGTGGCAAAAAATCATAGCGTGCCAGTGGGACTGTAACAATTTCCTCTACAGCAAAGGGCTTTTACATGACATTCTGATGTGGAAGCAATGACATTTTGCCACCAAAACATTATTCTAAAAGGGAAAACTGCTGCGCAGACCGAACTTAAAAGTTAGGAAATTTGCTGTTGCTGTAGCTTTGTTTCTTATGAAACATTCTTTGAAAAAAGAACATAAATGGCAAGACAGAAACAATGCACAAGTTTCTGTACAACACTTTGTTGTTAACATGACATCAACACCTGAAATGTCAAGGACCACAGCTGAATGTGTAAATCCTATCTACTGAACATGTAGGTCCAAATAAAAATCTGTACCTTTAAATATTTCCAGAGTGATATTTAAATAATGCAGACCATTAAATTATTAAATCCTCTCCTGACATGTTTTTTATTTTTCTTTCCACTGTTTTGGTTTAAGTAATATAAAATAATAGACAAAAATTTGTTCTGGTTTTACAAAGAAATTACCTTGTTCAGAAAATCTTGACTATGGCAACAGAAAAGAAACAGATGTAGAGCAAGACATAAAAAGCAATTGAAATTCACAGGAGAAAAATTAAGGCAGGAAATGCCTCTATAAATGTAATGCTCATCAAATAATATAAAGAAATAAGAAGAGTCAGAACAACCATAATACAAAACAAAAACAAGAAAAAAAAAGCAACTGTGATGGCTAGATAAGATGAAGTAAAGAAGACAACAGCAAAAAGGCAACCTGTGTGCAAAGAGTACCATGAAACCTGTAGACCAAATGAACAAATGTCTACTTGTACTGTACATTAGTCAGTTTAATAAATGAGGGGGGGAACGAGCTGTTGTAATAATCAGTAATAAGGGATATGTAACAAACTGCATAGAAAATGTAAACATTTACAGAGGAAAATACTCAGTATAGATGTTACTATTCTGTTAGTCTAAGTGTTAAATAAATAAATATCCATAAACAGCATGCATTTATAAATATCTGAAGATAAATCATATAGGCACAGAGCAAAAATTACACGTTCTAAGAGCAAGGTAGTTCTGGGAATATAAAAAAGGCACAATGCTGAATAGTTATCCAAAATTAAAGCAAAACAAAAACCAAAACCCAACCAACCAAAAGCCAAACAGAAATCAACAGAAAGCAAACAAACCACCGAAAACCAAAAACCCAACAAAATGAGAAAAATTATGTTGGGATATCTCCAACCTGAGTTAGAAACTGACTGTGACTTTTTAGAAGTATAATCTTGGGCCTATATATCTGAAATATATATAAAGTCAGAATCCAGTATTTTATTCTTTCACTCGGTCAAGCTGTTTCACTCAATTCTCTACAGCTGCCAGAAGTATTTGTATATGATACATTTTGCTTTGAGGTTTAGTTTTGCTTTGTTTTACAAATTTGTAGGTGTTTACAATAATTTCCTCCTGTGACTCAAGTCTGCTACACAGATACACCAGAAATGAGTGAACTCAAAAAAGCAGGACATTTTAGTGAATTGCAAAAATCAAATATTTTGCACATAAGGAGCTCTTTTTATAACACAAGTTGTTGTACCTCCTGTTTGCATGTTCTTATTTCTAAATGGATCAACAGCACACATAACACACTGTAGAGTCTGAGAGCTTTTCAGTATGAGGCATTCAGAGACCCTGAGCCTCATCTGGCTCAGTGAAGGATCTAGGCTGTGAAATCCACTGGAAAGTGCCCAGATGAAGCATGTGCTCTTTGACCTATCTCAAAGGGACAAGGGATATCAGGAACATATATGCATTATACAGTGGAGATCTCAGGGGCTGCTTGATGGGGATGAGCTATGAGCAGGAGTGGTGAAGACCCTACAGTGCACCTTACACGAGTCCCCACTCCCTTGCAGAAGTAGTTTTGCCCACCAGGTCCTGGCAGCCATGGCTGAGGTAATGCACAAAGAACTCTTATCTCTTCACTTTTCGATGCTCAATAATGACTTCATCTAACAGGATGATTCATAGTGACTTCAGAACATTTTCGGAAAAGAAGTTAGGTCAGATTTAGAATTGTATGGAAATAAACATGTTGAACAAACTGGTAAATGGACTGTGCTAACAGCTCTCCTGAGTAGTCTAACCATATCCTGCTCCCTGCACCTCCTGGGAAATGAGTGAGGAGCTTAGAGTCATAGAATCATAGAATCATTACAGGAAAAAACCTCTAAGATCATCAAGTCTAACCATTAAGTCAACACTGCCAAGTCCACCACTAAGCCGTGTCCCCAAGTATCACATCTCATGTCTTTTAAATAATGCCAGAGATGGTGACTCAACCACTTCCAATGCTTGACTACCCTTTCCATGAAGAAATCTTTCCTACTATCCAATCTAAACCTCCCCTGGTGCAACTTGAGGCCATTTCCTCTCAACCTGTTTCTTGTTTCTTGAGAGAAAAATCAACTCTCACCTCACTTTCATGTTCCTCCTGAGCCTCCTTTTCTCCTGCCTAAACCCCAGTTCCTTCAGCCTCATTAGACTCCTGCTCCAAAACCTTCAGCAGCTCTGCTGCCTTTCTGTGGATTCACTCCAACACCTCAAAGTCTTTCTTGTAGTGAGGGACTCAAAATAAACACAGGACTCGAGGGACAGCCTCACCAGTGCCAAGTACAGGACGACAGTCACTGCCTTGGTCCTGCGGGCCACACTATTGGTTATACAAGCCTGGATGCCATTGACATTCTTGGCCATGTGGGCACACTGCTGGCTCATGTTCAGCCAACTCTTACCTTCGCCCCCAAGTCCACTGATCCCCTCAGATCCAGTTTGTCATTGAAAACAAGACTGGACACAATACTGATTCCTGGGGGACACCACTTGTGACTGACCACCAGCTGGACGCAACTCTATTTATCACCACTCTCCGGGCCTGGCCATCTAGCCACTTTTTACATAGCCAACAGTGCTCCCATCCAAGCCATAGGCAGCCTGTACCTACAGTAGAATGCTGTGAGAAACAGGTCATATGGTTGCTACATTCCTGGAGAAGAACATCCAGCCACTTTTTGGACCTGTTTGCTGAACACATGCAGTTCTAAACTGTGTTGAGCCACAGTTCTGATAATAGTGGACTATGCGAATTGAACTACAAGTGTGCAGTCCTTTCAGAATGTTTGGACATGATTAGAAATGCAGGAAATGTACAGATCACCTGCAAGGTGAGGAGCGGCATATCTAAAGTCTCGTGATCTCACTGGCTCCACACATCTCGTTAAATGACAGGTGTTCAAGGGACCAAGGCTGAATACTACCCTGGCTGCATAATAGAGCATACTTTGCCAAAAAATCTTGCTCACAGCCAGAGGAGTATAGACTTCAAGCAAAATGGAGCAGATATTCTTGGGAAAATTAGATGCTCCATTTGGTTGGCTAAATTTTACAAGGGAGGTAAATTATTAACCCTCTGAGCAGACTTTCCTTGTCTCCTCATCTTCATATGCCTGTATGTATACCAATGCATATATAGCCAACATCCACTCCCACACAACACTGCTTCTGTTACCTCAGCACTTCTTGTCCTTCCAACTTCTCTATTACTCAGAGTAAACTATTTGTAGGTGCTTAATATGCTTTTTACATCTGTGCTTTAGAGAGTGCAGATTGCAGACAGAAGTAGTTCAGAAGAAATTCAGGCTTAGCTCCAGCCAAATACACAGGACTATTTGAGCAGAGCCCTGAAAAGACACAAATTGCTGACTGAATCAGGAGTAGTGCTTGTAAGGCAAGGATTACAACTTGTGTGTGTATGTGTGAAGAATTTAGGGGTGAGCAGCTGGAACCACGTGAAAACAGATTTGTGATCCATGGGAAAGGGGGCTTTCTGAACCTTCCAAGTGTGAGGAAAGGTGTTGAATTAGGAAAGGAGGTATAGTGTCAGCAAAGAAACTGCCAAGTCAAAGGACAGCTTTTCTTTTTAAAGAGCTTCAGACTTTAAAGCTGAAGAACTTTACATAAGCAAATGGTAGAAAACAGGGTAGAAAATATCTGAATTCAAGGCTGGAAAGACATATTGGGATGGAACAGGAGAGGGGCACAGTGGAGTTTGGTAGGAACAGAGCCAAAGGTGAACGAGGTCATTAAAAAGGGATATTAAGTTTCTCTCCTTACTGAAGTTTGTTGTCTTTTAGAGGAAAAATTAAATGCTTTGAAAATCAAGAGGTTTTCTGCTTTCAGACTGAGAACTAAAAAAACCCCAGAGTATTTTCTTTAGCAATGCTGTATCTGTGCCTTGGCTGTCATTATCTTCTGTGATCCAGCTTGACTGTATCATTCCATGATGCACAACAGTGGTTCATAAAAGGGATCACAAGTCCATTAAGCTTGAAATTAGAGGGAAAGAGGAGGTCTTGAATAACTTTCCATTTGGAGAACTGAAGGCAAGCACCCTACTGAGTTTTAAGAGGCACTTGATACCTTTTTGTTTGTGAACGCCAGCTTACAGCATTTTTGTTTGAATGGACTCAGTGAGTGTTTTCCTGGACTCAGTAAGTACTTTCAGACTCAAAAACTAATGATCCATGAGGGCACCATGCATCAAGTTAAAATGCTGTCAGGCCCACAGAAGGACTAAAGCTCATGAGAAACTACAAATATGTATCAGCTGCTTGGATGGGTTATATCTAAACAGAATAAAAATTTCATCCTTAAAAGCATTTTGGGTCTTACGCTTTTGTAAAAAATAAATGAGATTTTTCAAGAAAAAAGTGATATTTCTACATATGCTTACGTTGCCTTCTGGATCAGAACACAAAAAAAGCCCTGAAGGAATCCTCCTACCTCATTCATCTAGTTCTCCTATTTCTGAATGAGTGGTAATTTTCATTTCAGGAAAAGGAATTGAGAATGAGGATATTACACTGAACACAGCAGACACTGGGTAAATATAAACATTATTCTGGAATTTACCAGTACTGACATGCATCACCACTTGACTGATTGATGTCACTCCCCTGTAGGTGAGCTTTGCACAGACTCCTTTATGGTTCACAGGTATGATTTTGAGTCAACATTACTGAAACAAATTAAATTCCAAGCCCACGCTGTGATGGCCAGCACAAAATTTAAATCAACCATATCTCAGACAAAAATGTGCCAATGAAGCAGATTGCTTAAGTTATTTAAGTTTAGCTTCAGCTAAATCTCCACAACGGACTCTTACAAGACAAGCAGCCTAGGATATCTAGCAAGGTACAATGAGGTGCAGAATTACATCTACTCAAGAGATTAAGGAACTTTCCTTTCTTAACAAGAGGCATTGGTTAAATGCAGTATCTTCAAGAATGGTGTAATGTAAGCTCAAAATTTACAATGGCAATACATTATTAATGACAGTTTAAACATTTTCTGGGATTTGTGTTAGAAACACAGGTGATTTTCTCAGTCATTACTTGTAACAAACATTAAAGTTAGGTTTTTCTTGCTCCCTTAATTTGTGAGTATTTATCTACAAATATTCAATACTTGCAAAAATTCATTAATGGTAGTGATGGGTTCAAATCTCAAGTGCAAGATTGGCTAGTAAGACTGTCTCTATATAGACCTTTTGCACAGAAGAAAGGTTATCATAAAATTATAGAATCATTGAATCACAAATTGGTTTTGGTTGCAAGGGACCTTAAAGATCATTGAGTTCTAAACCCCCTGCCATGGGCATGGACACCTTTCACTAGACCAGGTTGCTCAGAGTCCCATCCAATGTGGCCTTGAACACTTAGAGAGATGGGGCATCTACAACTTTTGTGGAAAGCCTCTTCCAGTGCCTCACCACCCCAAGAGTTCAGAATTTCTTCCTAATTTCTAATCTAAACCAACTCTCTCAATTAAGAATTCTTTGTAATTTCTGATGTAAATAAACTCTCTTTCAGATCTGTAGAAATACCTTAGATCTGATTCTGGAAAACATGAGCACATTTCAGTTACTAGACTTTAGTCTGGCCAAATGCACCATCACAAACCTTAAATATCTCCATTTCTTCTAAGTGACTTTTTTCTGTAATGCTTCCAAAAGATTTTTTTAAAGAACTGTGTCTTAGCATATATAGGTGCAGCATGCAGTTATGTTGCTCAGTTTTCCAATTCACTTACCATGTGATAAACCATGCCAAACAGAGATCCAAATGTCTTCATTATTTCAAAATTCTCATAAAAGGAAATGGGAAAATATTATTCCTACAGGTAAAGAGTAACTTCAGCATGAATTATCAGTGATGAAATCTAGATATTGGCATTCTGTTGTGTTAGGACAGCCAAATAAGTGAGAATAAAAAATAAAAAATAAGTAAGTGAAACAGTCTTTTTCAATATATGTCTCCTTCTGCCATTGAATTCTTTCAAATTTATATTAACTTATCCTTTCAAAACCATTCCTAACCACTGCATAGGTATTTTTGTCTCCTGATAAAATTAATTCGTTCTGAGTGGTATTTCAACAGCCCTTGAGCAGATGTTTTCAGTTATAAATGGACCCTGCAGACTCAAAACTAATTTGCTGAATTTTTTCACCACATAAAGGAAGTTAATGAGTGTCTACTACAACATTCCTTTCACCTTCAGTCAGCTTACTGTTTTAGGGTGTTTGTAGTGCCCATGTAACAGCAGCCTTGTATTCTGAAAACCTCAAATTCTGGTAAAAATTCACTTTGATGTATTGTATGAAATGGTTTGCTTGTATTTTTTTTGTAGAACATGACAAACCTTTTATGATATAATTTTATCTGAATGGCTGATCCAAAAAATTGGTATAAAATTTATTCAAAGTTTTTTGGGTTTTGTGTTTTTTTGCTTTAAAATAACTGAAAGATAGCTGTGCCATGAAAAGCCACTGGAAATCATATTATTTTCTGCATCAGTAATGAGACCTTATAATAAAATGATTGTGTCTACAAATGACCTTTTAAAACATTCCTGAAAAAGATGTTAGTCCTTCTAATAAAGTTATACCAGTGATTAGTTCCTTATTTACTACTTTTTTGTGTGTTTGAAGTTAAACATTGCAAAACTGCTTGTAAATAACCATAATAATTAGTAGATCTTATTATAAGATTTTGATAGTCCTTTATCTATTTCACGACTTTCAAACAACTCTGTTCAGTAATAAAATAAAATGTGGAGTACACACATCTGCTGATTTATAGGTATACATTTGATTTTGTTTATAGTCATAGCATCACTGGATTTCCCACCACTGAACAGTAATACCTATCTCCAAATCTGAAGGGCTCAGTTTCAGACCAGAATGAGAATCTTTCCAACATTCAGAGTCTTCACTGAAGGGAAAAACCAAAACCAACAGACAATTTTCACCTGACTTTTAGCTACAGGTGTGGTGATTTAGGTTGGCTCTTCTCTGGCCGAAAGATGGAGACTTCTGCCCTCTGATGCCTCAGTGGTATGTGCTAGAGATGATAATTCATCACATTTCTTGTGAATAACAACAGACTGCTCATTGCTCTGTGTCTTATAGATTTACCTACAGCAGATAATAAAATTCAGATGTGTTTGCAAAGCTTTAACCTAATCAGAAAAAAATGGTCTGCTGGGAATGACCACCCACGGTATGAGGCAATGGAGACAGGCTTCTGTCAAGATTAGCACAACACTTTGGCCAGAGTATCACAGACTGAGAGGAAGGTCTAAGGAACTGAGCAATACTTTCCCCAGTATAGGTCACTACTGAAGAACAGAAAAAGCAGTAATTTATACTCTAGTTAATACTGATGCTACACATACACAGTAGATAACACAAATTCTGCTATTGTGTTTAGAAGTGTGTGGCACATGCTGTCTTAACTCTTTATGGATAAAAAACTAATTGACAATAGCAGCATTAAAGAATTTAGTCTGTATATGCGTAATCTGTAGCAAATAAAGCTGTAAATCTGATAGTAAATAAAAAAACAAACCCAAACCAAACCAAACAAACAAACAAAAAAAACCAAACCACAAACAAACAAACCAGACAAACAAAACAAAAAAAAACAAACCCAGGAACATGGAAGAAAATATTTTGAAAATATATGCTACAAATAAAAAACATAAACAATAACAACAAAGTGTTTTCAGAGAACTATGATACCTGCAAAATGTTTGAGCAAATGCATTTGGGCATGCAGGATACATAAGGAACTACCTTCTCTCTCAGAGATTTTTATAAGGATATTTCTTCAGTTTCCATAAGTAAAACACAGATTGTGACTCCATACTTAAAACTTGGGTCTGTATTCTGATACATTTACTCAAGTTAGATCCTGCCTTACTCTTCAGTTAATGTTCAGTAACTTCAGTGTGACTGTTCATAAGGTAAAGGTGACTGGATCTGTACCTCTAAAAGTAAAGACATGCCCTCCACACAGGAAGGGAGGTCTTGTTGTTCTGTGTCTTTTAAGGCAGTATCAAGTACAATTTGCTACTCTTCATCAGGTTCCACAGATTTTCAGGCAGGGCTATCTCAAAAATCTTCATATACTATTAGGAAAAAAATCTGCTTTTTATTTTTTGTCTTCTGAGCTGGCCAAACCTCAGCAGCACTTCTTCAAGCTCCAGATGCTGTTATGCCAAAATTTCCAGTGCACTGGATTCCCATAACTCAAACCAGCTCAGACATGAGTAACACACTCCCCAACAGCTTTCTAGTCCATAAGCTTAAAGAAACAACTGCCTCACCTAGCAGCACTGCATACTTTGGTCCAAATATTACTTTTTAAAAAAAATACACAAAGGAGCATGGTAATTTTGGCAAGCTTTTTGAGACTTATTGCTCCTGTCAGTTGCAATCTGTGGGAGTTTTCAAAGTAAAAACTAGGCAGTTTAAGGGATGCATGGCAAAACTCTTAATGATGATATGCAGGCCTCCACCATTTTAAGAAAAGAATCTCTTTCCTGCCTCTAAGAGTTGTAATTAAAACTGATTTAAGTAATTCATACACCAGGAAATATATTTGTACTTCAGTACATTTAATTTCAGAAGAAAAGACTAAAATAGGAAAAAAATGTGATCACTTAATAACAGAAATGACTGGGACAGATTCTTTATTCTGGTACATTTTATAGTGTGTATCTGATGCATCAGTGTTAACCCAGTTCAGACTTGTTTCTTTGTCTTCAGTGCAACTTGGCATAACATAGAGAGTCTCACAGGGAAACCTCACAGGGAATCATACCTGTAATTCGTTTCAGCAGCATTACCACTGTATAAAGATGAGCTTTAAGGCAACTAAGCATGTAAATTAAGACAACAGCATGTGGCCTAACTGCACTACAAGACCTTGCCTGAAACCCATAGGCTTGAAGGCTGCACAGTGCTCCTGGGGCCATAAATACATTTGAAGCAGCCACGTCAGTATCACCATCCACAGGAATTAAAACTGTTGTTACTTTCCAGGTTTTTTCAGATATGGATGTTCAGGTGTATTCACATGGGTTTAGGGTTGTTCATGTGTTGATCTTTGCTATTTTCCTATGAAATTTCTTTACCTTTCTCAAAGTTTATTGCTAGAATATTTCTGGGAGCTGGGTTTTCTTTATCTTGCAACTCACGTTATAAATATGCCCTAAAAATGGTATCATTGGCAACATGTCTGATTGGAAAGACCATGAATTGTGTAAACCAAGAACTTACTGTTGTTGTTATCTTCATTCTCTCATTCTCTACTTGAAAAGTAACTTTATCATGTAGTTAACGGCCATATCAGAGCAACGCAGTGGGTTTTCCCATTTGATTTTCATTGGAGACTTGTGATTACAGACAAAAGTTAAGTGCTTCAAAATGTTTGCTGCAAAATACATGGGGTTTATTTCTTTATTTTAAAAAGAAGAAGTGGGCAAAGATTTTGCAGGTCAAATGTAGACTAAGTATTGGTATTAATCACTAGGTGAGCTTCTTAAATACAGATGAATCTCCAAATCTATAAAGTTGAGGCAATACAGGGATACCTAGAAGAGGGAAAGCATCCCATTCACTGCTGTTTTACTATGAAGGATGGGATAAAAAGTCCATAGCTAGTAACTGTAAATTGGTTCTTTGACTTGCAAATCATAATCCAAACAAACTTTTGTAATGATTTATAACAGAAACCCTCAGTAGAAATGCATGGGATCCCTGTCTTCTACATCTGAGAGTTCTGAGAGTTGAGAGGTATTGCACATTACTTAAAAAAAAAAAAAAAAAAAAGAAAAAAAAAGAGAGAGAAAGAGAAACAGAGTAAGATTAGTCCATGGAGTCTAATACTATCCCTATTTAAGGTCCTCATACTGCACACTCTTGGATGAATTCACATAACTTGTTCAAGCTGCCATGGGCCTTACTGACTCATGACTTAACTTTCACAGCTGTATGCTCAGATCCTGCTGATAACCCTCATGTAAAATATGTTGCAGTCTGCATATACCAAAACAATTTCACTAATTTGATGGGAGAGACAGATTTTTTTTTTTTGAGAGGAAGAGTCAGTAGATTTTGATTTGTCATTATGCAAGCCTGTAAAAGAAATTAATTACAAAAATTAAAGATTCAATGTTCTCCATTATCTTCAGTAGCTTAGCAAGTAAAGGTTTAATACCTTACTGAGGAGGAAAGATGTGCAAAAGCCTGTGGATCCTCACTTAGTGGAGGAAAGATTTTGTATGTTTGTAAGAGATCTCGAGGGACACAGTAGCCCTTGAGCATTTCCCAGCCTCTGATTCACTATTAGGGAGATCATGTCAATTGGGAACAGGCTCAAGACCCTCTGTGGCTGATATGAATTTCATGGCCTGTTTCCTCAGCTACCCCTGACATAACCACTCCAAGACACTTCCCTTTACACAGTCTAACTCCTGGCTTGTTACTTTCCTTTTTAGCCCTTCCCTGGGAACAGAGATGACACTTTAAAGAGTCTTTCAGGTCTCTGAAACTGAATTCTGTCTCTCATAGGACTTTCAAAAGCATATGAGTAAGATTGGTGCCTTCATTTCAAACCAGAATGTTTCAATAAGCTGATGAAAGCCTGTGACTACTTATTCCTGTTTAGCTTTTAAATACTCCTGAAAATCTGCTTCTGCATGTGTATCTACAGGTGCATGTTCTGTTATTTTTAAGTGACATCAGCTTCAAACCTTCCCCCACTGTGCACCCACTATCTATATATGACATATGTATGGTAGCAATTTAAAAAATTGCTAGAAATTATCAGAAATTCTCCAGCAAAATTTTACAGCCCTGTATTTCTTCAGGGATTTGTCCAAAAGTCTCCTGGTTTAAACCCTGGCTTTGTTAGGCATCCTGTTCCTGGCTCTGTGAAACTCTGCTCAGGCTGTCTCTGATCCCCTAGGGCTGCTCTACAGAGTTCCCTGAGTCTTGGACAATGCTTCAGAAATAAAACATCTGGCTACTTGTTAGTATTCTGATGTGAAAAATAAAAGAACTAGAACAACTTTCCTTTTTTGTTTTTAAATTTAATTTTTTTACAAAAAAAGCTTAATATTTATTTTTTGTTTATACTTCACATTTTCAGCAAGACAGAATTTGAGGCTATAAATGGCAGTAAATGGAATACTTTCAGTGGAATATTTCAGTATTTAATATTGAAATTCACTTGGGTAATTATCAAATCTGCAGAAAAAATGATAATAAAAGATGCATTTTGTAGTCTACACTTCCTACAGCCAAAACTGTCTCATCTAATTCTTATTTTACTTTGCCTGGGTTCCTTGACCATTACATTTGCTTGGACATACTCCAGTCAAAAACTTTTTGCCTGTTTTTTTGCCAATAATAAACACTCAAGTCTTCCATATCTTTCATTCTTTAGACCCAATTATTAGAAAGACAGCTTCTCTTGAATTTGAATTCTGAGGACCATGAAGTCAGATCAAAGTCTATGCACAAAATAGACATATTTTACCTCTAGCAAATAGAGGTTGAAATGACAGTTACATGACAGTTGAAATGACAGTTACATCTGTATGATTTATATGCTCATATATGCAAAAAAGTCAAGTGCATCATTGTAGGTCTTAATTGTTTTTACAACTTGATTTACTATGGGTCTTAAATTAGCCCAAAGACTGCCTCATCTTTTTAATAAAGAGGTTACAGAGTTGTTTCCAGGCAAATCTGTTCTGGAAATCTGCACCTTTCTTCTTTATTTGTTTTACTGTCACTCAGAGAATGAAAATGTATATAAACAAGACATCCATGAAATTCCATGCATTGGTGTCATAACTCCAGGGGCTTTGAATCTTCATATTTGAACAGTTCACAGCTCAGACATCTGACTTGATGGACCACAGATGTCTATGATATCACTAAGTTCTTTGGAAGACAGAGTATATTATTGCAGTATTAACATTGAATAACTTTCTGTTTAATATGTGCTCCTGCGATCTAATTCCCAATGTCATGTGGGATGCTTTCTGCAGACAAGAACAAGTTAATACAGTTCTGCTAGGACTTAAAGACAGTCTGAAAGCCAACAAGGGAAATTAATATAATTAGATAGTTTATTGTGGATTCTGACACTGTACATGAATTCAAAAATAGATCAAATAAAAAAATGGAAGAACCCACTCAGGGCTATTAATGATAAAGTTCAGAAAATATCTGGTGGTGGTAAGAAAGTATGCTGCTGTTTATTTCCTGTTCATACACTTTTTTCTGTACAGCTGTTTTTATCACTTACACAAAAAGGAAAAATTATACCATCTTTAGTTTTATTCATTATGGTTCTTTATATGTTCTTGTCTCTATTTTGAAGAAAGAAATAAAAATTCTTAGAAAATATTTTACCTATGTGAGTAAACGAATGGGCCTTCCATTGTAATGAAAACCACATAAGAAACACTAAAATAACACTAGTAACACTCAAATCAGTAGTAAAAGACCTTTAGATTTCAGCGTAGTATCAAGTCAGTGCTGATCAATAATATTAATGGAAAAAATATCCCAAAGTGTGGCTACTAGAGAGATAATGTAAGCACATAGCTACATACAATTTGCAAATTCCAAAGAATTAATATTTCTTGCATTGGGTAAGCTCTTTAGTTCTTCATCCCCATTTTTTATATACAAAAATATTCCATTGATGGCATTCTCTAGCTGTCATTCACAATGTTTAATTTGTTGAAATTCCACTCCGTCCTGCACTCAAGGTGTTTGAAAGGTTGCTTTTTCACTGCTGTGAAAATTCCAATCTCACTACAAAAATCAGAGCTCACTCTCTCTTGTTTAAAGTTCCATCACAGCTTCTCATATATCACCATTTCCTGAATTAACAAGAAAAACAGATCCAGAGTTTCCCGTTAAAGGGAAGCACTCCTGACTACTATCCCCTCCCTCTCCCTCTACCACTATTACCTGAACAGATGTGGACTTCATTTGGGGGCAGCCATATTTCTTACTTCATCCTGTGACTGCGGTGAATACAGTTTATATTAAATTCCTTCCTTATCTCTCTAATGTCTGTTCTAGCTTTATGCCACAGTCTCTTTACAGAAAGAAAGTGAGTGTTGATTAAGCAGTACAATCAATCATTTATAACCCTTGTGCAAGCCAAAAAATGATGATGGGGTCATACGTTTGTGATAGTTTTGATCTAGGCCTTCCTAGTAACCAGTGGTAACCAAGGAAGGGCCCATTTCCCAGGTATTCCACACAGTTTTTTTCACATAACAAAGGAGTATAACTAAGAGAGAGATAGGAAGTTTCTGTCTCTTCTTCTGGTGAGGTCTGGGAGCAGGGAGACTCTGTATCAGTCTCTTATTGGAGCCACGCAGGAGATCAGAGAGAAAAAGAGAGAGAGCTAGCTTTCTCTTGAGGGAAGTTTGGTGAAATTGTATTTTGCCAGTTTTTGGGGAGTTTTGATTGTACTTGTGTGTTTTGGTATTTTGTCCCTCCTCTGTCACTGTTTCTCCCTCCCTTTTTCCCTTTTCCCCCTGGGAGCTCCCTATTGTGTGTGTAGATTGTATATATAATTGTAAATGTTTGAATATATATACATATTCTAATTTAATTCAATTTCTCTCAAGTTTTCAGTTTTCTTTTATTTTTTTTCCCTTTGCTTGGAAAAGTGGGGGAAGAGGGGAGAAGCAGCTTGGGCTCTGCAAGGAGGCCGAGACAACGTTTTTTCAAAATACATCTAACAAATGTATTTAAATCAAAGCCCAATTCTGGTTAATTTAAAAGATAAATGGCTAGGAATAGATATTAACATAGAACACTAACCATCAATAAATTGCTGTTCTGCAGAATCCACAGAGTTTTCAAAGGTCATTAGTGTCTAGAAGTTTAATAACTGCTGCAATTTATTTATGTTAACCAATGTCTTGGGCTTTTAAATTCAAGATTCTTTGAAATCAGATCTTAAAAGTCTCTCGAAACTCTTGGTAAATAGTCACAGTTCCTTTAAGTGATGCAATTACGTATCTCAGAGTTCATTAAAAAAGTAACAGTTCATTTCTCCTTCTCTTGACTGCAGAAAAATCTGGAAATAAAAATTCTAGTGCTAAAAAGCTAGAAGGGGAGGAAAAAGAGCCCACAATATCTTACCTTTAGAACTGATAATATTTAAAGGAATACCAGGATTTGGAGAGCTTGATTCATATTCATAAGTAGTTGGAATGAAGAAAATCACAGATCTTCTTGTGGTTTATCTGTTAATATTATATCTATAAAATGAAAACGTGATTTAAATGTACACCACTATAAAATATCTTGTTCAGGTATATATTAGCTATGGACATGCAAATGTTTTAGCCATATTAGGGAGTAGAATATGCAGTTGCAAAGTCTGAACTGGATTGCTAGTACATGCCACAGATGTGTGGGTTACTACTATTGCTCCTCATTGACTACATTTACACAAGAATGTTGGGATGTGCTGTAATCACATCTTTCTCTTGTTGTAGAGAATACTATCTCGTACATATTAGTTAAGTGATTCTACTCTTGCCTAGCCTAGATGAGGGAGCAAAGGACTCTGCAGGTATCCATGCTAATGTCTTGATGGGAGGCAGGGAGGAATCTTTCTAGATCTTAAAAATACATATCTATGACAGTGAAATTTCATCCTGATTTTTAGAGTAAATGAGTTTTGAATTTTAATGCTAAACTAAAACTATGCAAGGATATTTACAAAATCATTCAGCAATAAGGACAATGCAAGACACTATAACACAACTTCATTTATCTTCACAGAAGTCTAAAGAAACTTCAATAACATTTATTTGTATCAGAATATCAAAACAGAACTTGTTTCATTTATTTTAATGTCTTAGCACCACTCTATTTGCAACCCTCAATGTGAAAAAAAATACGTTTTTCATGGGTTTTTTTTTCTTTCTTTCTTTCCTTGAGATAAACATAAACATATGGATACACTAAGTCAGGAAAAGACATTAGTTCTATGGTAGAGACATTAACAAGATGCAAGTTACATCTGTGCATTCACAGTGGGCTACAGCTCATGTTAGCCTTTGTACCTATCCTCCAAAATAAAGTCCAGGAATCTCTCCTCTCTGAGGCTTTGCATTCAACCTGTCATTTGTATTGACCACAGAGGAGCATGAGTGCTTTACTTTCTCACAGCTATGTTAAAAGAGATTAAACATTCCTTCTTTCCAAATGCCCCATACAAATATACAAATGCTTAAAAACATTAACATTCCAAAGATGTTCTCAGTCTACCATATGTACTATATATACTATTTCATAGCAGATATCATAAATCTAGGAATAACTAATTATTCTTTCCCATGCACTTTAATTGACTTTGGAAGGTCTACAGTTAAAGGTTTTTTTGTGGTTTACAGCTCAAAGCTGAGCTTGTTTCTCAGTGATAAACACAGATGTTTCTCATAAATAAAGTTACAGTAATTAAAATTTGAGATTTATCCATGAAGCTAAAAGCAACTTGCAATAATGGGTTGCATTCAGAAGTAGTTCACTGTATTCTGAAGAGGTGCAGAGCCCCAGACCAACTCTGCTGTCAACTCCTGCCTATCCAGCTGTTTGAGGTCTGTCACATGGGGCATAGGTTATCTGAAACTGCTCTCTGCAGCAAGCAGCTTCTCAAGCTCTGTGCTTAGCTGAGGTTAGACTTGTTTCACAAATTAGGAGTGGTATCCCCTAATTTATTGCTCCCACTACAATGAAAACCATGAGCCACTCCCTTACCCCATTCCCTCCAGTGAGAGAGACAAAAGGCAAAGATCCCAAGATGAGCTAAGAGCAATTTACTGGAAACAGCAATGAGATAAGAAAATGAACAATAAAAGCAACAATATTAATAGTATACTGAAAAGAGTGAGATTTACATGCAAAAATTAACCACCAACTGGAACCAAAGTGGCTCAACCTCCAAGACAATGAACAAAACGGTGAATGGACCATCCATGTGCCATCTTTTGTTTCCTAATAATAAGTGACACCCCCTCCTTCTCAGAAGTGACAATCCCTTACTTTCACCTTGGTGGTGATGTGGGTGGTGTAGAATAACAACCCAGGCACACTCATATGGCTCCAGGCTCCACCCTCTCATGACTATTGCAAAAAAATTAACTCTTCTGGCCTAAAACCAAGACAGCTTGGAGGAATTGATCCCCAACTCTAGCAAGTTTGAATGGTACTGCTTCTGTTTGAGATTTAAAGAAGTGGAATAAAAATTTAACTGCTTCTTTAAAATACCAGTTAGCCACTAAACCCCATGATTTCACTCTCCAAAGTTTCCTTGCTTATATCCTCAGAAAGTCAATTCTACAACGTTAGTATTCCTACTTATCCAGTCTCACATTTTTCATGGAAAACTGATTCTGTCTACCACTTTCTCACAGAAGTACAACTTTCTGGCTCAGCGATCATTAGCTGAAATAAGACCTTTTCCAGAGATCTGGTGGTTAGGACATCTTGGGTTTTATGGTTCACCTACTCAGTTACTTACAGTAACACAGAAAGTAGACCTCCAAGCTTCACAAGGTTTCCAATCCTTTTCCTTTCATTTTAGAGGGTGCAAGAAACTAAATATAGCTCTAAACACTGCAATGACTTCATTGTATCATCCAATTGCAAATCCAATTGCAAATCCTTTCCACAGACTAAAAATATGGGAAAGACTTTTACTTCTTGTTTGCATAGATTTTGAAGTGGGTCTCTCTCCCTGACATTTTCAGAGATGTGAGCTGTCCACTAGAGTCTGACCTCTTGTCAAGTAGTTATATATATATTTCTCCTATTGTTAGAACAATTCAAACACATGGGCTTTTTTATGGAACAGACAGATATTTCAATTGACAGTGGATCTTTGCAACATTCTGTAGCTGTGTTCAAGGTAGCTGTCATAAATGTTATAGACAGATTAATGATTCAGCAAGAAAATAGCCAAAAGGAACCAAAACCCAAAGTTATTTTTGAGCTAAAATTAACAAGACTATAAGGAAATTCTTATAGTATAATTAACTTCCTGAAATAAGCTTTACATTCTTCAGCAATTTGAGGGCAGTTACAACCATAAGAAAGCAGCAATGGAAATATTACAAATATCCCCGAAGGAAAATCTCCAAACAAATTGAACTTTTCAGCTACTAAGTATTACTCTTGAATAGAATTTTCTAATTCTTCCCAGTTGGAAGACAGGTATGCAAGTGCATCTTTTATTAGTAGTGATTGCTAAAAACGGTGTTTTAAAACCTACTCTCAATTAAGGACCTACAAAAGATGAGTTAAAATAAAAAGTGCTCCCGGAATTTGCAAAATAAGGCCTTATAAAATCATAAGGAAGTTAGACAAATCTGAATTATATACTTACGAAAACAAAAAGCTCAGGAGTGTGTAGATACTGCTACAGGATCTGCTGAATGGATGCTTAGGATCAGACTAATTTAGCTAAACATGGATGTAGTCTTGGGAACAGAGAGAAGCTGGGCAACATTCAAGAGTACCTCCAAAAAACAGTTTGGAGATCCTAGACCAGAGCAGAATCAAGGCCCAGTTGACTGAACTCCAGTGCTTGCTTTCTTCCTCAGATATTTTCCTGTCAGTGGAACAGAACTGTTTATGAACTTGTCACTTCAAGAGCAGGTCATTTACTTTTGACCAGTTTTTAAAAGGCACTTCTGAAAGCTTCTCTTAGTAACTATTCTCATTACTGCTTCTTTGTGGTCTTTTGTAGAGCAGTTTTCCTATACCTATATACTGTTAGTTAGATAAATCAAGCATAAGAAATTAATACAAGAACTGAGTGCCATTTGCAAACAAGAGTGAGCCAGAGCAAAACATTCATTAAACTACCTTTCCTTGAAAGAGTGTTTAAATGGGCAAGGTTTGAACCTAAGAAAAGGAAGACTGCCGAAACAAATTGTGAAAAGTAACTCTTCCAAGTAATAAAAATGAAATATTTTTGGCTTTAATCAATTCACTTTCCCATGGAGATGCTAATTAGCACTGACCTTCTTCCTATATCTCATTCCTCAACACCCAAAAACTGAATATTCCTATGAGATCACAACCTCAATCTAATGTAAGAATTTGGCCTATCCTTTTAAGCCAGCGTTTTGGAGAATTTTTTTGTATTTTTAACTTACGGACCTTGTGCTCAATCAGTGCATCATGGGTAGTTTTGGTACTGGTGAAGCAGATACCCTGTGCTCTTTATAAACTCCCCAGCATTTTATCAAGTCATTGCTAATTCACAGTCTTCTAGTACGTGATTCTTGCTAGTTTGTCTGACCTGGTGTGGGGTACAAGATAAGCCAAAAATATGTTCCCCCATTGTTTTTCTGTCTGCTGACATTGCTGTGTTAGCGCTGTGAAAAACTTT
>JAWWLZ010000001.1:96274711-96286833 GCA_035041345.1 Poliocrania exsul | reverse complement strand
GGAAGGAAGGAAGGAAGGAAGGAAGGAAGGAAGGAAGGAAGGAAGGAAGGAAGGAAGGAAGGAAGGAAGGAAGGGAGTCTGCAGTTCATCCACTTCATTGCTAAACCCAAGCTGATAAATCCCAAGGTGAAATATAAAAATAGAGACTTTGAAAGGAGTTCTATAGTCAGTAAATATGTGGAATGTAAAATACAAGGAAATTTTACTTATTTTCTGTAGAAGTATTTTGACAAATATTAGAGACTTATTCCTTTTTAAAAAAAGAAAGGAGTTTCTAGTTCTGCTTCTGAAAATCTACTTCATAAAATATCAACTGTAAAATCACTACTTAAACTTTTGTAATGAGAAAAGGAAAGAGATTTCACAATTTCAAAGACATTTCTTAATGACTCAGTAGATGAAAATAGAAGGAGAAAAACTTGAAACTCTCTAATTACCTTTGTGGGTGTATTCTGTAGTAGTGACCTTCCTAAAGTTACACATGCAGTAGAATTTATTTTACTGGCCCTTAAAAAGGAGGCATTACAGTACTTAATTCCAAACCACAAAAAGGCAACAGGGAGGGCATGGGTAGGAAAATCAGACACATTAAATTAAAATGTACACATGGGGGGAAAGGAATCAAACCTTTCATTTCATAAACTGGTAAGTAACTGGCACTGAGAGCGCAAAATATAGTACTCAACATTTTTATAAGGATACAGATGCTATAGTATTCAGATTCCAGATCAAAGCATGTAAGGTACAAGCAAAAATTCCAAGACTATTTTGACATGTTTGTCTGCTCACCTCCCACAAGGCCTAGAGATGTTGAAGTGAGATGTTTTTAAAAGATACAGCATTCGTGAGTGCAAAGCATTGAAAGCACTTCCATTTTCAGAACACTTTAATGGTACAGTGGAATTATGATACTGATCAATTCATTCTGCTGAAGATGCATTTCATACCAAAAAAAAAATCACTTCTAGCATTTTAATTTTTTAAGCCACTTCTTTCCAGTGACACATTTCACACCTTTGATCAGCATAGCTATGCCAGCAGAAGTCCGTAGCACAACCTTGATTTAAGAATGCTATTGATATAAAAACATTTCAGGACTCCTAATCCATGGGGGTTTTTTCTATGTAGACTGTCAAAGCTGTTTCTCTGTGATTTCATTAGGACTGTTACCACCATTGATTTCTGTTGCAAGGCTGCCTCCCCTGGGAGTGCAAACAATATGCCTGAAATGAACCTGCATGTCTCTGTTTGGCAGTGCTGGAGCCACTTGGTCCATGTTCTCCTTTCTTCTCTCCATTCTTTTTTGCTTTTGGTTTTTGGGGTTTTTTTTCAGTGTTAATTAAAATTTATAGGCTTGAAGTGAAAATATGTCATGGCCTTGGACATGCTGAACTTGGAAACTGTGTTTGTTGCAGTTACCCAGAAATTACTGAAGATAGTTTTAAACCCCCACAGACCAACACACACACAAAAAAATAATAATAAAAGGACTCAAAAAACAGTCCACCAAAAATTGTGGGAGTGAGATCCATAAAATAATTCCCATCCCACTCTGATTGTGAGTTAAATCATATCTACATGCAGGTCCCTGCCTGTACCATTTATATTGGCCAAAGTATCTGTTATGTTTAGGCAGCACAGAAAATTGCTTTTCAAAAATGGAAACCCACACTGATTTTTTAGATTTCCTTGGGAGGTTAGATGGCATGTAGATAATCTGAATCATTCTCTGAGACTTGTGAGCAGCAGCTTTCCTGGTATATGCCTAAAGTGTCTATAATCTCAGCCTTCCCTATGGAGAGTGTTATCTCTGTTGGTACATACATAACTACTTTAAAAGAAAAAGAAAGAGGGAGAGAGGGGGAAAGAAGGAAAAACATACAGACAGCATGGAAGACTTACTTTCCTTTGAATGACTGAACTCCAGCAGCAATGGCGGATATTTCCCCTCTTCCCCAAGGAGGCCAAGAGGTGTAGTTATGGACAATTTCCACCAGATGCCGCCCGAAGCACGGAGAAGGCGACGATGCTCGGGGGACAGGGCAGGCTCGGTCCACAGCGCAATCCAACTGCAAAGAACAGCAATAACTTCAGCCCAGTCTCAATAAATGTCACTACAGGGAACACGTGCAGCGAGAATATGATTATGTAATGCATTTCTGAATACACACACAGGAGGTCTGAGAGCAGACAAAGCAACATGATGACCAGCAACTCCTAAACTAATATAAATGTTTATAACTACTTTGCTTTATCACTCTCTGGTCAGATCTATCATTATCTCAACGCTTCATGCCCTATGATGGGTGCCAAACAAAGACTGTTATGGTTTAATCACAGCTGGCCACTACATACCATGCAGCTGCTTGATCACTCCCCCACCACCACCCTCAGTAGAAAAGACAATCAGAAAGAAAAGGTAAACATTATGGTTTGAGATAAGATAAAAATAATAATTTAAACAAAAATATAATAATTATAATTATACTAAATAGTCTAACAACAATAACAATAATTGCAATGATAAGGATGTGCAGAGAGAGTAACAGGACCCAAAAGAAGCAAGTGATGCACAATAAAGTTCCTCCGCACTCACTGACAGATGCCCATCTCATGTCTGAGCAGCAATCAGGCCCTTCTCAGTAACTATTCCAGTTTAAATACTGGGTATGACATTCTATGTAGTGAAATAACCCTTTGGTAAGTTTGGGTCTGCTGTCCAGGCTATATTTCTAACCAGTTTCCTGAGCAGCTTCTCACTGCCAGAGCATGGGAAACTGAAAAGTCCTTCACTTAGGCTAAGTACTACTTAGCAACAGCCAAAATGTCAGTGTGTTATCAACATTATCCTCATACTAAATAAAAAAACAAAATAAAAAAACCAAGCACTTACCAGTCCTAAGAAGAAAAAGAACCAAAACCAGGACAACCAGGGTGTTAGAATTGAAGTGGCTCAGATGGATCTGGACTGGGAACATAAGGGTGAGCTACTTATAGGACCACAGTCATAGAAGCCAAGTGGCTAAAACCTTATGGGTACAGAGAATGATGTGTGAAATACCTATATGAGGAAACTTGGCAGGTGAATTATATCACACTACCACAAAACCCCCATGGTAAGCACCACGTGCTTACAAAGGTGGAGGCAACTACTGGGTATTTGGAAACATATTCTGTGATCCCTGCCATACACCAGCTTCTGGGAAAATTGAACAATGAATTGTTGATAATTACACTGAGAGCAATGGGTGCTGGGACATTCAAGCTTTGGGATAAAAATTTGGCAGAATCCACTTGTCTAGGTACTGCTAGAGGATCTGCCAGCTGACTGGCCCTGCCCAAATGAAAGCCCTGCACACTGTGGAAACAGGTAAGGTTGCAGTACATATATGAACGCGACTGAGAGAAACAGTCTGGATGATGCTATTTACGCCATTGGCTTTCATGGCCACATGGGCACACTGCCAGCTCATGTACAGCTGGCTGTCATCCAGCACCTCCAGGTTTTTACTGCTGAGCTGCTTTTCAGCAACATTTCCCCAAGTCTGTAGCGTTGCTTGTGGTTGTTGTGACTTAGCGAGGGACTCAGCACTTACATAAATACACACGAATACACCCACACTCCAAAGGTACACATTAATGTGCTGACATTCCTAATCCCTCAGAAAAACACACAAGAATATGTTGTCACACAAACAAAACTACTCAGGATAAAGACACACCTCTGGTGCAAAACAAGGACCTTCTTCCTTTTATTCCCTTGGAAGCTGCAGCAGGAGGCCAAAGTGGTTTTATGATATGCAGCTACATTATTAAGTTGCTCTTATTGGCGAGTTCTTTTGTTTCCATGACAATTTCAGTCAGTTTTCTTTTGTTGTCTAATTTTGCTTTGCCTTCACTTGTTGCTGTGTCTCTCTTCAAGGTAATATCCACAGCAGGAAGCATCTGTTCTCTGAAACACAAATAATGGGTTTTGGAAAAGAATCCTTATTAATAGAAATGAAGGGGCTGGTGGTAAAAAACTCTCCCAACAGAAACAACAACCCCAACAGTTGGGGTTATTCAGCCTGGAGAAGAAAAGGCTCTGGGATACCTTACTGTGGCCTTTCAGTGATTTTAAACCGAAAGAAGGTTGGTTTAGAGAGGACAGGAGGCATTTGTTAGGGTGAGGGTAGTGAGGCACTGCACAGCAAACTTGTAGTGTCTTATTCCTGGACCTATTCAAGGTCAGGTTGGATGGGGCTTTGAGCAACCTGATCTAGTGAAAAATATCCCTGCCTATGGCAAGGGGATTGGTCTAGATGATCTCTAAATGTCCCTTCCAACACAACCAATTCAGAATTCTATGATTCATACAGCTGAGCACATTCACCTGCAGCACTCTGTTTCTCATCCCAAGTCCTAAGGCCTGTTCTGTCCAGCTCTGGGTCACATTTCCTGACCTACTGCTTTGTTAGCCATTGATGGCATGGGAGGAAAACAAACAGAATGTCCAAGAATGTAGGGGTGGGAATGAGCTTTGGAAAATCAAGGCCTGACTGGTTTGTATCTAGTAAGGCACGAAAAAGGAAGTAGGAATTGCTCACTGAAGTATGCAGGCTATAATAGGAAGGCTGGGAAAATATGGGCCTCCTGATGAATGGAGCCAGAGCACAATATACCCTCCTGGTTGTAATTCCAGTTTGGGGGTTTAATGGGTTTACTGAAAGCCTTACACTGTTTCTGTTGGAGAAAGCAGAAATTGGCAGCACGTGGCTATAAAGGGCTCAGAGAAAAGAACAGCATTTATCAGTGACCTGTGCTGGTGGGGTTCAGCAGGAGCTACCTCTGTTGCATTAAAATTCTCTGCAAAGGCCATCAGTTTACCATGGTTTAATTGTAGTTTTGCAATCCTCTAAATATAGTGTTCAGCTATGGGTTTTGGCATAACTTCTCTCTCTTTCAGAGTAAATGAAGTTAATAATCATTTTGCAGAATGGTTTGTAAACAATTATGCTCAGTGTTACTCTTCATAATGTGATTGAAAAAAATGCCCAGTTACAAAAACAAAAAAAAAGATAATTTCCTAATAGAAGTGTCAGCATAGAACTACCACCTGTCTATTCTGACTTACAGTTATTTTACTTGAACAATGTAAGGTTTAATCCTTTTAAGTCTGCCAGCTGAAAGTATACTGCTACATATATTTGTATATATATATAGTATAATTGGCAATATGTTTTGTTACAAAAACTCAGGTTGTTTTCTTCATATAAAATTTTCTATGAAAAAGAAACACTTTAGGACATTCTAAGGAAAAAGAAATCTTGATGTATCTGAGGAGTGTTTCTGATTTGTTGAGTGACACAAAAACTTACACATACTTTTAAAAAACAATCTTTTATTGCCAGAAGATGGTGTGCTTCTACTACAACATGCTGCTTGAGGAAGGGATTGCATTTACTGTGTAAAATCGTCCCTTCCCATAACTTAAGCAATAGTTATGATGAAATCAAAAGGAGTGTGTGGTGAAAAAGAATAGTTCATACTTAGTGAATGAAGACATTACTGTATTTTCAGGTATAATCTGCTTCTACTTCCAGTGAATTTCTAGATATGGTAATTTTATGAAAAGAAGTTTATAAAATAATTTTAAAATAAATACTTAATTGTTATTTGGAGACTATAAAGTCTTCAACTGAAAACAATGGACAATTAAGATTTCAAATACTTGGATGACTTTTAATATTTAAAATATCATTCAAGTGTCTGAAATGTTTGCAGATAAATATCTTTTACTTAGTTACGTGTTCCTTTATGCAGGCTTTAATGAAATTTTTATATTAAAGATGGTTTTGATGGCAAACAATTTATTCTATAAAAAGTGTAAATATTTGATTTCTATGTAAAATAGTAAACTGAAACTGAAAATATGTTATTCATAATGTTCTAGATATTACTAAATGTCACAGTCTTCAAAAAGAAAAAAAGTTTCAGATCTTGTAGAACTACACCATCACAGTATATTCACAGGCATGGTATGTAGGGGTCTTATATTGAATTTTGCTTTTTCACCTTGCCTGCCTATCTTCCTCTCTATATATTTGGGGTCGTTCATAGACAGAGAAAGAATAAGGAAAAAGACTTTTCTTATTTTGTCTTTCTAATTACCTTCTTAAAGTCCTTAAAGCACACTGTTTTTATAACCAGACTAATATGTAATAATATTTACATATCTTATTGTTAGGCCCTAATAAGAAGTTTAGGAGGCAATATTATGAGGACTATTACTTCTGGGTGTGAGCATCTGATGGGTTGAATCCTAGAATCATAGAATGGTGGAACAGTTTGTGTTGGAAGTGACTTTAAAGATCATCTCGTTCCAAACCCTCTGCCATGGGCAGGCACTCCTTTCACCAGACCAGGTTGCTCAGAGCTCCATCCAACCTGGTCTTGAACTTTTCCAGAGGTGGAACATCCACAAAACCTCTAGGCAGCCTGTTCCAGTGCCTCAGAATCCTCACAGTAAATAATTTCTTCCTAATATCTAATCTAAACCTCCCTTTCATTGTGAAGCCATTCCCCCTTCTCCTGTCACTACATGACTTTATAAATAGCTTCTCTCCAAGTAGACGTAGACCTTCTGATGTCTTTAAAGATGAAAGATTTTATAACATTCAACTCATGTTTATGTCTTTAAAATGAAAAACTGACAGAATGAGAACTCCCATTTTACGGTTTTTATTGGTTGGAAACCACGCATAAGTAGCACATGGATGATGCAGTAGCAACAACAAAGAAAAAGCTCTGTTGGCAATGTGTGTTTTGTCCTCTGTAGAAATTTGCCTTGGTTGCCTGGCATGGTGGATTCTCACTGAGTTTTTTGTGGATTTAATATCAAAGTTGCTGGGGCATGTATGCTGATCAGGGAAGCACAGGGCACTGACTCATGTACTGCAAAGAGCTTCATAGCTATCTAGCTGAATAGGTTGTAAAGAAAGCGGATTGACATTTGTGAGGTTGCTGGATTTGTTGTTTTCATATGTTTGTTTATCTCAAAATGAAAAATAAGATTAGGCAGAGACTGAGGCTAAAGCAAAACAATTGCTAATCGAACTTGTTAAAATATAGGTATTTTGGTTTTATATTTTTCAATATCATATCAGAAAACATCTCAGCTTCCCTGGGAAGGATTGCTGAGACTGCAGTATAGCTAACCCAGACAGCCATGCAATTTATAGAACTGATGCAGTGATGTAGCAAGACTGACTTAGTCATAAAACTGTTTTTTGCCACTGGAATTCTGTAATGGCTGTCATCAGAAGATTTTACACAGGTCTGGAGTTGCATAAATGAAATCAGTGAAGGAAATCAAACACTCCTGCTGCACCCTGTTTATTTCAAGGGTAGCAATAAATAGCAGTGTTTATACACAAATATTCAAAACCAACTGCAGAGTGGGACAGTGCAAGTGTATGTCATATTTTGAATGTCATAGACATGAAACAGAATAATAAACTTATCTTGTAAATGAGAAAAAGAATTTAAACAGGACTTTATAAAAAGAAAATAATAGGTCTGACAAAACCATCTTTAAATCTTCATAACTGCTGCACTGATTGAAATCTACTGCAATTTTTGTACCTCTAGCAATGTCATCCACACCAAATGGAAATTTAATGAAGTTTTTAAAGTAAATCTTTACAGGTAGATCACAGACTGGTGACTGAAAATGATTACAGTATTTAATTTACAGGGTGGTTACTTCGTGGTTCTTAAGGAAATGTACAGAAAGAGAGCATATATCAAATCTGGAAAAACATTTAACAAATGTTTCCAAAAAGGCCTCATTTTACACCACTGTACCATGAACTAGCTGAATCTGAGTCACTTCTAAGCAAAATCATATCCATGTAACTGTGTTCATGTTTTGTACTTTACCCAAACTAATAAACCCTCTTAGAAGTTTCTTTTTAAAAGACCTTCGTTTATGCTTTTCAAATGCCAGAGCAAACTCTGAGCTGTCTGCTTTTCTCCCTTCCATCTCCCTTGCCCTGCCTCTTGCTGACCTGACAAGAATATGTCGCTTTTATCTTGGTTAATAAGTTCCACTCTGAGCATTGCAACCTCTCTTGTAAGGAACAGGACACATCTTTCAATGAGTGTGTTATAGAAACCATGAGGACAAAAACAATGCTGACCAAAATGTAATTGCACAAGGTACAAGAACATATGCAGAAGATTAGTACAGTATGCCACAAAGAAAATTTGCATAAAGGACATTGAGAACACTCTTAGTGAAAAAGATTTAAAAGAAAATCTACAAAATTTTAAGATGTTGCTGCCTTAGTGATATCTGGCAACATGAAGCAGTAGGTCAAATTTTGCTATCATAACATCCCTCCGCCTATGTAAGAAACCATGGGTTTGAAATCTGTCTAAGTTTTATATGGAGTTGTGAGCAGTCAGATACTCTCTGAAATCCACAATGTCATCTTGGTTTTACTGAAAACACTGGGCACTTAGCTTGCCATGAAAAAGGGAATTGGTTCCTTCTCTATTTTTGTAAAGCATTACTGGTTGCAAGGGTATATAATTATTGCACTAAACCAACCTTGTCTCATATAAAATTAAAGCAGAAATAGTGCTTGTATCATTACTAGGCTGAAGATGAGAGACTTCTGCTGACAGTTGTATGGCTAGCACTTTTCCTCCCTATTCCACAGAAAGTTTTCAGATCCTTCTCTAACCAGTGTCTGTCTGTAAACAATACCTTAGACTGGATTCAGTTCAAACCCTAAACTGCCTAGTTGCAGCTATTTTTCCTTCATCTCAAGGAAACAATTAGTGGTTTCTCACTTGGGACATAATGGATAATTACAGGTGTGTCTCTAGTGCTGCTTGTTATTAAGTTCCTGTTCTGAGTTGTTTATCATGTTGCCAAATTAAATTAACCATTCAGGCTCAAATTTTCCATAGTGGCTGTCTGCTCCAGACTAAGTTTTATTTCCAAGAGGGAGAGAAGAAAAAAAAGTTGTTTTGTCCAGGGTAAACAGATTGCTCTGTGAGCAGTAAAGCCACCTGAAATATGGTGTGGCAAGTTTGTATCTCAAATGCATCACCTGACTTTTTGTAGGAATTGAATGAATACTGATTCTTTTTCCCTTACTTGTGTTAAGAATGTCTCTCTTCTGTACTGGTATTTTTATGAAACTTGTATTACCTTGATACATCTGGTGCTACTACCCTCTTGTGGTATTCACTTAAACAAATGAAGCGATACAGAAGCTATATCTGAGTGGATGACTGCCTGATATGCACGAGTCCACACATTCTTTCCTTTATGAAAGAAGGTTAGTAATCTAGGTGGAATACACCTACCCCAGAACCCAAGCAAAGAAGGAGGGATACTCTTCTTCCCAGTCATGCAGAGAATAGGAACCTGAAACTGGACAAGCAACCCACTGGAAGGCTGTGAGTGAAGAAGAGTAGCTTCTCCAAGAGTGCAATACATCCTTTCTGGACAAAGAAGTCAAAGAATCATCACAGGAAGGCCTAAGGGAGCTAAAGAAAAGGGATGGGGACAGCTGAAATAGATTCAATTAAGGACAGTATCCTAAAGTGTGTTCAAAATAAAACTGATTAAGGTTGCATAACCTTAATGTCTAGCACATCCTATTTTTCTAAGTCCTTGACTTTGTAATTTTAAGGTTCTCTTAATGGAATATTTTTAGATGTATTTTAATTTAAAAACCTGAAAATAGGCCATTTTAGTCACTTGGGCCTTGTAATACTGAGGTGGCCCCAAAAGCTTTGAAATTCTGGGTACAAAATCCAGGCTCTGTGACAAAGATGATGCATGTGGTACATCAAACCTGGCAAGCTCCAGCTTTCCAGTGCAAAACAAATTTAAAACTTCCTCAGTGACAGCTGGACTTTGAACTGGAGGTGGCCTATATTTCCCAGTTTTTACACAAAAAAATGGCTAATTATTCACTTTTTTCAGTTACCAAAAAGCCTTAGAAGTAATCATAAGAGGCAAGAAATTAATAACATCTCATGATTCTCCTCTTTTTGAAAACCTCTAGCCTAATAAACTTTGCTGAGCTGAGACCACAAATGTGCCTGCACGGCTCTAGCTGGTCTGTAAAGTGTTCGGTAGGGTGGTCCACCACTTCCCTAGAGCTAGGTTACTTGCCAAGCAAAAATCCTATGAAAACCCAAGAACCAGGTTTCTGTTACTAAAAGAGAGGAAGAATCTACATATTCTGTTTTATTCCTTTCTTTTCTTTTTTTTCTTAACTGTTTCTATCCCATTATCCTCAAATGATTAAACTCCCCCAACTTCACAATGGTGATATATACAAAACTAAGATAATTTCTGTGTGCTAAAGATTGCCTGTTTCACTGTGGTATAATTTCTGTACATTTTTAATGTATGCAGTCATCTTCCCAAGTCAATGCTATTGACCTTCTGCTAAACAGTATTCTCATCCTTTAAAATCTTCCATACCATCATTTCTGGTAATGGTATAGTTTCTATAAAGACACCATGGGATAATACGCTGCCTACTGCAACTCTAGTTATGTTGTAGTGGTGAGTCATGCAAAGAAGGATTTGATTGAAGTTATTGTTGTATGCATTTTTAAACTTCAAAATCTATTCAGCTGGAAACAGTGCCGCAGAAAGGGACATGGGGGTTCTGGTCAAGGGCACATTGAATACGAGTCATCAGAGCCTTGGCAACCAGAAGGGCTCACTGTGTCCTGGGGGGCATCAGGCACAGCATCGCCAGCTGGGTGAGGGAGGGGATTGTCTCACTCTCCCCTCCACTGGGGTGGCCTCACTTTGAATATTGTGTGTGGTTTTGAGCATCACAGTATAAGAAAGATATTAAGCTCTTAGAGAGTGTTCAAAGGAGGGCAATGAAGATGGTGAAGGGCCTTGAGGGGAAGCTGTATGAAGAGCAGCTAAGGTCACATGTTCTGTTCAGCCTGGAGAAGAGGAGACTGAGGGGAGACCTCATTGCAGTTACAACTTCCTTGTGAGGGGAAGAGGAGGGGCAGACACTGATCTCTTCTCTGTGGTGACCTGTGACAGGACCCGAAGGAAGGGCCTGAAGTTGTGGCTTAGACTGGATACTGGAAAAAGCTTCTTCACTCTGTGGGTGGTTGGGCACTGGAACAGGCTTTCCAGGGAAGTGATCACAGTGCCAAACCTGCCAGAGTTCAAGAATTGTTTGGATGATACTCTCAGGCACATGCTATGACTTGGGGTTGGTCTTGTGCAGGGCTAGGGACTGGACTCAAGGATCCTTGTGGGTCCTTCAACTCAGCACATTCTGTGATTCTGTGATTCTATTCCTTATGTATATTCTTTACATTATGTACTTTTAAATTCACTATTAAAAAAACCATAGCACAACTGCATTATTTCTACACAGTATATTTTTGTTAGCTCTGCTAGGGAATAGCAGATGACCTTGATTGTAGAAAAAGATGTCATTTGATGACTTACAAGTCAAAATAAAGCCTGTAGTCAAAGTTAAATCAAAATTATAACCAGTTTTTAATCTTCCTGTTAGGTTTTCATTCCCTATAATTCTATAGGTTTCAGTGGAAATAAAATATTTGCCAAGTTTAAGTGCTGGCAGATTCAGGTGTTTTACAGGTTCTACATTCAGAACTAGTCACAGCAAAGCAGTACAAAATAGTGAGCACAGATGAAACAACCAGCAGGAAAAGTAATTTCATACAATATACGTTGATGAAAAAGCATAAATCCTCCATGTCTCCAGTCCACTTTTCTGTCAATTAACTAGTACAGCTAACAGGAAGGAAAAAACCCCAGCCTATTCATAATAAATATTAGGCAAATTTAGACGTCAGACCTTCATATATATTACTGAAATTTACAAAGTTTCTAAACATAGAAATAGAAATATGTATATATACATACCTGTACTAAGTGTAGGTATACGTAAAAATATGTAAAAAATGCATATATGTAAAAATAATTATAAAGGTACATATTGCAAGGGTCAGTGTCATAGGTTTAGTTAGGTAGGCCTGGGTTTGGGTTTTGAAGTTCAGACTAGGCCTGAAAATTGTCAAGTGATTTGAGCTGGGCTGAGCTAGCTAAC
>JAWWLZ010000001.1:96244936-96257748 GCA_035041345.1 Poliocrania exsul | reverse complement strand
TTAAATTCAGAATCAATTTCTATATGATATTGTGATGACAGGTATGTGAATGGTATTTTTAATGGTTTTCTACTGTTAAGCTTTCTTTTTTCCTTTTTGAAATGTAAAGTGTAGTGCATGTAACTGACAGATCAGGTTTTAATTAAATCAAGTAGTTAGTGATATTTTTTGTTTCACACCAGTCCCACTTAAGTGATTTTAATGGCTTCTAGTCAGGTTTGGAGACAGCCACGTGGCCTATTCCTCAGCAGTAGTGACACTACATCTCTGCAAAGAGTAGTTTACATCACAAGGAAAACCAGTGTAAGGAAGACCCATTGTTAGTGTCTTCTATTACAATGACAGACTTCTCAGCTTGACCAAAGACCTGTGTTTCCCTATGAATTCTGATGTTGCCTAGAGCTGGAGCTGGCCCAGACTGCTCCCCATCCTGCCCTGTTCCCTAGCTGAGGCAACAGGACAGAGCCTTGGCTGCTCAACCCTGGCCAGATGAAACCCATGTGGACCCCCTGCTGCTCCAGGTCCGCAGGAAGCCTGCAGCCCCTATGGCACCCTGGCACCATCCTTCCCAAAAGAGCCTACTGCATCCACCCCTGCTGCACAGCTGTGGGGTGACCTGTCCCACCACACCTACACTAACCTTGTGTCATGGTTTAACTCCAGCTCAGTCCCACAAAGCTGCTCACTCCCTCCTGCCTGGTGGCATGGAGGATAGATTCAGAAGTGTAAAAGAGAAAACTCGTGGATTGAGATAAAGTCAGTTTAGGAGGTAAAACTAAAGCCACAGATGTAGCCAAAGCAGAGAAATTAATTCATTCACCCCTTACCATGAGCAGACAGGTGTTCAGCCATCTCCAGGAAATCTGGGCTCCATCTTGCTGAATGATGACTTGGGAAGGCAAAGTCCATTATCCTTCTTCACCCAGCTTTGCATGTTGATCATGACATCATATGGTGTTGGATATCCCTCTGGTCAGCTGGGATCAGGTGTCCAAGCTGTGTCCCCTCCCAGCTTCTTCTGTGCCTCCAGCCCCATCACTGGTGGGGTGTGAAACAGAAAAAGCCTTGTCACTGCGTAAGTGCTGCTCAGCAATAGGTAAAACATACCTGTGTTATCAATACTCTTTCTAGCAAAAATCCAAACCACAGCTCCATATTAGTTACTGTGAAGAAAATTAACTCTGCCCCAGCCAAAATGAGCATATCCTGATGTGTTTCATGATGAAGCAAGGAAAAGTCAAAGCCAGTAGCAGCAATGCTCAGCACCAAATAATCTTGTTTTCCTTGTAGTCCACCAATATTTTTATTTTTTTCATGTGTGTTTGAACACAAGCCCCCTGTTTTCATTGTCAGAAATCCTCACTGGATGGGATCCTTTCCTGTAATGACTCTGAGGAGGAAAGCAGGATGGATGCTGAAGGACCATGAACACCTCTTCAGCACAGCTCACTTCATATAAAGGAAGCACATGTCTCCAGCCTCAGTGAAAAAGAATTAATAAGACATTGTAGTTTAATAAAAGAGGTAAAAATTGTGAAAAGAAAAAGCAGGAACCAAAGGAAAATAATTGCAAAAATACTTAGAGTATGTCATTACAAGTTCAATTTGATAAAATCTTCTTATCGTGACCTGCATGACACTTCAGTTGTTCTGGCCTGTCCTCCAAACAATAAAATAATTATCTACTTTTAATTATTTCCTTTTTATATATTAATGGTCTAAAATCAAAGTTAAGAAGATTCAAAAAGTATCAAATATCTTCTTACTCTCCTTGGTCCCCATACACCATCACCTGGGAAGAATGTTAGGAACCCAGAAAACTACTTCACTGAAGTGAACTGAAATATCTTTCCTTTAAGAAACACATTTTAATGAGTTCAGTCATTGGAAATGTGACTTCCTCTTGTAAAGAAGACACAAAGCCACTTTCAAAATTGATTTCCAAATTAGAGGTTGTAGCCGCTATGAGTTTCCCCAGCTACAAACCAGCAGCAAGATGAGAAGTCCTTGTGGGCATGAAGTTGACATGCTGATTTTGTACAGCACAGATGTATTCAAAGGTTAAGGAGGAAGAAGAGACATTTGTAATCCTGATGGTAGCACATAACCTTTCATATTCCTGTGGTGACACTTTAATGAAACTTATCAAGGGATCTTTTCACAGACACAAAATCTGCCAAGGCCACAAACAGATGAGTAACAAAATCTAGTGGCCCAAACAGAGAAATGCACGCTTAGTGTGTTAGTGTGTTACTGATCTGTATGTCTTATGTCAGTTATGTTCTTTCATGCCATTGCCAAACCCTCCCTTTCTCTTCTTTGTCCTGTCTCTTTTCTTGCTGAGCACAGTATCACAAGGAATGAAATATCCTTTTGATCAATTTAGGTCTGCCATCCAAGCAGTGCCCTCTGCCAATCTATTGCCACTCCCAGACTACTCACCTTTGGGGGTAAAGAGAAAAAACTTTGACCCTCAGGGTGGGAAATGAAACCTACTGTGTTCTCTCCCTCCCACCCCACACCCCCATCTGAAAGGCTCCAGGAGGGAGGTGGCAAGAGGCTGGCAGGAGACATCGCCTGTTTAGCGACCAACCTGACAAAAGGGATACCCCATACAGCGTGATGTGCTTTAGCAAGAATGGCTCAGGTCAGGAAGGAGAAAGGGGGGATGTTTGCTGTGACAGTGTTTGTCTCTGCAAGCAAGCTTAATGCATGCAGAAGGTCTGCTGGCCAAGAAATGGGTGAACATTTCTCCCCCAAAGGGTAGTAGAGAATAAATTCCTTATTTTGCCTGGCTCATGTGTGCAGCTTTTGCTTTTCCTATTAAACTGCCACTAACATGATTCACAAGTCTTTTTTCCCTTCTTCTATCTTCTCTCCACCCTGTGGAAGAGGGGAGAAGTGTAAGGCTGAGTGGGTGTCAGCTAGAGAATCCACCACAGATATAGATGACAATTCTTCCCTGGTACACTGTATTTATATGCTTTACTGTGCTGTTAAGACATACAAAACTATGCTAAAAACAATATTTGCATTTATTTAGTAATTTACACTTTTTCAACTAGAACTTAATGTTTTTAATCATATTAACAGATTTTGGCATTGGATCATGTAATTAGTGATTCTTCACTGTGTCTATCTCTCTCTCAAATGCTTTGCACAGATTTCAAGATGTACTGCACTGTTGGAGAAAGAAAAATGTGCCTAGAGAGGCAGCGCTTGAGAGTGTGGGAGCAAAACACTTCATTGCTGAGGGCAATTTGCGAGGCTTAGTGTGAAAATGTGGTCACATTCACCAAAGATGTGAAATTTATTGTCACACTTGAAAGACAAAAGTCACTGAAAATGAGACTCCTTTAGCAAACTCATTTACTGGAATCAAATTTGTATTCCTTTTCTGATTAAGAAGAGAAGATGGATTATAGAGGAAGGGACGTTATAGTGAAAAAAAATATAGTAAAGTTATAGCAAAAATCATTCCTTCTAAAGCTATTGGTATCTCTATCATTCTTTTTATTGATGGTAGGTCTTAATCTAAAGATTCTGTGTCCTGATAATCTCCACATACCACTTTTCATACATACTCTTTTAAAGCAAAAAATGCAATAATTTATGCTACCAAAATACTGACTCCCAGAAAATGCCTGTTAGTCCTCTTTTCTCTAGTATCACTTTTTTTTTTTTTTAAAACAGGGTAAAGGTGTTGAACAATTTCTTTAAACATTTTTCCCTCTGTTTGTTCTATATTTTTTGAGTTTGGCAGAAAAAAACAGTGTTAATGGTAAAAATCAATTTCTCCAGTTAACATAGTTCAGATTTCTTTAATCCCTTAAAAAATACAAATGAGGGGATGCAATTTTACCTGATTAATAATGTATAGTCTAAAATGAAAGACAGAAGCAGTCATGAGAGAGAGGACAGGTCTGCTGCCCTGAGTAATAATTTGACTTTATAAACTGTAAAAGAGTAAATGTGTGAATTTGAATAGCACCTTATCTTTATCCATATTTAATACTTGAAAGATCTGTTACAGATCAGGAGACACAAGTTCTGTTTGCAAGCTGACAAAATCTGTTCTACAGTCTGCTCCCAACTACGTGATCAGTTAACTTAAAGAGTATTCTGAGGCACTTGGCAGCTGTACTGTGTTTACAAATAAGGGCTTTGGTGGAGCTTATCTGCTTTACGCAGGATCTTATCCTTTGACAGCCAAAGGCTTGATGCTACTGAGGTGGTTTGAATGGAATAAACACTCTTAATATAGAACCTAATATGCCAAAATGCATATTAATACAGCTTCTGGCAAGTTTTTCTCTAAAGACAGTTTCTCCCTTGTGTTTGAACTCTTGTAGAAATTTCAATTTAAGATCAAAGAGGTATAAATAGTGCTCTTACTCACTGGAAAGAGGTGAAATTGCATTTTTCTACTCTGAAAAAAAAAAACCACCTCAAATTACATTGGCTGATGTAGTAGCTGTGGGTAGCTCACTGTCAGGATGAACAGATTAGTGTGTAGAATATTGGAAGAGAGGATAGACTTTCCAGAAAAGTAAATTAATGTACAGTTCATGAGTTGGCCTTAATCTCTTAATAAGGAACTGATGCCTCTAAACTTGATTTCTTTTACTTTTCTCTAGCTATTATTGACTACATAAAAAGAAAATGTAGAGGGGAATGTGCTCTGAGCAACATGGTCTGGTGAAATGTGTCCCTGTCCATTGCAGGGGTATTGGATTTAGATGATATTGGAGGTCCCTTCCAACCCAAACCATTCTGATTCTATGATTTTATATGGGATCTCTGTCATTCTGACTCCCTAGATCAAGGCTTACCCTTTTTGTCACCTCACTGTTTAGTGTCATGACTTCCTGTATGTTGTCTTCTGCTTTTTCTAATAATTAGATCTGACTGAGAATTGTGCTACATTTATGATGCAAAAATGCCCAAAGTTCCTATAATTTCCTCTCTATATAACTCTATTTTTATTTTTCTAATTCATAAACTGTGTATTTGGAAAAGAAAACTGCAAAAATCTGATTCAGCAGCAGTATAGACCCTGTGCCAATGGAGATCATACAAAACTTAGGATGTTAATCTTGCTCTTTCTCTATCCCAACATTTTCATGTTACTAATATTTTATGGTTTCTGGGAGTCCTTTTTAAAAAGTCAGCAGGCTTTAAGGCAGATTACAGCACAACAGTACTGTATTTTTGGGAAATGATCATTTAGAAAAGCCCCAAGAAATCTCCTAGAGCTATTTTGTTCTGCTCCTTAAAATAAAATAATACACATACCATCTAGTTTAGCTAGACTTTATTTTGTCCTCTGTTGGATCTTTTTTTCAGATGACAGTTTATATGTTAATTGAAATAAAATGCTTAGATTAGACTTGTCCACATAGCTAGATATAGAACAGCAGCTTTGAAAAACAAAATGCCTGCAATTTGTATTTTTTTTTCTATTCTTACTCAGCTTGTGTTAGTGACTGGTAGATGGTTTATGGTTTTCTGAAACTGATGCTCAAGCATAGGGGAATTGGGGGTATGTACTTGGATTTGGTTTATTTTTAAAGAACTGTAAAGTAAAAGGTACCATGTTGCTCACACATTCCGGGGTAATTCAATTCTATTGCAAATAAAGTTTCTTGCCCCAGGGGGTCTGAGTTGGTTAGTAGGTGCCAATATGGTTTGAACATCTGCTCTACTGAAACAATATTTTACAATATTTATCTAACTCCTTATTGAGACATGACAACATGTCCTCTGCCTCCTTAGAAATACGGGGGATGTTTTTGTTCCCATAGACAGGACTTGGCTTAGCAAACTGTTTGTGCTTGATGAATGATAGGATCCTTTAATGAAAGTCAGTTGTTCCAGGAAACTATTGTTGTTCTTCTATAATAGCAGGCAAGATGAAGGTCCTCATATTAGCATGAAGAGAAGCTTTTTTATTATAGTACTGAGTCCAAATGGACCTTTCCTGAGCTTACCAAAGGCTGCAGTGAGAAACACAAGTAATTGAAGACTGAATGTAAGCATAAATTTCAAGGGAAAAAAAATTGTTGAATATTTTCTGAACTAAATTCCACTTTGAAAAACTATTCACTGCCTTAAGACATGCCTTGAAGAAACTATTTTTTTATATAATACAGCCTGCCTAAAGCAGCAGGCAAAGTAAGCGATTGCAGAAAATATCACAGAAGCACCAGCAAATTGAAGATTGCTGTCATCTATGTATCATGTGCAGTATTTAATTACAATATCTTCAATCACTATAATATTTTTAAAAAATATTAAACTATATGCCAAGTGGCCTCCTCCTTTTAAAGGATGACTGACTTTTTTTCTGGATTGTCTTTTGGGTTTTGCTTCCCTTCCCATTTGACTGTTCAGGCATACATTGTGCTGCAGTTCTCCTGTGACCAGTGTCACAACACCAGGATGCTGTTTGTCATGAACACTGTGTGAGATAAATAATATCTTTATTTTCTAGACAGGCATTGGTCTAGCAGGACTAGGGCAAAGAGCCTCTGTCTATGCTGTGAGTTTCATGCAAGAGATCTAAAGCACCTGGAACATGTTTCCAGCAGTGGGAAAGCAGGAAGATGGGGATATCATACTGCAATTCTTCTGAACACATCTCTGTTATCATCATCTCTGGTTCTCTTTTATTAAGTCAACATCTTCATAAACATCTTGGATGCAGGACTCGAAGGCATACTGAGCAAACTTGCTGATGATAGTAAACTGGGAGAAGCTGTTGACTCCCTTGAGGACAGAGAGACCCTGCAGAGAGACCTTGACAAATTAGGGAGATGGAAAATCACCAACTGTATGAAGCTGAGCAAAGGCAAGTGCCAGATTCTGCACCTGAGATGGGGCACCCGGGATGTACGGACAGACTGGGGAATGAGATGCTGGAAGCAGTGCCATGTAAAGGGACTTAGGGATCCTGGTCGAGGGCAAGTTGAATATGCAACAGCAATGCCCTGGCTTTCTCAGAACCTCATGGTATTTCCCTCAGGAACCCTTCTGCAGGTTATGGGAGACAGAGTGAGTTCCAATCTTCAAGGTCATTACTGTTCTAGGTATTTAAGGTTTTCGAAGTGACTATATAGTTTTCTTTAAAAGAATAAAATTATGAAAATAGGTTAATTTAAATAGAGGTGATAATGAAGTCTTTTTTCTTAAATAGAGGTGATAATGAAGTCTTCTTTTCCATATAACCTTCTTCAGCTGGAAGTCATAACTCACCAATGCATTGTTATTATTAATAAGACTTTTCCTTTCTAGACTGTTGTTAGATCCTTAATTCATTAATATAGCAGTTAATACAATTTAAAAGAGCAAAATACTTCCTTCCTTGGTTAATTAACACTGGCTAGATACCCACAAGAGCATAACCCTGTAATGCATACAAATAACAAGACTTAATTGATTCTTCTATGACCTATTAAAAAATGCATTGAGGCCCTAAAAGATTTAAATGGGAAAAACAAAACAACTCCCAGATTGGCCTCTATCTGACACCGAGACTGAATATGAAAATTCTAATAAATTCAAAACTACTCCATATGCAATTTTCTAATCAATCTCTAAATGCACAGAAGTAATGATACGGAAGTTAAAACAACAAATTGTTACTTAATGCTAAGTGTAGCCCTTTGTTTTGTGGGGGTTTTAGACTGAATGCAAGATGAGGCAAATAAGTTGAATTCACTCTCATACATTATTCACAGGGACTGAGCTAACATGATCATTCTTTTTCATTAAAGGCCTTGCAAATAGCACAGCTTTTCATTTTAGCACTGTTAATACAATGAAGATATATTAATATGGAATGTCAGTGTCTTAAGTCTCTTTTACTATTCTATCAAATCTATGTATCTTTAAATTATTTTTTCTCTCTACCCTTATATTTTTTAAATCTGTTAGTTTCCACTTAATTTTTAATGACTCAAAATAAATGGGAATACAGCACAAACTGAAATAGTTTATCTACATTTATGCAATCAACTAATTAAACCATGTTAGCTGCTCTTTATTTCTTGCATCAGTCTTGTATTGAGAGGAAATAATTAATGGTGAAATCCTTGTTAATGGGTGGCCTGATGACAGGCCTTTAGAGTTCATTTTGATCTCTACTTGCTTTCAGGCCAAACCCCTCCCATTTTTAATATTTGTAGCCTTCCTGACCAATTTGGATACTATGGATCTGATTGTTTGGAATGCAGTAGCCTCAGAGGGTCCAATCAGACACTAATGTTCTACTAGGAGAAGTATATCCCTTTTTATATGTGTATAACAATAACTATACACATAGCAGCAATGCTCAGCAGTGTTACAATAAAATAAGCTCAGCAATTAATATTCCATGTCCTAACATGTTATGAAGACAGGAGGCAGCGTGGGGAAATGACCTGATGACACAAAACAGAGCTTGAAATATAAACCAAACTCTGAGATTTATTCTACTGCCCTGCTTGCAAAGCCAGCTTGTATAACTGAAGCATGCAATGTCTTTCTTGCTTTGTTGGATTTTACAAGTACTTTGTACAACTACAAAACAGTAGTTAGCACGGTGTTCTATAACATCCTTAAAAACATGGTCAATTTGTTAGTTCTTCACATGCAGACTTTCATTATGTGATTGTAATCCTTAACACTTTCCTATGCCTCAAGAAATGCATGAAACCTAGGCAGAGTTTGGATTTTTTATAGCTAGACCAGAGATACATGTCTGTACAGGTTTGTGTAGCTGTAGAGCTTAGAATGACCCTATGACAAATCTGAGGAATGTATTATCAGGATAAAAATATTGCACTATTATTTTAAGGTTTTTACAAGAAGTATCCAAGGCTGTTCTGAAAGTGAAATCAGCAGCTGAAAAATCACCATCAACAAATGTTTTGTCATGGTCACTTTTTGCTTCCTCTTTGGGAGATGATGACTTTGGCTTCCTCCTTTCCTTTCTTTTAACTGCAGTGTACGGCAGACTACCTCCTATGGCCCCTTAGGAAAGGCTTACTAACATTTTTTAAATTCAACTTTGATTTTAACCCAATGTTACTGCTGAGGTTCATCTGAATTAGGTGTAAACATGTAAGAAACTGTTCCAGATGGGAACATACAGATGCCCTCTTGACATAAATGTATGCAATCCTAACTGACATGGACTGGGCAGCAGTTATTTATGTGGTTGGTTAACTTGTGGGGTGAGATTGTGCCACCTCATGAGCCATGTTGTCAATCTCAGTCATCTTATGAAAGGGAAGGCCACATTAACCCTTCCATTTCTAATAAGAATCACCATTCTTGGGGCAATCTTCCATAGCTAGAGGTGGTCAGCAGAACAAGAGTATTTGCTAAGAATCACTCTGATAAAAAACCAAAGAAGAATAGTTTCAACCTACAAAGAATACAAATTGATCTAATGGCTTGGATCCTCAATAGTAAATAATTTAAATTCCCTCAGCCAAAGGAATTATTGAAGCTATGTCTTCAGGAAATGGATAAAGCCTCAAACCAGAATTCTTAATTTCATTTCAATGAAAGAAGTCACAGAAAATGGAGTCTAAAAATCTCTAAGTGTCAAAGAAAAAGAAGGGAAAGTGGTCATGTCAGAATTTATTTTTTCTCCTGTAATTTGCTTACTCAGTTTTTCAAAAAAATTCCCAATAAGGAGAATAGGCTAGCTAACTGGGAGGATTTACCTGGAGATATAAGATAGCATGGACATGCCCAGGATTATATGCCTTCTGAATATTTTTGTAATTTTTGTCAATTCTTTTTCATGTTCTTTCTCTCTCTCTCATACCTGTGGGGATAGCATCATAGACTACACTTTTGTATTATTGCTTGAACTTAAATTCCAAATAGTATATATAGCATGAGACTGTTTTCCTACTTGTTTCATTGTAATCTGGAAGTAAGCAGATAATTCCTATTTAAAACTCAAACTAGGGCAAAGATGCAGTACAATGTGGCAGCAAGCTCTTTGCCAGAGTTTTAAAGTCTGGCACTCAGTCAGCCATGTGAAATGTGGCTTCCAAGTCCTCTGTTACTTGCCTACTAAACCTGTTTTTCCTTCCTCACTGAACAATCTGACATTTTGCTACAGCCCTAGTAAATGCATGTTTAAAAAAAACTAAGTACTGCACTATTTCTGTTTTGTAGGTCTTATTTGGCTTCCCCAAGGCAGCTCTACAAATAAAAGAGAAAGCTGGTCAGAATATCTCAAAATTCAGGTAGAGTGGAAAAAGACAAAAAAGTTACAACTCTCCTGAAAATTTTGCTTGGGAATGCCCACATCCAATAGGGCATCCTGCAGTGGTAAAAAGATAACACCAATAAAATTAATAAGCCAGACTAAAAGTCAAAGACCAGGATTTGCCTCCTGATTGATTCCTGAAGGGAGGCAGGTCCACTTCCCTTTCCCGACCATTTTCTTCTCCAGTTCTTGTCTCACCACCGTTTTTATACCACTCAGTTCCCTTTTTTCTCTGCTGCCTGCCTTTTGCCTTTTCTTTAAACTCTGCCCTGTTGAATCCCTGAGTGCCAGCCTTTCAGGAGTAATCCCTTCCCACTCTGGAGTCCATTTCCTAGCATTTACTGAGCATATCCATCTCCCGTGCTGTATATTACTTATAAGATAGGCATTAGTCTCAAGACACATTCAGAAACTGATTCCCACATTCATCTTTGCTTTCCTCTCTGATACACATTGATTTGTCTTCTGCTGAAGGCACAAGATTTCACAGTCAATGTCTGTTTCTCCTTTATATACTTCTACCCATGCTAATAAACTCTCTCTCTCTCTCGTTCCTCTCCTGTGGTCTCTATATGGCACCTCGGGGCCATGTGGCAGGGGACAAAGGGGGAGCATATCCCCTCCTGGTAACGGGTTAGCTCCCAAGACCTGGAGCCCCTTTCAGCCATCGCAAAATGGTATGTAAATGTGTTGTGATTGAGACCCTTCATGCAATGGTAGGGTCATAAGCATTCAAACAGCAGATTTAAATCAGATGCCTGCAGTTGAAGAATAATGGCTAGAGCAAGGTAAGGGGAGTAAAACATTACTCAAAAATATTTTCTCTAAAATTCCAGGCCAAGGATAATGACTTCACTTGTTAGCTTAGAACACAGCCCAAGCCACATAACATCAACTTCTGAGTCATGAAAGGAATGTTTTAGTAGGTGTGAGAGAGAGTCAAGGGATGAGAAAATTGTGCTGGCCTCAACTGGCTGAACTCAAAACTGCCCCAACACTCAAAAAATCTAGCAAGTTAGCTTTCCAGATGTCTTATGCTATGTTAATGAAGCAGTAGGAGACTCAAAAATGCAGGTCCATAATTGTAAGTAGTAGAAAACTGAGGGCAGTAAGAGATTACTATTGCTATCACGGTTACATTTTGTCACCTATGTGTAGTTGTGAATGAGACAGATTCCCCTTGCTCAGCCAATATAAATAATTCATTCTGGCAAAGCTGGTGAGAGAACAAGAAAAAAAAAATTATGTGGCATTTGATACTATGTGTTCCTCTGCTCGTTCATTTGTATTCTGTCAGAGTAGAGGCAGAGTCATGCCATTTTGAACTTGTCTTGTTAGACTATAAATTGTTTTGGTAGGTCTTGGTGGTATAATTAAAACTGTCTGCATGTCAGACAATGTTTCAATACTTTTCTAAAATTTACAAATATCTATATGTATTTTTTAATTGTAACAGTCCCAAGGAATGAGATGTAGAGAATCTGAAACAGCTTAATTTTTTCCATAGTCCCAACTCAGATAAGTTGGGAAAAAAACCCAAAAATTGAGTTTTTTTCTACTTTTTTCTACCCGTAATTTTAAATGAAGTAGGAAAAATAATGAATTTTAGGCTTTAAGCCAGAAAACCAGATATTGCTAACAGTGCTAATGATGAATAACCATCATGGCAGTGAAGAATGATGGGGTGTGAGGAATTCTTCTTTGTATTTTTCATTAGAATCCTCTTTAAGCTTGAGTTATCATTTTGGTATCTTTTGTTTCTTCCTATATAAATACAACAAAGAAAACAAATTGCCATAACATGAAATTAAAATTATTGTCAACACCCTTTGAAGAACAGGAAAATGAAAAAATAACTTATCCTTTATAAACTGTGTGGCAAGTGTGGGTTAATAGATAGTCTCAGTCTCAAGTCCTCTATTTATTGTTATCCAGATTTTGATTCAACATACTGAAATTTGTGAAGCAGAGAATCAAATTTTCTGTCTTGATTCTGCTGTGTCTAAAAAGTGCAGCTTGCAGCTCAAGAGAGATCCCACTTAGACAGAAATCTCTGTGAAGAATTTTTAGATCTGAGATTGTGGTAAGTTTTCTGCTCTAGCTTCCTAACCTCCTAATCAGGAGAGTATGAGCAATGCAGAATGGGTGTCCAAATGCCCTCTCCTCAGGGCTGTCAGGTGCTGCTTCCCTTTATATCCAAGGAAAGGAAATACCCTCAATGATTAATGTAGGTAGTAAGCAGTTTGAAAGAGTCTAAGTCTTTCTAGTAAATGCAGTGCCTGTGGGAAAGCAGCTCAATATCAGTACTAAGGTCAGTGTACACTTGAAAGAAGATTAGTATCTAACCACTCTTAAGAGGACAGCTCTAACAAGCTCCATTTCATAAAACAGACAATCAAACATTCTCAGGAGTATTGTGTGCTAGCAGTACTGGCTTTTGGGTTTTTTTTCTTCAATGAAAGTTACTGCCACTTTTGAGATGGAGTTAACACAGGATCATCAACCAACTTGCTACAAAGTAATAATAATAATAATAATAATA
>JAWWLZ010000001.1:96220267-96244836 GCA_035041345.1 Poliocrania exsul | reverse complement strand
GGGATCGGATGGCAGGGAGGCATTTAACTGCCGGGGACGGTCCCCTACTGAGACTCGTGACCTTGGGATTCAGAGACCGGAGTGCTCTCCATTACACCATGGGACCGCCCCTACAAAGCAGAAACCTGTTTTTCCTCCTTGTGATAGTTTTGGCTTTAGTTTCAGCTAGGCCTTAGCTAGGCCTCAATTCAGCAGGCCCAAAGGATGTGACACAGATTAGAAGGGACAAGCACCACCTGACTCAAGCAACCAAATAGGTATTTCATATCATCTGACATTAAGAAGTAACAAGAAGTACAAAAAGAGCGGGAGGTGGTGCTTCTGTCTCTTTTGGTCTTTGCCTCAGACCAGTGAGGAAGCACTGCCCTGCTTCTACTGAGATTAGGCCTTGCCACCATCTGTACTGTGTTATCTAGAGAGGTGAACATTTTTCTCTTCTCTTGCTGGGACGTTTCTCTGGAAGAGTTTTTGTGAGGTTTTGTGGGGTTTGGGGGGTTGGAATCTGTATTATTTGGCTGGGTGACTCAGTAGTTGTTGTCATTTTGGTTTTCTTTTCTCACATTTGTATATGTATGTATTCTATCATATTCTGGTTTTTATTGTCTTTCATTTGTATAATATAAGAAGCTTGCTACTTCAGGTTCTGGTACTTTTTTTCTGTCCCTCCTTTTCGCTTGGTTGGGGACACCCTTTCTCTCAGTGTTGGGCAGTTGGAATTTCATCAGTTCAACCCAAGACACTCCTGCATGAGATGCAAAAGGTCTGACTGAAAACAGTATTTGTCAAAATACAGGTAAGTTGCAAGAACTATATGGAAGACTACTTCGAAATACAGGTAAGTTATGTTAGCTCTGTGGAAAAGTACTTCCCAAATGGTCATCTCTGATCTTTATTGCAGTACCTAAAAATACCAACAAAAGGGAGACCACTCCTGCTCAGGAAAGTTGGCTATGTTCTAACACCAGTATTGCACTAGCCCATTAAGACCAATCAGGCTGCAGGTCTTGAGCCAACATGCATAATCTGTGGTGTTGTCTCCTCCATTTCCAAAGATTAGGTATCTGTTCTTGGAACTGCCATAGCTTTCACTCACAGAAAGCAAGTAACTGTAAAGTGTCTTAGAAGGGATAAAAGCAAGCTGTAAAAAACCCCAAGTAGGAATAGAACTTTGAACAGAAATGTTCTTCCTGTATTTTTTCCTCTTCTTGTTTACCCTTTTGCCAACATTTGAAACAAAGAAAAAATATTACCAAAATATCAATTATGTTGCAATAGATGAAACAACAGAAGAAACTAAATTGTTAAAGCACTACCAAAAAAAGTCTTAACATATGCTGTTCAGATAGGGAGAATAGGATGTGTCTTTGAAATTCTGTAGCTGACAGGATTCAAATCTTTGCATAGGAAGTATTCTTTGATTCTGACTTTGGGAATACATTAATAGGGAAAAAAAATCTTCATACCAATAGTTTTTTAAATTTAAAATCTATTTTAAAATCCCACTTGAAAGGTGGATAAGAGTCTACAAACTGACGATCCCAGTCTTGGGGTAAAAGCTGGAAGGCTTTATTGAACACGCGACACTCAATTTAAGGATATCAGGGCTAGGGTATGTTAATAAGGAGGATGGATTATGGTAACCTGTTAACTAGGGGATTACACAAGTTTCAGCTAGGTTGCACAATTAGTTAATATTTTCTATAACAGGGATTTACAAGGGGGGAAGAAAACAAAGGGTTTCAACATGAATTGGTAACATTCATCTTAAAATCCATCTCTATCTTGGAGCCAGAAACAGCTAATTTCATGGTAGACCATCAACAGGCCTTGTCCTTAGTGATGGGATTTGTCTCAACCTCCGTTGACTAAAGGTTACTGCTTATGCTTGTCAGGCTCTTCACTGCTGGAAGCTGAATTTCAATCCCTACAGATAAGAAGTACAGATGTAGAATTGGAAAAACCTTTCATGCCTACAAAAACAATGGCAGGTTGAATGATGGGATGATCATACACAGAAATACTTGGGAAGTGAAGTTCAATTTTTGTAGCATTTTAAATGTATATGATTGGCAGCATCTACAGCCAAAATGTACTCCATAGGAGGCAGAAGACAGAATCCAAGATCAGTTACAGCTTTTTTCTGGAATGCAGGAATGTTTTATTGCATGAAAGTTCATTCACTCTAATATATTCTTCTGCTTTTTACTCATTCCTTCATCCTTGGCAAGGGAAATGCAAGGAAGAGATATAGAAAAAGTCCTGTGAAGAAAGCCTCTTCAGTTGATACCCCAGTCCTTTTGGAAAAGCTTTGTAATTATCTACCCAAGTAGAAAAGACCACAGTTATTTGCCAGCAGACTCCTGGCATCAATGAATCAATGATCTGCAACTGCTCTCACTTTCCCTCTTTCCTTAATCTCTCAGCATCCCTTGCAACAAAGAAAGGAGAGTTGATAGGACCTCATCCAAAATAAGAAGTCACAGTTTGTTTCTTTTTAGAAGTTGAAGGAGAAAGGAAATAATATCTAAATAATATCTTGCCTTTGTTTTGATTTTTTGGGGTTTTGGTTTGGGTTTGGTTTGGATATTTTTTTTGTCACAACAGTATATTGAAGCAGTTTGATATGATCCTGGCTTTGATTCATTAGAGAAATAATCATATATATATATGTGTGTGTGTGTGTATACATATACATATACACACATATATATATATGTACATATATGTATATATGTGTGTGTATATATATGTATGTATATATGTACATATGCATATGTGCACTGTGATATGATTTGAAGGTTTCAAGATATTCTGGCTTTTGCATTGTAACATATACACTGTTTTTTTGTGGATTAAACTCTTATGGAAAAGGTAGTGAGCAAATATAAAAGAAAGCACCACTTAGCAAAGAATCCATCTGTTCTTCTGCCACAAATAAAAAAAGTAATAAAAAAAAGTCTATTTTGAGTCATATGGCTTGGACCTCCTGCCTTCTCAGAGTGCATATACAGTACATTTAAGCTCAGATCAGAGACCTTCCTGGTTGGCATTGGGTAAAGACTCTGTGAATATGCTGAAGATACGGGTTCTGAGAGAGAAAAAACAAGCTGCTGAAAACAAAATGTTAGCACTTTTGTAAATCTGCCAAGTTTTTCAATATAACTGCCAACAGTTCGATGTTCAGAGGAACTCAGCAGAATTGCTAACATGCATGCTGCATAAATGGCTATTCATTAGAAAGATGCTGTAGTTTATATGTGACTGCTTTCTTTGGCTGGCTAATATATCAAGTATGGTGCTTGTTTTGTACTGTGAAAAACTTTCTCCATTACCATAGTAACCTCTTGCATGTTGGCGGAAGCTGATGTCAATCACGGTATTATTCATTCTTAGTGAATTGGTCCTCAAAGTGCTAACAAGTTCCAAGGAGATAAAGAACACAAAGTATACATTCTGGTTAAACATGATTTAACCATTTCACCTCACTGGGTCCCTGGAGATAGATAAGTACATATATTTGATATATATATACATATATGTATTTACTTTCTTTGGTATTGCTAATGGAAAAAAAGTAGGATGTCACATTTGCATAGCATAATTCTGGAGTAAAAGCAGAAGTCCTCTGCCACTCACTATTTATTCTCTGATATCTCAGCATTACAGGTAGACTTACTGAAGGAAAAATAATTTAATAATTTTTTTTATATTTATTCATTTACAGTTACTTCATTCTTCATCATTACAATACTAAATATTGTAAAATATAAACTGCTCTCTAAGTATTTGTCACAGCAGAGAGTGGAAGACTTAGGCAAAGTTATTAAAGAAGCCCTGCTATTGATCCACTACAAGAAACTTCTCCATTCCCAGCTCTTTAGCCCAATTCAAAGGACATTGGATTTTTTTTTCTGGATATAGTAATTCCATCCATTCCATTGTGTTCCAGTAGCTTTGTGAAGCTCTTGTAAAGCCAGTTTCAGCCTACCACGAAACTGAATACCCAACAGATAATGAGCTATTTCTTAAGCTATGGGTGAAGTTCAGGCAGTCTCTTTAACAGATACTGATCAATAGCCACTAGACACAGGTTGATTTTCCTGAGGACTGGAGGAATATCACTGATGATTGAAGGCACTGTGCTCATGTGTGACTCTGTAGGAGGTGGACTGTTTGCAGAAGAAGCAGAATTTGGCAGGATTGATGTTGTGGCCCTGAATAATGAGGTCCTCATCTCTTCATCCAAGATGATGAGACCTAACGTTATGAAGAGATACAAGATAGTTAATCATAGTCACCTTCTCTGGAAGACATAGGGACAGAAAGGGTGATACCTTCCAGGATAAAATGCTTTCTGTCATCCAAATCCTCCCTTTCTTCCTCTGTTCACCTTCACTTGTGATCATGAATGAGGTGTCAAGATCCTTTGAAATATCTCACAACTACACCTCATTCATCTCTTGCCAAGACTACCACAATTTTTTCCCTATTTTAGTTTTGTTTCTTGTAGTCTGATTCAGTTTTCTCCAGGTGGTCCACTCAGCTATCTCCACCTCAGAACAGTCATTGGGAATGGCTTTGGGGAGTCTGTGCTAGAGTACTTGGGACACAGTAGTGATGTGATTTTCTCGGATGGTGTAAGAGCAATTTAAGGGTTATATATTTTGGGCATTTACCCTATGTTTTCTCAAGAGCATGGCCCAGAAAAAGCCTCAAAATAAGCAATGCAAGCATTTTATGAATGTGACCTGCAGTGTGTATTCACATAACATGTAGCAGAAGAGCACAGATACAGCCAATGATTTCAGATAGATTCCTTTTGCTGAGTAAGCTACTTGATTAAGGCTCATGTATATAATACAGTATGACATTTTAATTATAAAATAATATACCTGTTAGCAATTAAATGGAAACTTGTGTGCCAAGTGAAATCAGAGTTAATTTTTTGTGTGTGTGTGTGTATGTCTGAACGCATTTATAACCTGTATTAAGTGATGAAAGGGTATAAGAAAAGGAATATCATTAACCCATTTTTAAGATTCAGCATTTCTGAGAGGCAAAGGAAATAAAAATTTCATCCTACAGACTTCTTGAGACAATAGAAACAGTCATTTTTCTCACCAGGATGTAAATAAAACCTTTTGAAAGTGCCGAAACAGTAAAGTAAAAGATTAGCTGGCTGACCCATGGAGAACAAGAAGTATACAGGACATTTCTTGGTGTGTCAGAAACACATTTTCAGTTGGTGGGTCTGCCTTATTCAGGGTAGAAGTTAATCCTCATTGGAGTAATGAGGAAGAGATCCTCTCATTTTAATCAGCTACACTGTCCATTTAGCAACTCTGGTAGGATAAGGACATGCACATTATTATTTACTATGGTTCACTGATTGCATTGTTGCATGCCCTTCTCTTTAAAAAGCTTTTCCTGACAAAATATGATTTTGAACTGGCAGTATGAAGGAACTGGTTTGGATTCCTATGAATAAATAGTTCCTCTAAAAATATCAGTTTCTAAAAATGATTCACTAAGAATTTAAAATAACTGGAGCCATACTGTAACTGAATCAAAGCTAAATGCAGATATTCTCTGCCTTGCATGGCTGTAACGGTTAGAAGGTAGTGTGTTTTAACCTTGGAAACAAAACACTTTGTGCACCCCACCCCAGTACATAAATCACTCACAGAATAATGAAAATGGTAAGAATCTATGGAACAATTATCTCAGATTAGTATTTTAGCATAAGTCTATAAAATGCCTAAATGTAAGGTTTCTGAATGATTATTCCTGCTAATGTAACACATTTCTTTCTGTAAAAGCTGATGGTATCTAATTCAATACTTAAAATGCAGCAATAACCAAACAGCTGAAGCTCTTGGTAACTCAAACCTTGATTAACACATCAATAATTAGTAGTTTTATGGTTGTGATAGGCCCTTATGAAGTCATAAATTCACATCAGCAGAGGTGCTATGCAGAGGTTAGTAGCTGCTCCATTGTTTCAAAGCTTGTACTTCCCCAAACTAATTGTCAAGAAGATATGTGGCATATTAAAATGCTGTGGACCTTGATTAATGCAAATCCATGAATAGAAATCAATGTCTTTGTCAATTTGCTTAAGCTTAGCGTCTGATCCACTCTGCAGAATGGATCTAGATACAAGAAAATCCTTAGCACAAAAGTCCTATGTATTTTTGTGCAGTACTTTGCAATATGGATTCAAAGCGAACCTTTGAATACAGTACATGAGATAAATTTTGACACTTCCTTTTTAATTTGTCTTGCTTATGCTAGTTTTAAAAAGACATACCCTTTACTGTAATTAGCTGCTGACAATAAAAAATGACATATGACTCTCCAGGATAGAATATAGAAATCTGAACTGGAAAACAAGTCCTTACATATGAATTTAGCTAATTGAGCTGGAGTAAGAAAGCAATCTGATCAGGCCATTGTCCTATCTGAAAAAAAAAAATGAAATAAACATGGATGAGTGTAATTTGAAGTGACAGACACAAAAATACTGTGAAATTCATACACACTTCAATGGATACAAAATTTTTCTCCTTGACTAAATTTCATAATGTTTCACTAACCTTGGTGGAAAACTTCAGCAAAGACATTTATTCAGCAGTAGCAAATCAGGCTGCTGTGTATTGGTTGTGTGCAAATAAAGACATTTTTTGTTCTGAAAGGACAACTCCTTCTCCTTTCCCTTTTCCCTTTCTCTGTTCCATTTTCACTTTTCATGTTTCTGTGATACTGCATGACTCCCTTAAAAATAATGGTCTTTAATATGGGTACTCTACAGCAAGCAATAGACTTATCCTTTGATGTGCATATTCTAGGTCACTTTTTCTCTTCACTTACTTCATTTTTGCATCACCTGCCATGTCCATAACCATAGCAGATTATTTACTTGTCTGTCAGTTTATTTTCTTGGATGTAACCTGTCTGTTTTGTCCATGTAGCAAAACTGAAATGCATTCAAAGTTAGAAAACTAGACATGTTTGGCATAATTAAAAATATGCCCTCTCCCTTTCCTTGATTCAAATCCTCTGTCACCCAGCTTCCCCACTTTTCCTTTTTGATACCACTTCAGTTCTGGCTGTCTAGAAACTTTTTACCTGTCCTCACTTCACCTCATGCAATTTGCATGAACAAGGAGTCTCCCAGCTTTCAGGCAATGATTCACACCTCCTACCTAAGCCTTCAGCCGTCAAACTACAGACGTTTTTCTTGTACAACTGACTATTTCGCTGAAAAGCAACCTACACAACTATGTAGCATGTGTTGTTGCTGCACAGGACAAGCAGAGACAGTGTCATGGCTCCACCTCTCCAAAGTACTTATTTGAAATTATATTTCTGAAGAAAAACATTAATTCCAATAGAATCTTAGAATAACAGAGAGGATTGCATTGGAAGAGACCTTAAAGATCATCTAGTTCCAATCCCTCTGCCATGAGTAAGGACACTTTCATCAGATCAGGCTGCACAGAGCTCTGTCCAATTGGCCTTGAGCACTTCCAGGGATGAGACATTCACAACACAAGTTGAATATGTCCTGAGGAAAACATAGGATTAGCAAGATCTTTAGTTTGAATTGATCTGCAGAAAATACTACTCACTTAAAAAAAGATGGAAAAGTGAAAGCCAAACCTCTTAAACATGAGGGCAACCTCAAAGACTGTGTAAATTTGTTCCACTTCTTATCAAACAGAAACTTCTGAGGTACAAGGAGGAATGCTGTTTATATTTGTGCTACTCCAATGACATGGTCAGCATTTTGGCAAAGCTCATGCCATAGGAATTTCCATGTCTTCTTATTGATTCTCTCTAGCCTTTTTCTTGTAAAAATACTTGGTGGACCCACACTAGAATTTCCCATCAACAGTAGGTTACAGAAAGGAGCTGATTGACAACAAATCTAAATTATTTCAAATTCCATCTGATTCATAATTTTATCCCCCAAACTGATATGTAATGACATGCTCTGGAGAAGAAGCAAGGAGTGATGATCTGTTTGCAAGTTAATGTCAAATGTGACAGCAATTTAGAAGCATACCTATCAATAAAAGAATGAATACATGAATGAACTGTAATAATATCCTTGGTAAAATGCACTTAGATTGGAAAAGATATAAGTCACATTCTGATCGTATTGGAATGTGAATAGATGCAGTTAAAACTAGTAGGTGATCTTAGCTCACCACTATAAAGATTTTATTTAAAATTAATGAGTTTTTTGTTCTGCAGTCATACCAAATTATTTCTACAGTGAACATCACTAACTCCAAATATGTGTGGAGGAATTTTTGTGCCTTCCTTCTAGTTTATGGCTTTACAAAAGAAGAGTTATGCATTTTTCTATGTCAGTAAACTAAGGAAAACTAAAAAATTGGGAAGCTTTATATATATTGGATATAATGTTAAACTGACCTATGAGGGTTTATATAATAGAAGAAGAATCAGCTTTGGAACAAGAATCATAATTGCTCTTTTAATGAAACATTGCCAGTTTAGTGGAATAATTCACTATTTTATAAACTGTTAGAATGATATTTTAATATGGATTGTCTGCTGGAAGATGGAATGTCTATTCTATGGAGTTCTGCAACCTGCAGCACCACCAGGGCTAGCTTGACTACAGGAACCACTGCAGACCCAGCACTCCTGCTGAAATTAAATTGTGATGCAGATATACACTGCACATGCTAACAGTGCAGATCAGAGCTAGAGAATTTGGTGTAGGAGGAATGACTGAGGATACTGGTAGGGGAACGGGGAGACCTTAGTTTGATGCCTTACTTCAGCATCTAGTATCAGTTCTTCAAGCAAGCACTAGAAGTAAGGTCTTCCCTCTGCCTGGTGGTTTGTCCTAACCACAAAGGAACAGAATCTTCCTTTCTCTTCAACAGTTCTTTTAAGCCATGTAAAGCAGAATAATAGCACAGAAAGAGCAGATTTAAAGAACACTCTAATCTGAGCTCTTCCTATGAAGGTGAATTTCACAGGACAGCTCAGTCAAACTGGTGGCTGTCTGCTGCAGTTCCAGAGCAGTCTCCATCTCCTTTTGCTGGTGCTGTAGCTTCTTTCTGCTTCTTTCTCATCTACCTAGCACTGACTGTCAAGCAGTCCATTCAAGAAGCTAAACTAGCTAAGAAATGTTTCGTTTCCTTTAAATTTTGCTCCAACAGAGGAAGCATTAGGAGCAGGACTGCCACCTTTAGGACAACAAATAGCTCCCAAACCAATTTATGCTGCATTGTAAGAGTGCATCCTCAAGGAAAACAATAATCCAATTTAGTGCTGTATCTCCTTCTGTGGCATCTAAACATTTCTTTGCTTTAAGTGAGCGAGGCACCAGCAAGCACTAAGATACAGGGTTTTTTTTTCATATCAGTGCTCCTCGTTTCTTCCAAGAAGAAAACATGAATTGATTTTTCATTTCTAGATACATAGTTATGATAATTTTGTAACTTTTTCAGCTTTTTCACTTTTGAGAAAGCTTTTCATCTTTCAGGGATTTTGTCTCACATAAGACACCTGAATAGCTTGAAACACAATTAGCCTTGTAAATAAACTGTTGGATGTTGGTGTCTGCAAAAATGGGGCTTTCCTCAGTACTACTGACAACAACCTCTCTTTGACATGAAATGCTTACTTTATAGTACTTTGCTGAGGTTTCTTACACAGCTATTCCTTCTTTTCGATTTTAGATATCAAACAGGGAAGGTGATTCTAGAGTGAAAGTATACATTACAGAAAAAGTAAAAGGAAAGAAATAGGTATCACAAATCTAGGAGATTCTTTGCACCTGAGACATCAGTCTTTCTGTACTGAGTGGAAATCAATAGGAAATGACAGATGTTATCCATGAAAGTTGCTTACAGAGCACAAGGAGGAAATTACCTGCCTTTGCATAATATTGGTTATTTAGATGGCTTGGCCAACATGCAAAGAATCACTGAAGGCCTTCCTTAGCCCAAGAGAGTTTCAGTCCACTTTTTAAGGAAGTGCTTCAGCAAAGCACTAAGGCATACTGAGGCTTGAGGAAAACGGAAATGGGATATTCCTTTACTGTTCGTCCAGAGGGCAACCAGATTTCAAAATCAAGGAACCAGAAAATGTCATCCAAGCATTTCACCTGCAGGAGCCTGAAGAAGGGTCTAAATTCTGTTCCCTATAGTGTACAACACCAGGATAAAAACTACTCTGGGGGGGCATTTCCTAACTCATTACTGGAATCACAAAGTTGGAGACTAGGTTCTCATTTCTTTCAGTTCTCTTGGCTCCTTCACTCTTGTGTACCTGTTCAGCTTCCAGGCATAGGGAATGTGCTGATGCTCTGCCCTCCACACCACAATCTACAGGCCCTGCTGCCTATATAATCTGGCTACAGAGACACTAAATTTTCAGTTGCATATCAGGTCCCTAAAATATAACATGAAGATAGCTGTGGTCAGATCTATGATTCACAGCTTAGACTTTTCCGAAAAAAAAACTTGAGTGAATTTCAAAAGCAGAACACTTACACGTGGATCACAATTGACCTTTAAATGAGGGACAGCTGCTTATATACCTTACAACCAAACTGCAATCTGCAGTGCAGGTGCCATCATCAGGTAAGCAGGGACCATTCAAGACTAAGTGAGGGGTAATCAAACAGTGGTAACAGGGGTAATCTACAGTGTTTCATAGCATGTAGGCATCTGGGTACCATCGTGGTTTGCCAGCTTGGTCTAGGAAGTATTATGGGACAAAGGTGAGACTTATTCTTGTAAATATAATGCTGATGTGAGGTTTTGGTCCATGTAGGATGTAGAGTATACTCTGCAAATATTGTAAATCAGAGGGTCAATCCTGGTGGCATAGCAAAGCTGGCTCCTATTGAGAGGATGTAGTGGAGGATGACATAGCATACATTGTGTAGGGCAATGTGTAGTGAGGAGTTTACTTGGACAATTGCTGTTAAGCCTTCAATGAAGAAAGATGCACTGATGCACACTTTAGCTAAAAGACAGGGTTCTCATCTGTGGGCAAAATATCTTATCAGGAATCTCACCACTCCATAAGGTGGCAAAAGACTGTCACAAGGATTTGTGACTTTGCTGCCTTTAGAGGTTTTTCCAGGATTTCTACCTACAGTTCGAGGAAACAGCAAGGCATGAACAAGATGGTTATAGTACAGGACCAGAAATAGATGCATCCAAGCTGACATTTGTTTTGTAAATACAAACCTCGGAAGAAGTGTTGGTTCGGCATCCTTCTCACAGGGTGGTAATTATAACATTCCCAGCACTTCCCTTTTGTTGAGCATTATGTGTCAGTAGGGAACCAAGTGGGTCTTTGTTGTGGTGAACTACATCTAGACTGCTCCCATTCACACAGCCTGCACGGGCTCCTTCCTTCGAGGAGTTTACCGAAGGAGAGGGGTGAACAATGACAATCGAAATCCGAAAAATCCGGTGTGCCCCGCGGGGCCAGGTGAGCTCTGCAGAGGGAGGCAGAGCGGAGGCAGAGGGGTTCAGTGGGGTACGGGGTCCGACGTGTTCTGTCCGACGCTCCCTGTAGCGCCCCGGCAGGTTACCAGGCGGGGCGGGGCGGTGCAGGGAGAGCCACCCCCCGGCTGCCCCGGCGCGGTCGGCGGCTGGGCATCGCATCGCGGGGAGGCGTCGGCGAGAGGCGGGCGGGGAGGAGTGTCGGGGGAGGCGTCGGCGGCTCGGCACGGCACGGCACGGCACGGCACGCCAAGGCAGGGCAAAGAAAGATCCCCGAGAGAAAGTGGAAGTGTGCCTCGCCCCGCCGTGGCCGCCTGCCCGGCACCGGCAGAGAGGCGGCCCCGCTCCTCCGGGCACAGGCTGCTGCCGTGGCCGCGTACCCCCGAGGTGAGTGCCGCCCTCGGGCAGGGCAGGGAGGGGGCGGCTGGGTGCCCGGCGGGCGAGCACCGCAGAGGGGCTGCCCCTCGGGTCTCCTGCATCGGGAACGGGCTGATGCGGAGGCACGTTTTGCGGGGAGAGTTGGTTGGTGGTCTCTGTGTATACTGTGGGGCGTGAGGAAGGTGTGTGCTTTTTCTTTCTTCTGTTCCGTGTTCCTTTTTGTCCGAATGCCCCTGTCCTGCCCGTGGCCAGCAGCCCCGCAGCCTGGCGCCAGCTCTGGTGGGGTCTGCCCAGTGGGAGGCAGGAGCCGCCCGCGCCGCTGTTGGGGAGAGAGGGGGCAAAATGCGGTGGGTCGGTGAGGTGCTGGGCTCAGCCCGCGCTCATTGTGTGCGGAGGTGAGGAAACTAACCCAGGCTCTGCCAGATGAGCACTTTGGCTTTGTGGACACGCCGCTGCCCTTCCCAAGCCCCCAGCTGGGGCGGAGAGGCTGCCGTGAGCTGGTGGAAATCAGTGCTGACAGGCAGCTGTGTGGCGATTTTCTGATAAACCTTTTCTTTCATTGGTAGTGTCAGTTGGTTAAATCCCAGTGTTTTGTGGGAGTGTGCCTACCGAATGGGTGACAGAAGGACTTCACAGCACTGTTAGCGCCAGACTCGTTTCCAGCACCAGCTCGCCTCAGGTGGCCCCTGTCTCCCGTGCCACTGTTCTGGGCTGGAGCGCTCCCTGCGCCCGGGCTTCACAATTGGGAACTTGCGTGTCTGAGCCTGGATACCAACAGCCCTGGCTTTACCCCAGGCCTGGAGTTGCTGGCAGTGGGAGCCTGCTCTGGAGGCTTGCTCTGAAGAAATAGGACTTTTCTTTCCCTCTGGGAAGATAGGGACTAGTGTGTCAGGATAATCCCATGTATTTCAAGATGAGATATATAATGCAATTTATGTGTTTGCACAGTCAGTTTAGGAATGTTAGTCTCCTGTGGGTTGTTTTTGGGAAGAATCTCAGGCAGAGCATGGTTTTTTGACTCCTGTTCCCATAACTTTTTAAGAGGCTATTCTCCTGTTAAGTTTTCTATTCTCCATATATTCTGCTTATACAGTCTTGGCTAGACAAGTGGTTATCAGTATGTTATACTAAAAATGACAGAGCAGTGTTGAAATAGTAGCTTTTTACATAGTGTTTTACTTTGGGGATGATTTTGTGGATGTAAAAACATTGTAGGCTTCATTGCCAGCCTCTGAAATGTGACCTGAGGGTAAAAAAAAAAAAAAAAAAAGGCATAGTACATATATATTATATGTATGTTTGCATGTACAGTAAGTTCAAAGTGATGGGACAAGTTCTCTTGACTGAGCTATTGTTCTGGAACAGCAGGGGTGCCATTAAAAGTCCCTGTAAAGACTGGGATTAGGGTGATTGGTAGAGCAGAGCTCTGAACCGTTGCAGTGATTTTGTGTTGCAGCAGCATTCAGAAATCCTAGCTGTAAATCACAATATACAAGGAGAAAGCCAGCCCTTGGCCTCAAGGGGTGACACAGGTACAGCAAGCAATTTGTAAGAGGAAGGAACAGAGGGGAAGGCAGTTGTCTAATATTACATGGGTTAGGCCAGAGCTCAAAGTTTCCAGACTATAGCTAGCTTTATATATTTTGTCTTCATTGTGAATTCAGCCTTTTCTGATTATGGAATAACTTTCTAAATGGTAGCAATAATGTCTGCTGTATAGTGTACAGAATCTGTATTTAATGTGTAAAATGAATAAACATTGAAAAATTTTGAACTGGGAAATGAAAATACTTCCGGCTAACAGCATACAAATTTATTTGAATAAGCCTACCTAGGGTATCATATATTCTGTAATTGTACAGAAGGAATTAAATGGAGCTTTACTTGTTTGGAAATTGTAGTGCTGGTTGAGGCAACTGACCATCATGGTAACCGTGGTTTATTGCAGTGCTTTGAAAGAGCTCTTGCATTTTATGCTGGCATTACACTGCTTTTAAGTAGTACTGTTATTTCAAACCAGCATAATGAGATGAAAGGCATTTGGCATGCACCCCTGTAAAACAAGATTTTAGTGCTAAATTCAGATCCTTGCTTAAAGGTATCTATGAAATACCATGGTTATGCAGGGTGTCATACCTAGAAAAACAGACATCTAGGTTAAAGCTGTCTTACGATATTTTTGTCATGAAATGACAGTCAGAATAGCAGTTTCAACCACATTTTTCCTCTTTTGGGAGGGAGTGGTTTCTTAGCTTAGACATGGAAGCTTTTGCAGAGTGAACATGAGGTAGGTGGACATATTAAATGGGACATTTTAATGAGGTGAATTACAGATTTGAACATGAGTCTCTTCTGTCTCACCTGATTTTCTTAACCAACAAGTTATTTCAGAGAGATTTCTGTATGTTTGTTTCACAAAAAATTGTGCTTAAATGTGCAATTTGAATATACATGTACACACATACACAGAGAGGATTTTTTGTTAAGTTGTGAGATACAACAGAAAATATTCTTCCCATTTGAATAATGCTTTTATTCAGATTTTCATGAACATGAGTTTTGGCCACTTCTATAAAAAGTGACAAAATAGTGAATTTCACATCTGAGTTGAAAAACCCCACAACAAAATCAAAACAAACAACAACAAAAAAATGCAACCCCAAGCAGAAACCATGGACCAAAGCCATTTTGTACAGTCTGTCAGTACTATCTCAAGATAATCCTGTGTGTTGCCTTGTTACTGTCTTTCTGATCATAGCCAGGAAACCTCACTTGCACATTCTCTGTGGTTTTTTTCCACTTCATCTTCTTTCTGCTACTAACTGTTATTCAGAAAATTGTAGCTAATGAATATAGAAAAATGTTATAATCGTGCACAAAATTAGTAATAATTGGGGATGCAGTTGATGATGTCTGGGAATATCATGTTGTCACATGTTGGCAACAACAGCAGCTACTGGAGCTACTTGTCATTTTGTGGGCCAGACCGGCTGGTTTAAGACACTGCCAAGTCCATGTGAAATACAGTTTGTTGCATCTTTCTGAAAAAGATGACAAATATTGTTTTGGCTCAGTAAGATGAAAGAACCATCCTGGCAGGCAGCTAACTCTAACCTTTGGACTTAGATTTGTTAATTTTCCCTAAGGTGTGTGTTTCATGTGGTGCCAAGGCTAGCTGTTGATTCATTTAGCTTCTTAGAGGCATTTCACAGCAATCAAATAAACATTAATATATATGTGTGTGTATATATGACTTTTCACACAGCCTTTTTGTCTAGTAATTATTAATAAATCATGTTCTGATTCATACCTGTAAGAGTGTATATTCCTGGCCTGTCCTATCACACATGCAGAAGAAGAGGGTTGGATTACGGATTTTAGTTTTTGTTCCCTCTTTCTAAATGATCCACTTTAAAATATCACTCTCCCTAATTCCTGGAAGTGTTAATACAAATGTTATATCTGTTTTGACAGGGAAAGATTTTTTCCTTCCCTAATGTACTTGGAATCAAGAAAGCAAGCCATGCAACCTGAAGTAGATGGCTTTAGAGGGGTTAACTTAATTGTGATTTTTGGATCATACATACAGAAGTACCTGATTAATTCCAGCATGCTAAAAATGGCTTGTTCCTTTCTAGAATGAATGTGTGTCTAGAATAGGTATTAAACCTTAACTTCCGTCGCCTTGAAGAGATGGAAGAGCACATGCATCCCCAGCAGTGCAAGGCTGACAGCTGTGTTGACTGACATATGGGCACTATGATAGCAATGGTAATTTTTCTGGTGCTTCACGGCTTAAGCCACTCTCCTCTGACTTTATGGGAGAAAGAGTAAGTTCTGGATCAAAAATACAAATGGCTCTAAAATACATTTCTTGTAGCAGCTGAAAGGTATTTGAAATCACTTTGCAATTCCTTTAAAGCATCCTTTTTCCTCCCTCAGTGAAAATGGCTAAGGTGGCACAACTGGGTTTGTTGTGTGAATATATCTGGCAATGAACAGCAGCTGCTCAAAGATTTGTCAAAAGGAAGTTGGGTAGTGTGATTTCAGACTGTAGTGAGTTGCTGGAAGCTAGCGTTGTCCCAGAGGCATGCAAGGATTCCTTGTAGGTACCTAAGGTATGATGCAGCTGTGGCACAAGCATATAACAGAATCTCATGACAGTAAAATCCAGGTGACAGAGATACTGCTTGTGGTTCAGAAGACAGTAGATTTTACGGTCAGTCTCAAACTGGGAGTGCAGTTTCTTGTAAATACAAATTCTGTTGTCCTGTGAAGTGATATTCTGTGGATTTGAAAAAAAAAAAAAAAAGGTGTTAGATACCTAAAGATCAGTGCATCTGCTTTTCTAGGATCATGGATTATTTTGTTTTGAGGTTAGAATAAGGTGTGAAATGTTTGGAAAGACTGATTGCAGGATTCATGGACTGTCAATATAGTTGTAGGGTTTTGTTTTGAAGCAGTTAAGTATGTTTCAAGTAAATGGGCTATCCAGAAATTGTTGCTGTTTGTATTGCAGTACTGTATTGTGGCTCAATTCTCAATTGAGATGCCTTTATGTCAGGTGCTGTTATTAGGTGTAATAAACCAAAAACACCTATCCAACTACGTTTATCTTAGAGTCTGAGAACTACCATGTAGGAGGAGGGAAGACCAGATAGTTCTATATTTTTTTATGGTATCAGCAGCTAAATCCCATCACAGAAGCCCAATCAAGTGCCCAAGCTTCCTGTGTAGTTAGAAGAGAGAAATGAGTGACCTTCAGGTGGTAGGTATCTGAATGTATGGCCCTAACTCTCTCTTCTATGCCTATCTGCTTTGGGATCAAAGTGGAGGGACATGGATGTCCTTGTCTGAACCTGTGCAAGTCAAGTGAGGCCTCCAGCCTCCCTCAAGAGAATACTGTGCATGCTTAACACTTCCCTGGCAGTGTCCTCGATGTCAACTAATAAGGGAAAGTTTGTGCTGTTTGTCAGATCTGGATTGTTGATAAATATGCAGTGTGTCCTAATTAGGAGTTTTATTTAAGGAACATTAGTGATTTAACACCCCAGTCTAATTACTCATAAGCTTCTTCCTAATTTTGCAATTAGTGCTGGAACAAGACTTTTTATGGAAAATACACCCTTAAGGAAATTGGAACCACTGACTTCCAGTGCTTATTGAAAGCTTTATTTCTGTGACTATGTTCTGCAGACAATGTCTATAAGGAAATAGTAGTACTTTTACAGGGTGACAAAGGCAGAAAAGGTGTCAAGTGTTTTCAAGAAACTGAGGTAGTCAGGTCTCAAAATCTGGATGACTCTGTCTTTAGAATGTGCATCTGTAGGATCAAATTCTGCTCAGATATTACCTAGTGGAGAAAGCATGCTTTAGTCACTTTATACCACAGTCATCTTTGGCTTTCAGAGGGTGAGGCGAGTGGGTCAGGGTGTAGCCAGAGTGTACTGGCTGGGTGCTCATGTAGTTTTTAGCAGCCAAGGTAGCTTTTTATAAACATAGATGGTTAGGTGCAATAAGCCCATCTGAAATGTAGTGTGGTCTTACAAGGATAATACTGGTTTTGTACCTTGTTTCCAGGTAATCCATGTAGTGTTTCAGATGGCTAGAGAACCTGGTGGAGAATATCCTGGCCTATCAACCAGGTGGTTGTAACAATTTTCGTCTCAGAAGGCTTCTCAAGTCCTCTCTGTTTCCATGAGCAGTCTTGCTCTTTCCAGAGATTGATAAATTTGACTAATCCTTACTACTGGAAGGCAGTTCTTCCTTTGCAGAATTAAAACCTAAGCATTTGTTCTCTTTAAATGCTAGCTTTTTAATGTTTTTGAAGATGAGGAGCTTTGTATCCAGTCTGCAGAGAGATCTGTTTATTTGTTAAATGGATGTAGCTGGAAAAGAAATAAACAAGCTCTCAGGCTCAGACTACCTTATTCCCATATTGGACTGATGAAGCAATTAAGCCTAAAAGCTTGTCACTTTTCTTTATTACACAACCATTATAGTAAGCTTTTAAACTAATCTTTTTCTTATTTGTATTTGTAAAAGAAAATGTTTCGTCTGTAGGCGGAAATGCTGTGTGCTTGAGGGGCTCTGAGTGTGGACATGTGCATTTAATGCAAAACAGTCGCAGTCACTTCAGCATGCGAGATCATGCCCTGGGCTCACGATTCCTCAGTCCTGTCACATCTCTTCCTTTCCCAGCAGGACATGCTCGTCTACATCCCAGTGTGCCAACACAGCCATATAAAGGAAAGGGTATAAAAACACGGCAAGCTACTCTGCTCTGTTTCCACTTCCTACCACAGATACTGCTTTAGATGTCAAGTGGCTCAGTACTTCCTTGACCCCTTTCACTGTTTCTCACTGAATGTGTTCCAGTATCAAATGATTTGGCTCTCACTTTAGTCCCAGGTTCAAGTCTCTGGATTGTTCACACTGCATATATGCTAATGAATTCAATATCCCCACCAGCAACAGAGAAGTAGTTCCTTCTGAAGAGGGGCAGGGAAGGGAAAAAAGGCATTGTTGGCTGGCTAATTTGCTTCAAGGCCTGCTTTGGATAAACAATATGGGCACAGACCCTGCCAAATTTGGCTTCCTCTGCCTAGGACATTTCTCTAGCACTTGCTACCCTTAACTGCCCCCTCATGCCTGGGATAGAGAGAGCTTGGAAGCACCCCTGAGTGTCAGATGTAGCTGGGCTTTAATATGAGCACTACCAGTGAAGAGACCCTAGCCCTAATGGTGGCTGTGTGCAGAGGGGCAAGTGGATGGTGATAGCATCAGTAGTTTTACTCCAATTTTGTGTCAACTGAGATTCTGGAATTTAATCACCTTTTCTTTGCTTATAGATCTGTGTTTTAATCCCCTTGTGAAAGGAAATGTATGTACAAACAGCACACAGGACGTGCGAGGTACGTCCTATAAACAGCCAGTTTCTTGAGACTGAAAGTGTTCATAAGAGTGGGAAATCTTCTCTTACTGAGTAAAGGCTGAGGAAGCCAAGCTGGTTCATGATAACTGTTATTGACAGGGTGAATTTTTTATTTGTATGTTTTGTCTATTGTTGTAACTACTAATCAGGCTTTCTGAATTTATGCTTGCATTAATACTTATTTATTGCAGTAATTGCCTTTCAGAATCCTGAGGGTTTTTTTGGTTGTTGTGTTTTGGTTTTGTTTGGTTTTTTTTTTTCAAAAAGATGAAATTTTATTCCTTGGTACAGGACTGGTAGCTTTTGCATTAGTGGATGTTCTCCCTGTCCCCTGTCATGTTTTTTCAACTTTTATTCAAACAGAGGATGTTCGAGGTTGACATTACATTTCCCTTAAAAAGCTTTAATAAAAAGTTCTGGATTGGGACAACAGTGCAGTTGTTGCAGAAAGAGGAATCCAGGAATCCTGGGCATGCAAAGGGAGAGTCCACGGCAGCTGGGCAGCGTCATGCTGGCTGTGGTATTCACTGCTGGTGAAGCAGTCCATGGGCCAGAGGAAAGTTGTGTTCTAGTGGACCTGAATACCTGATCAGTAATTAATCTGGTTGCCAACAGTGCAAGAGGGCAGAGTGAGGTGCTTTTGCTATGTTCTTTATATAGTTTTCTCAAAATGGAAAACACCACTTTCAAGCTGTCATCTCATTACTAGTTTTAAATACAGCTACTGCAAGTTGTGTCTGCTAGAAAGAGCAGTCAAATGTTCTCATTATTTCAAGGACTTTGGTGTCCTTTAAGATATATAATACGTGGCTGTCCCTGCTCTAAAAAACTTTCAGTCTATCAGGGAAAATTAGGTAGTGTCCACAGGGACAAAGGAGGTAGCAAACATAATTTAAGTCAGAGGAGTAAGAACAAGTCCCACTTCTATTTTTCTGTTTTATATAGTAAGCCTTCATTAGACTAGCTAGGTCTTAATATTTTACCTACTGTAATTTAAATAAAATCCATAGGATTAAAAAAAAAAAAAGGCAGTTCAGTGCCAGTGAGTAGACTGAATTTCCCAGCAATTCAAGAGCAAGGACCACAGAGCATACTGTGCCCTGGAAGCAGAGAAGGGAAGCAAAGTGGTGGTCTACTTTTAAGGGGAAAAAGCCAGTTATTCTCTTCAGGTTTTCTGCAAGTGTGTCAAGTCATGCATGGCCATACCCATTCATAAAATATAGTGACCCACATGGCAGGTAAATTTGTCCTCCCTGGTTTATGATGCATGATGAAGGTTATAAGCCACAGCAGCCACAGTGCTGTAACTGTTTGCACCAGTCTGTCTGGTCTACAAGTCAAAGAAATGTGCACATAGATGAAAACAAGCACCATAGGCCCTTTTGTCACCTGCTTTTGGCTCTCAACTCAGTGTAGCATTCTCTTCTGCATTGGGGATGAGAATATTTGAGAGGCCAGTGAGAGGTGGTGGAGTGTGGCAACACTGGTAGACTGGTTGTGTGCATTCCCAAAGGGTTATTTGTGCTGATTAAATAGGCTGGTATTTTGGAATGGCTAAGGGTGGGCCCGGGTGTCTTCCATGCATAAGTGCTAGCTGATCTCAGAAAGAAAGGACAGAAGTGTTGTTGTGACTGCTGTTGCAGCATATTTGCTAAATTCACAGTTATGGAGGAGATATTTCCTTTTTTTTTTTTTTTCTTTTCTTTGGCCCTGCTTCTGGGGTGGGAGCACATTGGTGAATTCCTTCTCAGTCCAAACACACAGAGTTCTCACACAAGGCCTGCTGCTTGGGAGAGGTACATCTAGCTCACAAAAGTTACAGTTTTGTATATAAAATGTGAGATTGGGTCCAAAGCTTTGTCTTTTTTGGGTCTAGAAAGCATTTGTGTCATTTTGTTGCTTTCTGCATCTTCCTTGTATTGTTTCTGCATTTTTGTCTTCATTCATTCTTGGTAAGACACTGGCAAGTCATGGATACCACTTATAACAGTAAATAAGTGACAACTGTAATTTAATCTCCTTTTATTGATGATGTCTACTTTCACAAAAATTTATCAACCATAGAGAAAAGAAATCAGGGAATTTTATGAGGGAGTGGATCAAGCAGAATACAGAATGCTGTTTTGCTTTTGTGTTTTAGCACAGAGCAGCAGGGGTGGGAATTCTGCTAACCTGGGAACCAGTGACACTAAACAATCTGCAATACCTTATATATAGCTATAATAATATAAGAGACTTCAAATTGCTCTCAAGACCCTTCATTTATTCCTGGTAGTTTAAAAAAAGCTACAGATTTGCAGATTATTTCATATTGGCACTTGTTAAATTTCAGCCCATGTTTGGCAGCTAAAATCTGGAAGTGCCATTTCCAGCTCCCATCTGGTGCTGCCACTGGCTACTGATGACCTTTCCTCTTCTCTTCCAAAGACGTAATGGTTCAGGAGTGACATAATAAGATATATTAAAGGAAAACAGAAAGAAAACCAATCCTGTTCCTTATCACCCAGTCTTCACTTTGTGACTCCATTGATTGTTTTTGTGAAACTGCAGGAAGCCACCAGTTGTGGTCCTTCTGTTTCAAATGGCATTTAAATTCCTTTTCAAAACTTTTTTTTTTTTTAAGTACTGTCATTACTACTAAAAATGAAGACATCCATGATGGCTGAAATGCCTGTCAACACGTCAAAAATACATGATTGTAACTGAGATAAATGAGTAAACTTATTAACTTTTTAATGTTGTTATATTATAATTTTTATTGTTATCCAAGTAATTAGCATGGTATCAAAGATTTCCTTAGGTGAGTATCCTGTCTTTCTTTCCCCAGCCCCTTAAGTAGTGTGGCTTCTCCTGCAGGGACTTGATGACAAATCATCTAAAGTTAATTTGTTAGTGTCCTAAACAGTGCTGAGCAGAATATACCTGTTCTCATTAGCTCTCTTATTGCCTAAGTGTCAGCACAAAACTCTTGAGGATCTGTTTGTAACATAAGTATGTCTTGATTTGCTTAATACACATTTTTATCCAATCATGGAGGTGGCATTTAACTCTGCTCTGACTTCCAAATCCTTGGCGAATTAGTCTTAAGTGACCAAAATCAATTGAAAATGTCTAAAGACTTAGTGTGATTGATGGTTCTCATCGCAGAGTGACTAGGTTTTAAAATAGTTGAAGGTTTGCTTAAACATCAGGCTACAGGGTTATTTACTTCCAAGGGAAGAATTTCTGGTGGTTGTGCTCTATCAGCACAGGCCTTCTTGTGAAGTGTCCTTTTTCTTACATTTCTGGAGTTAATATTACTGTCATAGCAATGTAGAGTAACATAGTAACATACTCGTTGATGAAAGATTAATACTGTAACATTCTCTGATACTGCTTTAGTTGCTGATTTCTTCTGAATTTTGTTTCAAGAGTGTTCTCATACTGACAGCTGGAGAATGCTAAAAACTGCCTATTTTTGTGTGTGTGTAATCATGGGCATTGAAATTTGCTAGATATTGCTCATGATTCTCAACAATTTAGGAATTAAGCACACAAGTATCCTGCAAGTAAGTTTGAGGTTCCCTTGAAAAAGGAACTTAATTCAAAGAATAAGAGTCCCTTAAAAGGACTGACATCTTTGTTCAAAATACTACTTTCTTTATCTGTTTATTGTCCCTATAAAGGGAAATTAGATTCCTTTGCTGTAAGTAAGCTCTAAGGAGTTAACAAAATCAATTTAAGGGGTGAAAAATTGGATTAATATCCCAAGGTTATCTAAGGAACTGTTTGTTCGTGTAATGGGAAAGATTGCATTAAATATTTTATCAAGGTAGCATTGGTAGTTTCACTGAGAATTGTGTATGTCCTGAGAAGGTGAGAGAACTGTGTGTTGAAATGACCATTGAACCATGTTTAGTTAATGCAATGCTGCTGTGTAATATTGGAAGAAGTGTTCAGGTTATATTTTACTTTGAAATAAAGGTATTTATAATACCAATATATAACTAATGTACTCTGGGATGCAGTTTGCCATCTTATTTTGGCATGGGAAGAGAGCCAATGTGGGTTGGTTTTTTTTGTTTTTGTTTTGGTTTGGTTTTTGTTGTTGTTGTTGTTGTTTAAATCACAACATGAAGTAACAGCACTTTGAGCCTTTGCTGCAGAAAACGAGAGCAAAAACTGTCTGTATCTGTGACATGACAAATGGAGGCACCATTTCAGTCTTCTATAGCATACTAATAACAGAGCTCAGTTAACGCTGGAGAGCTCACTCTCCATCACAAAATTTAAAGTATTTACTGATGCTGCATATGGCTTCCTCCAGTGTTGCCCAGCCTCTTCCCAATTCATAACTGTGGCAACACTGTTATGTGTTTTTCATCCTGTAACACTGAGAGGACACAAACGCCTAAGTATAATTCTTAAATGTAGCGATATATTTCTATTGGGTGTATAAATGTGTGTGCATACATATGTATGTGTGTATTGTAAGACCCCAAGTCTTGAGTTACAAGCTCACCAAAGGGATTTACTTTAAAAATATACAAACCTCCAACAATATCCACCCTCTAGACATATTAGAAGAGTCTTCACTTCTTTTAACACCTTAAGAGACAGCAAAGGCCACACATGTTTTCTCAGGAGGTACTTTACTGGTAAACTTTAGGAAATACAAGATGTTTGCAAAAGTTTAAAGGGTAACATAGACCCAAAACAAAGCATTCCACAAAGCATTTACTTGGCATGTGCTAATTATTATTAGATGTTATTATTAGCAAAATCCAGCCTATTTGGTCCCAAGTTACACAAAATATTAAGAAAGGAGATTAAGAGGAGGAGTAAAGAAAGAGAAAAAGAGAAGATCATAGCTACTACCAGAGTCCTGTGAGTGTCCAGCTTCCACGTGGCCTGGTGGAAGGTCTCAACAATCACAGATTGTTGCTTTTATAGCTTTGTTTCCCCGGTGGCTTCCCCTCCCAGGAGGCACTTCCAGCCCACTGGCCACTCTGGGGCAGGGTGGGAACAGAGCTCTTGCAGTGAGAGACAATCAGAGGCTGTGCTGGGGCTCCAGGGGGTGTGGTGTGGGCGTGGTACCACCTGCCTTTGACTGGCAGCTGCAGTGGGGCTGCCCCAGCAGGATCACAGGGGCTGAGGTGTGACACAGAGCCACCTGCATGAAATTCCCCTGGCCTTCCTGCCCCACAAGCACACACCTGAGTTGTTCTGAGCCACTATACTAATCCAGTGTCTCACATATGGGAGCGGTTTCTGATTAATATTTTCCAAGAAGCTGAAAGTCATCCTGTAATACAAGTAAGTTTTCTCCTTAATTTTAAGGAGGAGATGGTTCTTAAAACTTAGCAAGAGTACCTTCAGCACTTGAACTTTGTAAAGTCTACACTTTTCTTGCAAATTCAAAACTTGTAGCAGAAGGTACTTGTTCATGCAGGCCAGAAGATAAAGTGACCACCTTGCATAAATCATGGAATCATAGAATTGATTGGGTTGGAAAAGACCTCCAAGATCATCAGGTCCAATCCTTGGTCCAACTCCAGTCCATTTACTAGATCATGGCACTCAGTGCCATGTCCAATCTGCGTTTAAAAATCTTCAGGGATGGTGAGTCCACCACCTCTCTGGGCAGCCCATTCCAATGCCTGATTACTCTCTCTCGAAAGAATTTTTTTCTGATACCCAACTTAAATTTCCCCTGGCAGAGCTTGAGCCCGTGCCCTCTTGTCCTATTGCTGAGTGCCTGGGAGAAGAGACCA
>JAWWLZ010000001.1:96195175-96217259 GCA_035041345.1 Poliocrania exsul | reverse complement strand
TAGGACAAACTGCCAAGTTAAATTCTGTAGCAAAGCCTCTTCACTTGAGGGGAAAGTATCCTCTTTCTTTTACATGTTATTGTACTAGAACGTAGATATTAGCATTTTAATACTAAAGTGCCTCCTCTTCCTGTCCTTCATGCAGAGAATTCCCCTGTACTGCATCGTGTGTGCTGAAACTACTGGAGTTGACAGAAATTTATGTGAACAATTGCAAACACCACAGATGCAACTGCCTTTAATATCCTTAATGGCTCCTAGTGACAGCACTCTCTGGTTTGACTAGATCTTGTGGCCAATGCAATATGCTGTACAGGTTTACTGTGATGATTTTCTTCTTGTGGCAGTGATGGGATTAAACCATACGTTCTCAGTTTGATGCAAAGTAAATACTATTTGTATCATCTCTGCAAATCTAGCATGAATTACACTGTTCCTGATGTAATTTGGTTTAGCTCCAGGGTAAATCACTGCTGTTATACCCATATAGAGAAGCAAAGGCAGGATCTCAAAAAAGCATTTGCTGTAATACCAATGTAGTAAATAGTAACATTTATTAGTAATACTCTGTGTGACAAATCTTGTAATACTGCACTGAAATTGAGTAAATGTTTTATTTTTATAAACTCTCAAATCTTGTGTTTGTTTCAAAGTGTAAACATCTATTTGTCAGCAAAAAACCCCAATGCGTTATGCATTCAGAATTAAGATGGGCTCCTTTCCTTCTGCCTTCAAAGTGGACACCATACTTTTATGTAATTCACGTATAGAGCATTGAATGTGGGAATTATGGATTAACGCTTAAGAGATCTGTCTTTTTTTTTTTTTTTTTTTTTTGTGGTGATGTTGTTTGGGGGTAAAAGGGAATAGACAACTTATTAAAATAGGTTTGAGGGAGGGGTGGCAAAATGATATTATTACTGAAGCAGCAGGAATTGCTTTCATAGATAAGATATCTAATCACCACCAAAGCCATCATACCAGATGTCTTCAAAGGCAGAATATTGGTCATACTTTTTGTGGGTGAGAAATTTTGTCCTCAGAAAATGATGCAAAGTAAATATCTTAAAATATGGGTTTGCAGGAAAATAACCATTTTGTTTATGTGAGAAACATGCATTAGAAGAATACTACTGAAAGTGGATCAGTTGCTGCTTCCTAAAAACAGAGTATGCAAAAGAGGAACAGTGTCTATTCTTCATTTGGTTTGCACTTTGTTTCAGAAGTCATTGTTCCCTAAAATTTTCTTTTATGTACACTTAAAACACAAAATAATAGAGTTCTAATTAAGGATTTGTGAGAATGAATAAATGCACTTAGTATATGAGATTTTCTGTCTCTAGAACAGGCCTCTTAACATTCATCAGTCTTTTATCTGCAGTCTTTGAATTAATTTATTATTCGCAGTTATTAGCAGTACATACTTGAAACCTGATTACATACTAGCCAAAAAGACAATCTTGCACTTTAACAGTGATGACTTTATCTGCCTAATGAAGGCAGAGTTGAATCTCAGCATGGATTTTAGCAGTAATGCTACCTTAGCATTTCAAAGTGCTAGTCATTTAATCACATGTGTTCAGCCTTGCACTCCCTAAATTAATACCTTTAAATTTTGAAAGATACTTCTCTGTGTATGTATATATAATAAACCTATATGTTTATCTAACATAGGGATGTTAGTCAATTTGATTGCATGAGATGTTTTGCAAAAGCTTCAAATAAAATAATCCATTTTTAGCTACAAGTTTTATGAGGGCTTCTTGAGTAGTTTTCACAGAAGCATTTCCTGTCTGTCTTTTGAAAGAAAAAGTATTGTCCATGGATGCCAGATTTGAGGGAAGATAAGGCTTGACTGTATCAATGTTATTGATAAATAAAAATGAGACGCCCACAGCTGTTGCACTATGTTGTACGTGCTCATGTTCATATTACAATATGCAATATAAAAGGATTAAGGACAGAGCTGTACTGAACTTGTTTGGGTTACTTGTTGAACATTTGGAGAAAAGCAATATTTCCGTTTTACACACAGGAGACTGAAACAATGGAAAATAGAAGAGAATTCTTCAGTTAAGTGGTCATTTTGTGTGATACTCAAGTATAAATGAGAAAACCTATTGCAGTTCTCTCCTGTTTGTAGGTTTGTTTTTTGTTCCCACTGGTTTATAAAAACATTGATGTGAGATTTGAATGAGACGTCGTTCGTATGGGGCTTCTATGTCTAAACATTTGCAAGAGGATGAAATTTATTCCTGTGGATGGCCTAAGCGATGTGACCTGTCAAGGTAATGAATGAAGTATTGCACTTAGGCAGGAATATTGCAATGGCTACTATATGCAGAGATGATGTTTCCTAAATTGAAAAACAGGTTTATTAATGGTGTTCTTATAATGACAGGACTAATCTAGTATTCTGCTACTGTATTTAATTAACAAGTCAGCTATTAATGATTCATGCCATTCAGATTGCGAAGTGAGTGATGATCAATTTTTTACAGTGCTATGTTCACAGCTGTGAAAAGGTGGTTGCACACCTCAGCAAGCTAAGTCAGAAACACAGATCAATATTTTATTCTGTCTTTTGCTGGTGTTAATTTAGTAGAAAGAAGTGTTCTCATATTTCTAACCTTGTTTATGATTTAAGATTCCTGCTTATTTATTTGAAAATATTATTATTTGCCAAAACCACAGTTTAATCTGATAATTTTGTAGCATGGGGAATTTCTTGGGAGTAAATTAGGCCATTCAAAATAGAACATGTTACTTTTCAAGTCTTGAAATATGTGATTACTAAATTACTTGGTACAAACTCAGAGATGGCTCTCCAGTTTTCTTGAGGAGAAGGGCATCTGTAGTGCTGGGAGCTCAGCTGTGTGCTCCCAGTTTAGGTGTCTGGAAGCTGGCCATCCAGACATGCACGTCAAGGCAAACAGCGGAAGTACTGGGCTGTGACAGTCACAGCAGCAGACACAAGTGGCTGGAGTGTGATGTGTGACCCCCATGGTATTGTCTTGAACCATACTTAGTGCAGCACAGATGGCAGGAGTGTGGAAGGGAAACCCGATGGGAAGTTTGACTGATTTATCTGCAGTTGCCTCCTCTCCTTTTGTTGTGTCATTAGTGGTATACGGAGGAAATAGGACAATAAAGACACACTTTGAGAGGGTATAATGGTTCAGCAGTGAAAATGTTAATGAAGTGTTGGAAAAAAAGCTTTTGGGAGTGGAGGGCTCGCATTTCAATATATATTGCCCTTTTAATGGGAAAGGTTCGCCAATGTTAATGGCCTGGTCATGATTTAACGAAAAAGGTGCTGTCTTTCAGCTTTAAACAGGCAGAAATGGGAAGGGAAAGGAGAAGAAAAACATGATCCTTCTGTATTTAAAGTATGCATTAGTAGACTTTATGAGCTGTGAGTGTAGTGGACAAAGGAAGGATGTATGAAGTGATATAAAATAGATCCTAAGAGGTCAATTTAATGTTTAGAGCCTAGGCGAAAAACCCCAAACCCTTTAAACATGCATAGATTGCAAGACTTCCAGGCAAGTGACACAAAGGAAAAATGGAGTAATATTTTGGGGCCTGTGTGAAGCATGTCTATGCTGGAGCTGTTGTTCAAGGCTGGTGCCTAGCCAGCTTTCGTCAGAGCAGACTGAGCTCTGATATTTGGCCAGAGCTTGTTGTTGGATGTAGCTGAGATAATCTGAACTACTTTATCACTAGGTAGATGATCCAATGAGCTGCTTTAGGGTCCTAAATATTGTAGTAGCTTCTAAAAGATCATCCTTTCCACTAGATTGGTTACCCATGGCTTAATATGGCAGACACAGTTTATTCTGCAAGGAAGGTAAGAGACTTTAAAATCATTCAGTTAGCTGACACTTTCGTTGTCTCCTGTGCCAGTCTGCACTCTCTGTTAATCTCCACAGAGCTAACCTTATAGATAACATAATTCTCCTGCTTTGCTGGGCCATATATGCAAGAACAAATCCATGATGGAGCAGAAAAGATGGGTTAATGCATGTCCTGAAGTTAAATATCTTCAGTTTCCTTGTTAATTTGTGATGGCATATGAGGACAAATTATTTGAAAGGATTTTCTGTAATAGTGGCTGTTTCCCTTCAGTATGGATTAAATTATTCTGGAGGTCAGACACTGTTCTTACTTGGTTCCCTTGAATATAAGCAGGAATTTGATTTTTTTGTTTTAAGTACCAGATAATCATGTGGCTGTAACTAAGAGCAAAATCATACATTTCTTTGGGGGAAAGGATCTGTAGCTGCCTTTCTTTCCTTTTACCATTATACGACATAGTAGAGAATTTGCACCCTTCAGGCTCTGTTCCGTTTTGCAACTATCTATGAATGGAGATGAGACTGTACCCTGGAGTAGATGTTTGAGCCACATACACCCTTATGCTGCACAGAGGTGTCTAATACTGTGGAACTCAGCTGATGGAACGAGCAAACTGTGTGTTGTTTATTTTGGGAGATAATGGGCTATAGCAGCTAAAGGGGAGAATACTTGCTACATGGTGCATTCAAATGTAATTTTCTTTTTATTGTCATTCTGAGCATTGAACAGTTCAGCTAAGCATATGGAATTTGCAATGAAATGCTGCCCAAAATACTCTATAAATGTTTTATGGTGCCTTGGCTGGTAAGGGGTAAGAAATTTTTAAAGCATAACATGCTGCCTTGTCTGTGACTCCTGGCCAACTTGCAGACAAATAGAAATGGGTGCAGCTGCAGCAGCATGTATTCTTATGGCTGTGAAGTGCCTGGATACAGATTCAATCCAAAATAAAGCTGTCCCAGAGCAGGGGGCCACATAGAGTAACACAATGTATGTGTATTAGGCTTCAATCAAGGCACACCAGCTCATCATGCTGGAAAATTATTTGACTAATTGTTTTAAAAGTAATTTTGCACGAGTTAATAATGTATGAACTGACCATCTCTGACTCCAGCCCAAGTATTAATTGGTTTCTTAGGTTAGACCTGCCTTGCGAAAGGTGATGTTTTGTTGGCTGACTGGTTGTTTCCTTCTAATTCTGAATATCACTGACTGGGAAGATGTGCAAGGATACCGAATCCTAACTTTCCTTTTCCAGTCTTTCGAATATGGAATAATAGATGGAAAATGTGAAGAAATTCTGTAGTTTATCTGCTTACTACAAAGAAATAATAATTTCTTCTTGTTTTTTCTCAGCCAATATTTGCGTAATTGTGCAGAAGCTGTGTACCTCAAAAGCAGGATTTCTAGGAGCAGAAGTTCAGTGAACCAAACTAAAAATATAGATGGATATGACTGCATTTAGTGGTCTGGAAGAATCATAAAATTTATAAAGTTGGAGAAGATCTCTAACATTGAGTCCAACTGTTCAGCCAACACTTCCATCTTCATCACTAAACCATATTCCCAGATGGCACATATAGACATTTTTGAACATTTCCAGAGATGGTGACTCCACCTGGGTAGCTTGTTCTAAAGCTTGACTATCCTTTTGGTGAAGAAATTTTAATACCCAATCTAAACTTACCCTGGTGCACCTTGAGGCCATTTCCTCTTGTCCTGTTACTTGGGAGAAGAGAGCAACTCCCACCTTGCTTACAACCTCCTTTCAGGGAGTTATAAAGATCGATAAGGTCACCCCTGAGCCTCTTTTTCTTCTGCCTAAACAGCCTCAGCTGCTCCATGTAGGGCTTGTGCTCGAGACCCTTCTGGGCAAAATTCAGCACCTCAATGTCCTTCTTGTCATGAGGGACCCAGAACTGAGCAGAGCACTCAAGGTGCAGCCTGACCACTGCTGAGTACAGGGGGACAATCACTGCCCTGGTCCTACTGGCCACACTATTTCTGATACAAGACAGGATGCCATTGGCCTTCTTGGCCACCTGAGCACACTTCTGGCTCATAGTGAGCTGGCTGTTGACCAGCACTCTCCTGTCTTTTTCCACCAGACAGCTTTCCAGCTGTTCTGCCCCAGGCCTGGAATGCTTCATGGTGTTGTGAGCCAAGGGCAGGACCTTACATTTGGCCTTGTTTAACCTCATATAATTGGCCTCATCCCATGGATTCAGCCTGTCCAGATCCCTCTGCAGATCCGTCCTGCCCTCCAGCAGATGGACACTTCCATCCAACTTGGTGTCATTTGCAAACTCATTGAAAGTGCACTCAATTCCATCATCCAGGTGGTTGATAAAGATATTAAGCAATACTGGCCCCAGTACTGAGTCCTAGGGAATACCTGCTTGGGACTGGTGCCAGCTGGATGTAACTCTGTCACTACTCTCTGGGCCCACTCAGCCCATTTTTTACCAAGCAAAGGATACTCCTGTCCTAGCCATGGGCAGCCAGTTTCTCCAGGCAACACTGTGGGAAAAAATGTCAAAGGCTTAACTAAAGTCTAGATAAACAACATCCATAGCCATTCTCATATCCATTGGGCAGGTCACCTTATCATAGAAGGAAATCAGGGTCAAGGGAAACCAATGAGGTAATCACAAAGAGACCCCTCAAGGGAGTTCAATGTACTGGTTTAGGAGAAGAGTTAATTTTCTTCACAGTATGTAGTATGGAGCAGTGTTTTGAATTTGGACTGAAAAGAGTGCTGATAACACGGGGATGTGCTGCCAAGGGAGTGAGCAGCCGCTGTGTGTTGCTTAGTTGCTGGCTGGGGTTAAACCATGACAATGCTTTTTGGTGCCTGAACAGTGACCCCCAACAGTTGGAGATAATAACAGGGCCTTGAACAGTTGGAGATAATATCAGACTGACCAGAGCATATTAGAGGAGATTTAGATCTGTTAACATTTGTGGGTCATGATATTGATTCATTAGTTCTTAATATTAATTTGTCTGATTTGTGCCATGCTTTTTTTTTTTCCTCCTTTCCCTGTACATGTTAAAGATTGGTGTTGACTTTTGCAGTTTGCTGTGTTCTGTAGTGATTAGTGGTGTCTTGCCTGAGAGATTTGTTACTAAAACACTGACCTTACACTGAGTCTGGCATCTGAGCTCTATATAAATACATTACTTTACTTTGGGTACCATCTCATGGAGAAAATTAACAATTATGTTTCTTCCTCAGAGAGGATATTTTGTGGAGGAAATGCAGAATGGTGTTGTGAAAAGGCTACAAAAAGATCTGAAGCTGTTAACTTCTTGTTAACACTTGCTGAGCTAACAGCAGCAAGACTAATGTAAGGTTAGCATCAGGGCTAGTGAAGAAATGCGAGAAACAATGTGGGTTTGGGTTAGTTTTCAGATGGATGCTCTGACTCAATGTTAGCACTCTTTCTGTAGGAGGTTACTGTGTCATGTTGTCCAGGTGTCACCAGCAGCAGGTTTAATCAGCATTGACAGCACTTACCATCAGTTCAGTGTCAGACTGTGTGTGCATCTGTGACTGTCTCCATCCCAGGTAAAACACTCCCACAGCATAAGCTGTCCTATCCTGCTCTTGTCATTTATCTCAGCCTCCCTCACACAGGGAGAAAGTGAGACCATACAGGTGCCTTCCCTTGCCTTGACTTTGACCCCATGCCAGAAGTGTGTGAATTCTGTCTTGGTTGGGTTCATGTGCCAGAATCTGCATGTAGGATGAATTTGGATTATCTGAATCTACAAGTTCTGGGAATCCACTGCAAAATCAGCACATCAGTTCATTAGCAGCAGTTCTGATGCAGTGTCTTTCTGCTGCTTAGTTAAGCATCTCCACATATTCAGAGGGAAGCATTACTGCAAGTGTGTGCTCCTTTTTGAGTAAATTCATTTCCTGCCAATTCTGTGAAAGCTACATCTTAGAATATGAAGAATTATATTAATTTGGGAGTTTTGTTTTCTTTTCCAGTCTCTTGTGGTAGACAATGCTTGACTGTGGAATGCTGTGCCATTTGCATTTTTAAATTTTTGCTCTCTTGGAGGATCAAAAAAATTTCTTAGTTATTGCTTGAATATCTAATCCTCTTTGTAGTTTCCTGAATATGTTCACATAATGGAACCTGTGCATATTAGTACTAGAGCAGATGCCACTAATACAATGGTTACATTTGTTTTTTTGTTTTCTATTTCAAAATGCTAGTCTTTACATTCAAAAATTTGCCTCCTAGATTTATAATGTGCTGCTCTTAAAGTTTTTGGATGAGGAGGAAAAGTGGAGAAATTAGTTTAAAGTATGTCTCCCAGAAAGAAATTTTGAAAAGCAAAGGGGCAAAAACAGCTCTTGCATATTTTTTGGCCACTCCAGTGGTATACAAAGGTCTACAAAGCCAGAAAGGAGGGCAGGAGTAACATATAGTGCTGTTTCAGTAAACTGTAGTGCCTTTATTGTAAAACTTTGTCTCACAGGTCTCTGAGTCTAATGAGGTGATGAACTGCTCTTAGTGCTAGGTAACCTTTTTAGGAAATGATGTAGATGTACAGCTCATTTCAGCATTGTTCCTCACAACACCTTTTATAAGGTGTGGACAGCAAGGTAGGAGAGCTCATATTTCATGGCATAATGCTTCTCTAATCTACTTGCTACTGTGTTTTCCATGCTTCCTCCCACCCTTGCCCTCAAAAACAATCTACTCGCCCATTCTTCTTTGATTAATGACTGCTCTAAGTTTACATTTGAGATCTGCTTTTAAGTATCTGACTGGAGTCTTACAGAAACTTGATAAATTATTTTAGAATAATAATTCTTTCTTCCATCATCCTCAGATCTCAAAGCACCATGCTGTTGGCCGGCTTCCTTTCTTAATGCATTGTAATGATACTTTTTTCCAGAGACAGAACATTGCTTTCTTGTCTGAGTTAAAAAACATGTTTTAGTAAAGCGTTACTGTAGTTTCAGAGTAACATACCCTCATGCCAGGTCTAACTTCATATGCTCTTAACTTGAGGTATTCCAGTAAAGTCAATGTTAAACTGCCTACTGACTTCCACAATACCAGGTAAACTGACATGCTGAAGAGCAAGGAATGAAAAAGCACAAACGTATCCACAGTATTTCTGTTTGATCAGCCTAATGACCTGTTAATGAATGATTTGCAGACATGTCTAATTCCAAAAGGTCATAGTTAATTTATGCTCAAGGGGATAAATGTTTGTCAAAAAACTCACCATTGTCCACATTTTTCTTGAAAGCTATTTTCTTCCAATCTTGTGAGCATGTTTAATTATGTCCACATTCAAGTAAATTAAAAATAGTTATAATCCTAGTTGAACTTGAAATTGGCATTTTCTCCAACTTCTATGCAGCATTTACAGTAGTGTGGTCCTATTAATTTGAGTTCCACAGCAGCTTTTTGACAAATATATTTGTCCTTTCTGTGCCAAATCTATTAACGGTCCTTGTCTGTGCTGCTATATTTTTGCTGTATTGCTATATAACCAAGAATGTGTTGACTTATGATCAGAGTTTTTCTGTGCATTGAAATCCATTGTGCATGACACCCTTGTTAACAAAATACATTGAACTTGGTTCTTATACATCCAGAAAGGATAAGTGAATGGAGATTAGGAAAGCTAACAGATCAAGTATGGTACCTGGGCAGGTAGTGACTTCTTTCCTAGCTCAATTCTGGAGTCTTTCACTTAGCACCTTGGAAACAGAGAGGTCTACAATCATCACTGTTACTCCTCTCTTGAGGGCACCGTTCCCTTTGATGGTCTGGATTTCTTCTGGATGTTCTTTCTTCTTCAGAGGAAGCAAACAGTCCTAGCTAGTGATATGTGTGTGTGTGTGTGTGTGTGTGTGTGTGTAGCTCTTCCACTATTTGTACTTTGAAGCTAAGCATATAGCGGAGCACTTTGCTTATCCTCCTTCAAGTAAACAGGTCAGTCATAGTCTTCTTTCTCTTTTCAGCCTTTTTATTATTTTTAAATGGCAGCTTCAGGTCCCTTACTATGAAGCATCAACATGTGGCTGTAACATTATACATACTGCTTACCAGAGTCTGCTTTGCGGTGTCTGACTGTGAGGTCTCTGCCTGAACCTTGTGATATAATATTTAGACCCAGACTGCACAAAATTCAGGGGCTTTTGCATGGCCTGATGATTTTCAGGCTCTTGCCTGGTCAGGCTATCTTTCCAGGTACTAGATACTTTTGCAAGAAAAAGGTTCAGCTATGTAGCACATAAAAAAATGATGGAAAAACTAGGATCAAAGACTCTGCTTCAGCTAAGTCAGTGAAGACCAGGAAGATAAGGACTACTAAAAAGTTATGAAGTGACTGAAAGTAAAGCCTGGAACCATAGTAGAAGATTCAATAAGTGTCTAATGTCAGTAAGTCTCTCTTGAGTTAGTATGAACTTCCATATTGCATAACTGAATGAAATTTGATCTGTGAGGATGAGGCTTAGTCAGCCTAGTGATTTGTGCTACATAGTCATTATGCTGTTGATCCACTGTTTGGACTGAAAACCAGGAGTTGCTTTGTGGTGGTCTTCAGAGATCTGAGTTTAACTTCGCCTGTACCTCAGGGGTATTGTTGACATTGTCTGTAAGTTCTTGATTTTTCCCTTTCTTTTTTGAATCAGTGAAGGTTTTTGTCTTGAGGAAGGTGAGATCCACGTAACAGAAACCCTTATATAGGTGCAACATGGGCAAGGGAAACAGAGAAGACATTTATGGAGCCATTTCTTCAATTCATTCCCACAATAGAATTATATGTTTAGGCTACCCTGGTCTTTAGCAACTTAAAAGTAAGTGATTCATCAGCTCACCCTGTTACAAGATTCCTATTCACCCCAAATCAATCTTTTAATAATGACATCTAGATAATGATGAGCTGCAGGAGTTGCCTTGGTAACCTACTGCCTCAAAAGTCTTATGTATAGCTTTAGGACTTGGGGGGGGGCGGGGTGGCGGGGTGGGAGATGGAAAAAAAAATAATCAGTATGCAGAGAATGTTTGCAGTCCATGTTTGTCAAAGGGACAGATGTTGCAGAGAACTTTTTGTCTTATCAAATTCCAGGAGAAATTTTGTTAAAGTGGACTATAAAAACTATGATGATGCTGTATCCAGCTCATGTGAGATGAGAAGCTTTTTTCTTTCAGACAAAAACAAAATTTGTCTCTAATTAGAACAAAAAATGCAGCACAAATGCGATCTCTTTTGGTTACATAAAGGCCAGATCCAGAATCAAGTATATTTTTCCTGTAGGTGAGGTGCAGAAGAGAGTGTCACCAGCCCTACTGTATTTCCTTTCTCTTATGAGGAGTTCTGTGTCTCTAAAGCACAAGAATCAGTTGTTTTACCAATAACAAAAAATGCTATTTTTAAAAAAATGTTAAATCACTTTGTGATGATCACCAGTCTGTTCTGATTTAGCAGCATTTCAGGGACTCTATCATTTCATATGCACTTTCCTTGGAAGAGCTTGTGTGCATGGTTTTCCAAAAGCTTTGATTTTCATTTGCGATGAGTTCTTACGAGGACAGGTAGAAATATAAGACTTTTGTGGACCTTTCTGTTTCCTAAAGAAGCCTAGCATTCAAAAAGTTAAGCAGCTGAATCTGAAACAGGTGTTTCTCTACTGCCTGTCTTGTAAATAGTGATATATTAAGGACCTGCTTTTGTGTTAGGTTGTGGAGTGTAGCCTTAAAAGCTTGTTTTAAAGGTTTATTCCTGTCCTGGAACTAACAGCAGGATAGGGTTTCTGAATAAATGAAACTATACACAAGAACAAAAGAATTTAATTAATTCTGAGTTGTGCTTTAAATTAACGTTGTGCAATTGTGGCAGTGTGAATTCTATTTCTTTTTCTCAGCATTCCCTTCTCAATGTTAAAAGAAAAAATAAAACTTTTCACTTAAATAGAAAATAGAGATGAGACAGTGGGGGAAAGCATCTTCTTTAATGTCATGAAAATTATATCAACAGTTAACAACCATATCTCAGTGACTGCACAAGTCACAACCAAGTCCCTGTATTGTGAATTTGTTATAGTTTGATGTTTTTTATGCAGTGCTTGACATTTCAGTCAAAATACTCTGATTCCTTTGCTGCTCTTCAGGAAGGGCTTGAACCAATTGACCTAGTCAATTTTAGATGTTTATAGGTATCAGTTAAGGAAGGCTGGTATCAATGAAGTGACAAAAGTGGTATGAGTGCAAGGAATCAGGCATGGTAAATCTTTTTGATTCAAGTGTTGGGAGTTTTCTGCTGTATAGAAAACAAACAAACACAACCCCCCTGCATATGTTAAAGAACTACATAAGATTTAAATTGCTCGGGTGTTGCAATAAAGTCACAAAGTTCCCATCAAAATCAAACTGTGTTGAAAACAATGCACATCCAAAAGTGTCCTATTGCTTTTGTTCTTATTTTTTCTCTGTTAGAAAAGAATTCATACAGTACAATAGTAGAACCTAATTATAATATTCTCTTATTTATTGACATCTTGCTCAAACAGCTAGCAAAACAGAGAACTGGTATAACCTTATATTTTACCATGCTTCTCTTTTTATGAACAGATCTGTAGTTTCGCTTCTGCAGAGGGAATAACTTTTGAGTCAGGAATTTCTCTGATATAATTTGATTGCTCAGTATTCTTATCAGTCCCTCCAATTGGTCAGCTGCTATTGTGCATTTAGCAATTTCTTCCTTGCCTGTTATCCACCTTGTGTATTTTCTGCCTGGCTTTGGTTGCCTTGTCTGTCAGCTGTCTACCACTACAAAGGTTAAATACATCTATTGTGAAATATAAGTAATGATTCACTTATCTTCTCAAAGCAACTACAAAAAATATCTGTTTTTAATGCTGGTATAGCTATTTCCAAACAATGAGTATGTATTAGTAGCATCTTCTCTGTGGACTAAACTTGTTTTTGGAGTAAAGTTGAAATCTGGTCTTATCTGTATTAGGTAGGTATTCCACAAGTAAACTTCTTTTTTCTATGGCAGTGCTCAGACCAGATTCATTACTTGAAATCAGGGAGGGTGTGAGATGTGGTGACTTTCACAAATGGTTTGGGTAATGCTTGCAGCATAATTCATCTGTAGGTACTGATTAAATCTTGGATGGGGTAAAGAGATGCTGGGCATATATAGCATGTTACAAGGAGCAATCAAAATCCCACAGCTTTGGCATGATGAGTCCAATCATATTAACTGTCATAGCAAAGCTGGATGTTTATATCAATGTATTGGAATAAAGGTAACAACTTTGCTACATGAAAACACAACTAAAAATGTATATATTTAATAAATGACACTAGTAAATAAAGCCATTGAGAGAAACACAAAGAATAAAGCTGTAGGAAAAACCAATAACAATACAAACCAGTGATCCTATTACATTATCTTTTTTGTTATCTTGTTGAATGCCTGAAGAAAATTAGGCTTGGTTGTGATGGCTCTTAGTTTTCATAGATGTTTTCATTATTGTAGCAGCAACTGGTAACTCTTCTGTGTTTAGTCTGTCAAGTTTGACTATATAAGGAGGTATATTTTTTCAGACTAATTTTATATTAATTTTGCATACTAAAAATATACAGTACCAAGTGATTTTGGGGAAAAGTACCCTTTTATTTTAAAGGCCTCTTTAATGTTGTGAATTGACAAATGTACGTATGAAACAGTGTAACCTTTTCTTCATTTTTTTTTTTTAACAAAAACATGAAAGCAGAAGTTTTGAAGGACCTGATATAGCAAGGAAGGATGAACATGATTTTACACAGTAATATCTAAAAGTAATGTGATTGTAATTTTAAATATGGAAGTAAGCAGTATCTACTCAAATTCTAATTTGTTAACTTGCTTGTACAAATGATACATACCCATTTTTACTATATCCCCCACAAGCAAATATTATTTTATTATTATTATTATTATCATCATCATTATCATGATTAGTAGTAGTAGTACTAAGCCAGCTATATGTATCTAATGTAGTCATTAAAACTGACGATGTGATGGGTATGGGACCTTCCTAATCTGAAGAAAATAAAGGTGCTAAACCCCTTGTACGAGTTGTTTGCATTTGGCTGAATTGAGCCTTTTTTTAAAGTTCTCATTAGAAGTCTGTGTAAGGCTTTCCCTAGTCCTTCTGGTACAATGGAATTCAAAATGCATCTTCTGTAATTAAGTCTTTCTTCCCTCTGAATTTGATTTTCCCTAACAGACTGTATTTAAAAAAAAAAAAAAAGGCTATGAGTTGTTAAGCAAAACCACATTATGTAGTGATGGTAATCTTTGATGATATCATAAATACCTGTTTGCCATTAAAGACAGTCCATTACATGTGTGTGTTGGTTCATCTTGATGAAGAGAGAAGGGTGCAATCACTCAAACCCAATATAATGTCATAGCAATATATGTCAAGCTGAAAATAGCAACTCTAATGAAGATCTCTAAATACAAGTAAAGATATCTACAGTAGTTTTACTGGGTATGGAGTAACTTGCAGTCTCTTTATTTTCTGCCTGCACTGCTTGCATTATGTGATTTGATTATTGTTTTTGTTGGCATCAATTTATTTGCTGACAACCCGTTTTGTCTGTTTGAATCACCCGTTTTCTCAAGCTAATTTTCTGTTGTTGCAATGGTGTCCACTGATTTGAAAAGAAAAGCAAGGCTGCTTAAATTATTGAATGCTTTTCATCCAGGGTGTTTTACAAGTCTCAAGGTATATTTGCTGTTTTTTACAGAATAAGCACCTGAGTCTCAGCCAAGTTAAAATTTGATTTGTACAGAGCTGCACCTCTGCTGGAAGAATACAAAGGTACCCATGGGTGCATTTTAAAGAAATTATATGTAGGGATTGGAAACTCTATGTAAAATCAGAGCTGTCATTAATCTCATTTGGTCTAAATTAAACAATAACTTAAACTGAAAACATAATCATGCTGTATGACCTTTTGTTTTACTTCAGAATAGTCTGATTGGCACCCTGTGTGGCAGATATGAAATGTGGAATATGAAATGTGAAATGTTTTTTGAGATGTGGCCTTGCTCAGAGGGTGGAGATAAAGAAAAATGATTCCTGGCATTTTACGGAGCCCAAGGCTATCAAACCATTCTAGTATGACTGTGTAGCCCTGGAGACTACGGTCTGCAAAGCACCCACTGCATCTGTGTGTTTATGGCCCTGGGAAATGCCAAGTCCGGAGAGGAGTCTGTTTTCCCCAATGGTGACATCTGCCCTTAGCAAAAGCAAGGCTATGCTGTTGCACTTCAGCATCTATGTATGATGGTTCTGTGACTTGAAATTAGTGTTACGGTCTTGTAAGTAACTAAAATGTTGCTTTTATTCTAGCAGTTATATTGGGTTTGCATGGACAGACTTTTGTAGCTGGGGGGACTACAGAGGTAGCTTCTGCAAGAAGCTGCCAGAAGCTACCCCCTTGTCTGACAGAGCCAATGGAAAGTGGCTCCAAGGTGGACCTGCTACTGGCCAAGGGCCGAGCCCATTGGTGATGGTGGTAGAACCTCTGGAATAACATCCTTAAGAAGAGGAAAGGAAAAAACCAACCTGCTGTGGAACAACAGCCAGAAGAGTGAGAATACATGAGACACAAAGCCCTGCAGACACCAAGGTCAGTGAAGAAGGAAGGAAAGGAGGTGCTCCAAGCTCTGAAGCAGAGATTCCTCTGCAGCCTATGGTTTAGAGCATGGTGAGAGACAGCTGTCCTCCTGAATCCCAAGGAGGTCCATGATTGAGCAGACATGCACCTGCAGCCCATGGAGAAGAACTCCCTGCTGAAGTAGGTGGATGCCCAAAGGAGGCTGTGCTGGAGCAGGCTCCTGGCAGGACCTGTGGATGCATTGGAGAGAGGAGCCCATATCAGGGCAGGTTTGCTGGCGCGACTTGTGACCCCACGCTGGAGCAGTCTGTTCTTGAAGGACTGCACCCTGTGGAAGGGATCTTTGCTCGACCAGTTCATAAAGAACTGAGTCCATGGGAAGGAACCACTTTGGAGAAGTTTGTGCCTCTGCTGAGACCTGGGAAGCAAAAGAGAAATGAGGGTGGTATTTCATTGTACCTTCTGAACCTTCATATAGATTTAGAGTAGGCTGCTTGTGACATTTAGATTTGTTTATTGTTGAGCTGGATTTGGTTTTGTTTGCAGATCCGTACTTTTGGGATTATTTAAAGGTTAAGTATTCATGTGGAAGCTGTACTACTGCTATTGTACTATTCCTTGCTTTCTAAACTCTGTTCTTGGGACACATGCCTATGGGAATGATACTGAGTATCTCCAAATACTCATGCCTTGTTTTTGGCCATGAGTTTGTAGTCTGTGTAAGCACAGATAGCTTCCTTTTGGTCCCTGTTTGAAGTCCATCAGATGAAAGCAGATAATGGCACTGCGATTTGAAGAATCCAGTACTTTACTGAGAGGATGAAGGGCATGTCTGGAAGCAGAAAAAAAAGTAATGTTTTATTTTACTGAAATGCCTTTGCAGTATACTAACTGTAAGAGTTCCAGCAAAGGTAACTATAAATTGAGTGTGTACTTGGATGAAATAACCTCTCACATTAGGCAGAATATAGTTTTTCTTTTTAACACCTTTTTAGAGCTCCTTATTTGTCAATGAGAAAACTAAATATATTAAGAGCATTAATACTGCAAATTGCCTGAAAGCATAGAGCCATCAGAAATTTTGTTAGCAGAGCAGAGCAATCACCTAGCTATTTGCACTACTCTAAGAGTAGTCCAGTGGGGCAGTCCTGTGGTGTATTGTAGAGCACTGTGGACTCCGAACCCGAAGGTCGTGAGTTTGAGTCTCAGTGGGACCGTCTCCTGGCAGTTCAATGCCTCCCTGCCATCCCATCCCCTCAGATCTCAGATGCTAAGCAGGGTCAGCCCCAGTTAGTACTGGGTGCTATGACAGTCCCATGGACTTCACTGTCACTGTCCAAGCTCGTTCGGCCGTGGCAAATGGACCTAAGGACTTAAACGGTGGGGCCAGTTCTGTGCACGCTGTGCCTCACCTGAAAAATCCACTGCACAGGCTGGAAGGGCACACCCACGTGGGGAGAGCCCTGCCCAAATCTTTGTTCACGAAGTCTGGCCATACATACATACAAGAGTAGTCCATAAGCAGAAAGGTGTGATTTCCTAGCAGTGTGTAGATATGAATTAATTGCTTTCCTATTTAGTATCCCCCATCCCACCCATCTCCCCTCTTTGACCTGATCCCCTCACTAAATCTGGCTTCTTGGTGCTATAAGTGGAAACACCTGTCATTACTGAGTGTATAGTACTTGTGTCTCCTGGAATTTGCAGTAACTTTTTTTGGTTGAGGAAAAGATCAAAGCCACGTCATAGGAAATAGTAATAGAAACCCATTTGGCCATTCTGCACAATTAATGCTGTTTTTGCTGTGCTGAGGCATGACAGAATTCATCTTACACCAGTTTCATTAAGTCCTGTGTTTACTTGAAGAACATAGTCAAGAACTGAAAAAACTTTTACTCGAAAATACTTTTCTTCATCTACCATTTGTTCCACATATTTCCTTGATACGACATAAATAATCCCAGACCACAATACTGGTTTCAACCCTGAAGGGGAAAGAAATTAAAGCTCTTGGTTGTTAGTGCATGCAGAGATGTTGTGGTACATCTTGCATGGCAAACCTTAGTGTGTTATAGCAACGTGGCAGTATCTTGAATTTCAACTATGAAACTCATACTGTATTATAGATGTGTTTTACGCTTAGCCTAAGGCTGCTAAAGCAATGTTTAACCTTTGAGCTTAGGCACAGTGAGAACTGAAACAGTGGTGGAATTATTTGGTAGGTAGAAGGAAGTGTCCTGGTATCTTATTGCATTCAGAGATGTGTTGAATCCTGAGGTATTGCTGGTCTCCATACATTTTTTTCTGTTTTAAGTGTGGTCAGAACCTCAGTGTTTTATGGGGCTTGTCCAAGATTGTCTGAGGACAAATAAACCTCTTTTCTTAAAAACCATTTAGGTCAAGTTGTGGTGCAACCTAGTTCAAACAGAACTAAGAAGTATGAGTAAGCACAGTTGTGAAGTGGTTGCCAACTTGTGAAGATAAAGACTCATTCAATGAGACAGTTTCAGCTCCCACTCATACTATTGCCCTGGATGGTTGCCTAGTCTCCTCACTATGATCCAAATCTCTGTTTGGGGATGCCCTGATTTGCATAGTATTTATGTGATAGACATTGGAGTTTTAAAGACACTATTGCTTGCTGCACCAGAGATCCTGCTTTTGTTCTCATGTTTTGTTTCGAGTTTCATTTTATATAGCAAACAGAGGAGACATACTGCCTTCATTTAATAATCCAGAGTATGCTGCAAGCCCCCACTGATTGTGGGCAGGTTGTGGGAGCAGAAACTGCAGGAGGATCACTGCCTGCCTTCTGATGGGCTCAGCTATTGCTGTATCCCTTCTGGAAACAAAGAACCATCCCTCTCGCTTACTAGCCACCAGTCAGTTTGCTGGTTTCCTACGAAGCAGGGTGGGGCAAAGAAGGTTTCCACTCTCTCCAGACCACATGATCTGGTGGGAAACCTTCTTAAACTGAGCATGTGTACACTCCCATGCTAGCACAGTCTGATTTATGATTTGCATATGCTTGCTTTGAGGGGCATAAATGCAGGAATTCTGGCGAAGCTGTGAATTTTGGGGTTGGGAGTAGTGCTGTTTGTTTTTCTGGTTGTTTGAGTGTGTCCAAATGCAGCAGTTAGACTTGTAGTCCAAATATATCCTGGTTTTAAATGTGAGGTAGTAACTAATTTTTGTAATCAAGCTAAAACCACTACAGATTAAATACTGTGAGGATCATGATGAAACATTGCTAAATGAAGAGTTAAAAATAATTATATTAAACCAGTAGCTTAATAGTAAGAAGCAGAGATCAATATACATTAAAATATGTTATATGTACCAGGCAGCTATTCACCATCTAGTGTGAGGTAAGCAGCATTGCTTGGCTAACATGTTTCCATGTTGCAGAGTTGCTATGGCAATATCAAACCAATGAATAAACCACATCACAGAGACAGGGAGGTGAGTAAGTGTGAAATTGATTCAGTGGAAAACAGGAATGTGGGAGTGAAATTGGTCAAGATAAAATTTTGTGGTAGGAATATCTATTTATTTTCACATTTTCAATAATTTATTGTAATGAATTTTTAAAAGATTGAAGTCTTATAGGTATTTTTTCCACCATAAACTCTTAAGTATTTTTATCTGATGCTATGTGTGTGTTTCAGCATATATAAGACAGTTAATCCATTAATAATGAATATAGCTAAATATAAGAAGTGCATAATATTTAAAAAATAAATTAAAATAATTGCTAGTCATATAAAAGCTAGGTATGATAAATTAACTTGACTATAAGTTTTGTTATCAGATGAAAGCTAACATTGTAGAAGTTGTATTTGAAAGCATGTTTCTACATACATCAGGCTTAAACTTGTTCTTTATTTCTAAATGTATAGTGTAGTGACAGAATCCACAGAAATGTCATAGAAACACTGCATTTTGGATATCACATTGTTTTAACAAAAGATAGATATCTGTGCGTATAAATGCATTACACAAATGTTGATCATGCTTCATTGCCCTGTTTTGTGATTTATGTGACCAGCGTTGGGAAGAAAATATTTGGGTTTTTTTCCATTTATTTTAAAACAGTCTGTGGAAAGAACTGTTATGCTACAATATGCTATCAGCAGTATATTTCTGTTATCTATGGAAAATAAAATACCTATCAAGCATGTTTCTAATTAGGATTTCTGTTTTACTAATTTGTCTCAATTCAGTTGCATGATCAAATAATGATAAAGGTCTTAGTCCTGGGGAAAATCCTATTGCTGTGGAATAGAATGTTATTTTGTTGTATGTGAATTATAAATGTTATAAATTGATATTTGCTTAAAACATAAATAAATCTATTCTTAGAATATACTAGTTTTGGGAAGGAAGCATGCTTCTGTCAGTTTGTGCTTGTAGTTCACATTCTATTAATTCAGTCTAAACAACCTGACATCTTACATGTGCTTTTCTGTTTCATCTCTGTCTTCCCCCCTGTGAGTGTATCTCCATATCCATGCCCTTTTTATCCATGGGCAAAAATATGTATGGTAACAATGCTAAATAAAATAGCATTAAATTTTATTTTTGGAAGATGCCAGAATAGTCTTATCAAGTACAGTCAATAAAATCAAGAATGTAGTTTGCCTGAAATCCTACTCTGCCACATAAAAGCTGCTCTGCTACTTCTTTGGGTTTCTTTATTTCAAAGCAGAGCTGAATAGCTTAGTTTATTTACAGAAAGAAACCAATATTTGTTTGCATTTACCCTTTTGACATGGCTTTTAGAGAACAACATTTGCTAAATTATTGGCAAAGAAGTTACTGGCCAATGCTTTTTACATTGGGAGGGACTGATAAGGTGCCGACAAACACAGGGCAAGTGTTGGCTGAACACTGAAGCTTTTGTGATTTGGAGTTTTAGGGGTAGGAAAAAGCCTTCTGTGACATAACATCTTGAAGTTCTTCATTTACACATTTTCCTGCCTCTCTCTGCAAGTGTTAAGGTCTGACTAAACAATGTTCCCAAACTCAGTTCATGTGCTGATGAGCAGCTGCATCTCAAGAGATTGTTCATTTGTGGCATTTTCAGATGTAAACAAAATCCCCAAATTAATTGATCAAACCTAGATAGATCAAGGTTAAACAGATGCAAAAAGAAATAGTAGAGGCCAGGATGTAGTTTTTGTTGTACGCCATATGTACATGGACGATATTCATTTGTCACTGACCATTTTAGCTCTGCACAGTGTACAAGACTGGCAGCACAGTGATCCCCATCAGGGACTTTGCAGAAGCAGAGTTGTCGCTATTGAAGCTTTTGCTCCTGGCATGGCCCAGCCCACTGGTGAGCTCTCCTTGAGCCATGCTGATTGCCAGGCTGGCCTGGATGAGGACAGGCACAGGACTGAAAGAGTGGAAATGTTCTCTTTGGGGGAAGGTGCTTTCAGAAAAGGTTCAGTTTTCTACCTACTGCTTTAACTTCCTCACTTTTGGTGTGTGTGTTGCCAAAAGTGCAGAAAACTTGTTGCTGCTTTGAAAGTAAAGGAACATTTATTCCAAGAGGTGTCTGTTTGAAAGTCTGCTTATCAGCAGTGCTTGGTAAGTAGCTCGGTGTGTGCACAACCCCTGCGCTACTGCAGAGAAGTGGTTTATTTGCAAAATCCTCAGAAGCTTTTTTTGGAGCCTGAGTTCTTAGCAAGACAGACATGGCTAAGAAACAAGTCTGGGGGGGAGGGAAAGGAAGAAGTAGCTCTCCAGAAGGCCAAAAGAATCTTCCAGATCAAGTGGGTTTCTTTTCTCAGCAATGCATATTGCTTCACCTTCAACTTTTTTATTGCTTGTAAAATGGAATTACTTAGGTTAGCTTTCCTGAGAATGCAAACCAAGATAGCTTTTTGTCCCCATCTGTGAGTGGAAAAAAACTATACCAAACTAGTGGTAGTTCTTCTTTCAGCTCTCTGAAGCAGATGGCAACAATGGTTCATTTTGAGAGGAGCATATATCCAGTCTTGTAGCACCCTAAGTGCTGTCTAATGTGATGAGTGCTATGTGCGTCTTCAGCAGCATCAGTGTCCCCTTGCTGGCAGTGCTCACGGTTGCAGTGTGATGCTCAGAGTATACCTGTAACAGCACACACAGAAACAAAGGGATATGGCTTAGGAGAAATGCATCCAGGCATCCATTTTAGGTAAGCAGTGGGGCTGGACATCACATGGCACTGGAAATTTTCTTTTCTCTAGACTGTTTTTGGGTGTGTGATGCCCTGCAATGTAAATTGTCTTCATTCCAGTCTTTCCAAATAAAACGACTGGTACGGGTGTAATGAACACATGGGGGAAAAAAAGCACTGTCTTTACCTCAGTAGCTAAATACATACACAGTCCAGAAAATCCTGATCTGTACACTTTGCAAGATTCAACAGTATGGAAATGGAATTTTGTGTAAATTTCCCTTATACAGAACTCAGCACTGAGGTGGTATTGTCTGGTGTCTTTTCTTGTCCACTGAGCTTGGTCTCACCTTTTTCCACACAATCCCACATGCCAGCAGTGAGGCACTCGGAG
>JAWWLZ010000001.1:96156629-96195075 GCA_035041345.1 Poliocrania exsul | reverse complement strand
GCTGTTAGCTAGCCCAGCTCAGCTCAAGTCAGCTGACAACCCCAGGCCTGGCCTGAACTTTAAAGCCTAAATTTAGGTCCACCTAGCTAAACCCATAACAGTGATGAAGGATGTGAGCATGTTCAGTGCAAGCAGAATGTTATCAAGCACTGATTCCTCTGAAAAATACAGCCGTATAAAGCCAAAGTATTTTCAAATGATTGTAACTTCACTGGATATGTAGCCTTGTGTAATAACAAAGCCACTTTGTTTTGTGTTATAAGGCAACATCACGCTTGCTAATAGTCCTTACTTACATACAAGTCATTGTTTCTTAAACAGTCAGTGTGAGAAAAATATCTCGACTCGAAGAATTTGTAGAGAGACGAGTTAAAAGAGCAAAGCAAAATAGGGTTTATCGGCCAAGCTGTGCGCACAGGGTGCCTCACCACAGCGAAATCGCTGAGGAGCACACACAGGAGGGGGAGGTCACCCCAATTTATTTCCTTCACTCCACGCCCCTTCCCCCCCTCTGGGAGTCCAGCCCTCCATAGTCCATGTTTGGCACCTTGCATGCTGATTCGAGGTTACTCCAGCACTTCACTTCTTCACTGCCTTCTTTGGTAAATTTTTACTGCGTCATCCACTCTGATTGGCCTGTCCAGTTGCCCTATTAGGCCCTCACACCGGCCGTAAGCCCTGACAGCACAGACTTCCCGCCAAATTCGCCTATCTAACTTGCATGTGGAGAAACCCCCCCCTTAAAGGGCCAGTCCTGCTTTTCCAAATTAACCCAAAACTTTTTAATTCAAACATTTCATCAACCAAAACACCTCCCACAACGAACCCTCTCTCTTTATTTCTCACAGTCAGTCTGTGTATTTTCAGTGAGTTTTATTTTTCTGGTGTACAGAGAATGGAAAGAAAGCGTCTGACCATGAGATTTTTTTTTTCCTGGAAGGAGTACTGTCTAAGCCTTTGATTTCTGCCTGCTGGCCTCTAGAATTGTAACAGTCTGCTGTAACTTTGTATTTACCTTGAGGTACACTCTTCTGTCTTTGTGTAATTTTTTTTTTCATATTTCTTCAGTTTTGGGTCAGCGGCCTTTTATAAAATTCACATTCTTTTGTTTCTCTCTCTTTTTTGTAATTTTTGTTGGCTTTTTTCCTGTCTGGGAGACTGCTTTTGTTCATTTGGTATGCAGAGTCCTACAAAAACTGCCAGCTCTCACATATGCCAATATCCTTTGCATTAGTCTCTACTGAGACACTGGCTTGCTGGTTTTTTTATGTCGCTGAGGTAACTTTTCCCTGTTCTTTGGTTTCACAGTTTCCTTTCTTAGAAATGTGAATTCATCTCTTTAGGAGTATTTTAATAGAAGTTACCTTATTTGAGCACCTCATATAATCTTTTGGTGTTAGAAAGTTTCAGTAGCAGGTTTTGGGGATTAAAGAAGATAATCAGGTGACAGCAATTTTCAATTTACTTCCAGTTGCAGGATGAGACACTCAGTTGGGACTATGGATGAGAAACGCACCTGTGCCCCAGTCTTTATCATTCTTTTTTCTTGGAGCGATCTAGTCACTTGTCATCTGGTCAGAGCTGTCTGGTGTGGACAAAGGGCACATGGCAGAAGTCAAAAAGAGTCCAGGGAAGGCTGGGAAGCTATTTTGGCTTTACCTAGGGAATGTGTTTTCTGGTATCCACTGAGCAATTCTGGGACAGTCCTTAGTTACAGATGCCCTTTGTACATTCTTTGGTGTTGGTTACAGTCTCTTCTCAGCCCTTTGGGACTTATAGCTCTCCCTGAGCACAGAAGTTGCCTGTCTGTAAGTTTCAGGAACATGTAACAATTCATTTGGTAAATCACTTAGTGCAGGCCTAGGTGTCACCCACCACTCTTTCCTGCATAATTGCCAGTGGTTTCTGTGGCCTACCATCAGTCTTCTTTGAGATGTCTGGTTTCCTCTGTCATTCTTCCATGCATCTGTTTGGCTAAGTTTATATTTTCATAAGCTCTCAGACAAGCTGTGTTGCCTGCAGTTACAGACTGTTTCTTGAGGGATCACATTAGCCATAGATTTAATTAATTGATACAACTCTACTCCAAAAGCCTTTCAGCCACTATGTACCACTTAAATCTATTAGTTACATGTTCCAGCTAAGTGGTTATCTTTTTGTGCTGCACTACTGTAAAATGCATAAAACAGAACAGTGCCTCATGTGAGAGGTTAGGTAGTAGAAACAAGAGCGCAGAAGTACTAACAAGTTCGCCTCTTTCCCTGGCAGTTAAAGATAAAGCACAGAATCACTGACCTTGTGGCTCAATCACAGTTGTGACACTGCTTGGTTGTTCTTCCTATGGTCCATGATACACCATGGTGCATCCTGTAGTCCTGGTTTTCTACTCGTTGAGACCAGAGGATCCACAGGAGTTGTCTGGACTTGTCTTTTAAGAACCATGTGACATGAAGACTGAGCTCATCTGCTTATAGTTTATGAATTGAGCTGCATTAATAATGTCTTGAGCTGCTTTAATAATGCCTTGAGTGCGTAAGTTCCCAAAGAGGCACTGATTTTCTGGCTGACCAGTGCCTGCATTTTTGGTAAATTATTTTTTATTCCTATGGTAGGGAATGTCATGTATTGCAAACATATTGGAACACCTCTCCTGTGAGGAAAGGCTGAGAGAGTTGGGATTGTCCAACCTGGAGAAGACAAGGTTCCAGAGAGACCTTATAGCAGCATTTCAGCACTTAAAGAGGACTTACAAGAAAGATGAGGACAAATTTTTATCAGGATCTGCAGTGATAGGATGAGGGTAATGATTTTAAACTTAAAATAATTGATTTGGATTAGATATAGCAAAGAGATTTTTTACAATGATGGTGGTAAAACACTGGACCAGGTTGCTCAGAGAGTTGAATACCCCATCCTTGGAAGCATTCAAGGTCAAGTTGGATGGGGCTCTGAGCAACCTGATATGGGTGAAAATGTCCCTGCTCATTGCAGAGGATTGCACTAGCTGACCTTTGAAGGTCCCTTCCAAACCATACTATTCTGTGATTCTTTGTTGGGGAATGGACTCCGATGGATCAAAAAGCAGAAGATAAATAAATTGGTCCCCATATTTAGTGCTACAATAATCAAAAACACTCAAATTTTGTGTTCTTTGGGGTGTCTTCTTATGCACTTGCAATGTGTCTATACTTAGCAGTGAAGCTGAAGTTTTAACTTTCTTCAGTTTCTACATGAAGATTTAGTACCTGGTTATCTGTAGCAAAGTGAGTTTCCTTTCAAGGCTCGTGAGAATAGATGCTACAATACCTTTTCCAAGATTGCACAAGGATCTAGATGGAAAGGTCCCAGAGAAGTGCTTCAACAAGGCAGAAGCTAGTATTTGACCTGGTTTCCCAGTCTTCTTGACTCTTCACTGAAATGAGCATTAGGGTATTTTGTGTTCCTGATGAATGATATAGTAGGTATGACCTGGATTACTTGACATTAAAAAAAATGGAGGCTATGATTTTGCCAAATCAGGACTCTTAACTCTAATCCTGTATGAACTTCAACTGCTTTAATTAAATGCTGATTACATATTCCCATTACTGTTTTTATTAGTTATAGCTTCTCATTATTAAAGTCCTATGAGCTGTTGCTGTTGCTTGTAAAATCTGTAATCTTCTGCATTATTGCTTGGTGGAATATCTTTCTCTCTAGTAAAATACATACAGGACTTGGAGACTGTCAGGCAAATTAAGTGTTTGTATGTGAAAAAATTTCTTCCTGTGAGATTTGGGATATCATATATAGGCTTTAATATTTAAAAATATTAACAATCCAGACTGTGAACATAGCTGTGTCAGTTGAAATCTATTCTATTCAATAGGTCATTGCTTGTAGTGTAGATTATTGGTGAGAAGTTGTTGTCACCAAAGAATATATATATATACTGTTTGGAGGTATCTAGGACTTGAGTGAAACCTTAGATTAACTGAGGTGTCCATAGCTGTTTATTGACATATGCACTTGACTGCTGGGACAGAAGCTGTGGATGCTTTTATCATTTAAATTAATTCTAAGTATGTTATAATTCTTTCAGTTGCAGTTGGGCAATATAATCCCTTCCTTGTGCACCTAAATAGGATTTGGAAACCCAGAATCATTTCACACAAGAGTATTTATGGAAATTATTGCTGCTGTTGTTTTTAAAACAGTGCAAACTTCTCCAGATTCTGTGTATTCTTCCTAACAATTTAGACATGAACCAACAATGTGACCTCACAGTTCAGAAAGCCTGGACTGCATAAAAAAAGTGTGGCCAGCAGGCTGGGGGAGGTGATTCTCCCTCTTTGCTCTGTTCTATAAGATCTCACCTGGAGTACTGCATCCAGCTTTGGAGTTCCCAGTACAAAACAAACATGGGTTTGTTCAGAGGGGTCTAGAGGAGGGCTATGAAAATCATCAGAGGGATGGAACACCTTGCCTATGTGAGCAGGCTGAGCTGGGGTTATTCAGCCTGGAGAAGACTCCAGAGAGACATTTTAGCAGCCTTCCAGGACCTAAAGTGGCCTACAAGAAAGATAGACACTTTTTTACCAGGTTCTGTAGTAACAGGACAAGGGGGAATGGCTTTAAACTGAAATAGGCTTGATTTAGATTGGACAGGAGGACACTTTTACAATGAGGGTGGTAAGGTACTGAATCAGGTTGCTCATAGAAATTACAGATGTCTCATCCCTGGACCTTCTCTAAGTCTGGTTGGATGAGGCTTTGAGCAGTCTGAGCTAGCAAAAAAATGTCCCTGCCCACGGTAGTGAGATTATTCTAGCTGATCTCTAAAGGCCCCTTTCTACATAAACCGTACTACAATTCTGTGATTCTATGATCCTTGATCCTAATTGTTTTAACTATGGATAAAGCAAAAAGTTACTTCTAACTATTGTAAAAGATACTCAGAATGCAGTTCAGAAATAAGGACAGCTGAATCAGCCACTGTGTAAGTTGATCAGTGCATCTGGGGAGGAAATACTTCTCTAAGGAAGTGGCAATACCTCAACAGGGCAGCTGCAGAGATCAAGTACCCACTGAGGATACTCATTTCTGCTTTGTGTTGCTCTGCAGGTATGAGAGGGGAAAAAATTCCTTTACAAGGTACTTTTTTGTTTTTGTTAATGGTAAAGAAAAACATTGTTTTATTTTGTAAAACATTCTTTATATATATGCATTTTTTAATTCTCTCTTGAGCTTCTGTTTCCTTTTTTTATGTGCAAACTGTTGATATTGCAAAAAAAAATTAAAAATCAAAGGATAGGTATTTATAGATGAAAAAAGGTGGCAACTTAGTTCTGAAGCTGGAATAATGTAGTAGAATACAAGAATTACTTTTTCCCCCAAGTAGACAAATCAAAATCAATGCCAATTTTTCTCTCTGAAGAATGAATGAAAAAACACTCAGGAGATTTTTTTATCTCCATCTTCCATTTCTTCAGCCAAAGCCAAGCTCCCCATGAACCTCCTCCTTCCAGATCTTACATCCTGGGAGACCTAGTTTAAATAGGATTTTTTTTTTTCAGAAATGAATAAAATATAAGATTCTAATCGCATTTCCCTTCAGCCTTTCCTTTAACCCTGAGAAGAGTGAGATTTTGCCTTCTTAAAATGGGAGAGTTAATAATACTCTTCCTCCACAGAGAGGCTGTCAAGAGAAATCTGTTGTGACTTTGCAACTTAGAAGTACAGGCTGGAAGTCTGCCCTCTAAGCTCAAGAAGACATGGCACCATGCCCAGACTCTTTTTCTCTGGGCTTCAACTTCTTCCCATGGCTGTGCAAAAAAAAGTCAATACTTTCTCCCAACCTTGGTTATCCTGCTGAAGACTCATCTGTACTACCTAGAGGTTTCTATTCTGTTCATTTCAACTTAGAATTCACTCCTACTTCTCCTTGTCAGCTTTCTTCCTGTAGCCAATGCATCTTAGTATCTTAACCTTCTTACAGAGACCACCTTCCTTAATTCAGATCAGCTGTTAGATGGCTTTTCCAACCTCATAGTACTTTTTGATGAGCCTCAGGTAAGGGGGAATCCCCTGGTAATTGCTGTAATAATGATCTGACTTGCCTTACTATGACTTCAGCCAATCTGAAAAAAGTTAAGTTATTGGATGCTTTGGTAATGCATGCTATATAAAGATCTTGAATCAGATTTTTTTTTTTTAAAGATAAGTTCAGTTTTCTATTAAGTGATTGGATTGTAAGGAGTTATAATAATACTATAAACAGTGACCTTTCAAAAATTATATATTTTTTCACTCTAGTAAAAGGAATCAATCTTTCTTGAGATTCTGTTCCTAATGAAGAAAAAAGATTAAAAACAAGCAAGGAGGTGACACTAAATGGTATTGGAGGGAGAATACCATGCTGTTCACATTTTAGAGTGATTGAGAGTGACTAGTCAGCCCAACTGACAATCAGAAGACAGAAATTTTAAATATAACCTTGGATTTATTCATTTAATTTTCAAACTAAAACACTGAAAAGATTTTACAATATTTAATTTTGAAATAGCATTATATCCTTAATCTCTGTAGATAATAATTTTATTAAAAAACCCTACTAAATACCTTGTGATATATTAATCTATGAGCTGTGGTCAGTAATTCAAAGAGGAAAATGCAGAAAGCTGAGGACAGTTAATGAAAAGTCTATCACAGAATCTTAAGCCTGCATCATCAAGACCTGCCTGCCTGATGCTGCCAGTCCTGAAGTGTTTTGTCTTTTCTCTCTGCAGTACCTGTATGGTGTATCTTGTTAGTTCTATCAGGACACAAAGGCACATCACACTGCAGCTACCGTTCTTGTCAGCATTACTGTTTCAGGGCATCACATTTTCATTTGAATTTGTTCATCTGGCAAGTGAAATCAGAGCCAAAGTGAAAACAGACTGCAATTTTACTTACAGACTACTACAAACATTCATGTCATCCTGGGAGAGTTCAACTAGGATTTTGACAGTGCTGCAGCTGTAGAGGTCCTGGAGTCACCATCAACAATTCACTAATACCATCAGCTTTGTTTGTAGCAGTACGAGTCAAAAAAGTTGTTAAAATGTTTGGCATCATCGGGAAGGGTGTTGAGAAGCAGACAGGGAATTTCTGCTCTGTGTTTTCCTGTGATGTACAACATCGATGTGCCCAAATCTTGACAGTTGTGTTCAGTTCCCATACTCCAGGAAGGATAGTAGAGGAACAGAGAGGAGCCACTAAATTTTTGATGGGGAAGCAGCTGTCTTTGAGGACTAGCCTTGCAGGGATTACTCATTTTGAGCAGAAGACTAGTGGAAACGTTGAGTGATGTTTTAACATTATAAGGCCAGTACTAAAGCTCTTGGCATTTGAATTTTGGAGGGGATTAGCTTAAAACAGATTAGAAAAGTACTTTCCAGCAGAATTGAAAATGGTTATTTTTCTTGCCATAAGAACTTGTGAGTGCGGATAATATAAAATTATTAAAGAAATAAGCCCCCCCCAAACCAGAAACCAAACAAATAATGGGCAGTAGGCCCATAGATGCTAAAGGTAGTAGAAGTACACTGCAGCATGTCTGGTTTTGTGATGGTCAATGCAGGGGATTATTTAGGAAGTAAACTGAAGTGCATGCGAGAAAGGAAGACAGGAAGCCTAAAAAGCTCCTCCAGTTGTCAGTACCAGAGACAAAGTATTGTGCTAAGTGTTTTAGTGGTCTGAACATTTTTGATTTATTCTTTTTAACTGCTCACAGTTTTCACTGGGTTTTATGACGAATTTGTCTGGATGAAAAGTCTTACAACTCCAATGCTGCTGAGAGAATATGGTAAGACAAAGTGATCTTTGTTTTAGCTGCCTAGGAAGATGCCAAGTCCAAGTCTAGATGCTTCCTGTGGAGCTAATCTACTCCAATGGTCAAGGAGGAAGGCTTTAAAAAATCAGAACTTCCCAATTGCCACGGAAGGCTGACATTCATTACAGGCATTTGGGAAGCTTTCACAAGCATCATGACTGTTCAATGTTCTGGAAGGGAACCTCAGCCTAAAAGCTTTTGGTTTGACTCATGCTCTTCACTGATTCACTAAACCAGAGAGGAACTGATACAGCTTCTGGGCAAAATAGCTATTGCCTTTTATAGTGTAACACTGTCCTATTTCCTTTAGAAACATCCTATCTTCTGGACAGTGAAGAAACTCACTGTAAATTCACAGGTTGTAGCCTATATACTTACCTCATAATATCAATACTTCCATTCCCCAGCAAGTTCACAGGGAGCAAGTTGGACAAAGATGTTTTTATCTCCTAGAAGTTAAATGAGCATGCAGTTTGAAGTGATTCAATTGCAGTGGTATAGAAAGACGCCATCAGCCAAAATAACTGTGTGTTTGTAGGCTTTCTAAATGCAAAGTAAAATCCATTGGACGTCAGTGTGAAAGGTTAAAACCTTGCACATCTAGGTGACAGGCATCAGGTTAGAGTACTTTAATAATTTTGATCACATGTTCATGCCATAATATGCTGCACTTTTCATCCTCTGAAATTGCTTGTAAAGTATACGTTTATGGTTTTGGGAATTTTGATGTTTTTTTTGGCTTGTGTCTTAGGGAGTGGGCATTTGTTTCGTATTGTTTCCGCTAAGTACTAGAGGCAGGCTACCTCTTTCTGATAGTGAACTGTGGTATAACAATTCACCCTACTGGCCATGAGATGTCTCCTTTTCAAATGTGTCTACAAGAATATCAGGATATACACTAATTTCTGGTTAATGATTAACATCCTTCCCTGGAAGGGAACCTAGAACAAGCAGCTGCAAAGTCCTTCAGCTGTGGAACTACTTCAAAGTTGGCTTTCCCCTGGATACTTTTTAGCCGTCAGTTGATAGCACAGACTTCAACATCAGCAACACAAAACTGTAAACAAGGGTTCTTTGCCCTATGTGATATTGGTTGAATCAGTGTTGTTGACATCTTCCTATTGATTAAAATCATTTCATAAATAGAGGACAATTGTTTGAAACTAAATACACAGGTGCTATGGGTGGGAGGAAAAAAAAGGGGGTTTGCAGCATTTGCATTCATGGCATATTCCTTCATGTGGAAGAAATATCTCCAGAAATGTGACCAAGTATGGGTGGCTGAAATGTATGCCTTCATTAAAATAGGTTGTTACAAATGTCTCAGACCAGCATCTACCCTCTTTGGTTTGCAGAGACTTCTGCAATCATCTTAGGATATTCTCATGCTAAGGTTGCTTCTTTGTTTGGCCTCAGGCCATTTGAGAGATTTATTTGAGCCTTTAGGATTAAGATGATAGTTGTATGTATCCACTGCATAATGTAACTTTGTTGAACAAATTTGGAATCTGTAGTCAACAAAGCATATCTATATGGCAAATCAAAGTCATGGGGTAATATGAAGTACTCCAGAGATCTGAAAGCCATCACAAATGAGGGATCATTTTTCTCAATCCATGTTTGTGAGCCCCTGCAGAGCACAAAACATGAAGTATACTCAAAAGCCAACCTTACCTCCCCTTCACTAACTAAAAAGAAGCAGACTGTTGAGACTGCTGTTTTCTTTGTATCTCTACGGCAATTTCCTTATTACTTCCTTCTTTCGGAAGGAACAGTTTAAGTTCTGACATTACTGTTGCATGCAATATCTGCATATTTTTCCCAATGTGATCATTTGAGACTGTTGAGGTCTGGGTTTTAGTTCCAAGTTTTTATGAAAGACAATAAATATATTTAGAAAAACCTAAATAAATAAGAATTTTACTGGTGGGACATAGAACTGTAATTGTAGCTCTCACAGTTTTAATTTGTTTTCTCCTTTGGGACCTGTTTCAAGTTATTAACTATCTACCTGGGTTGCATACACAGTAAAAGAATGAAATCTATAGTGTCCCCTGAACAATGAGACTATAACTTTATCTACCTGCTTTAAACCATGCACAGAGATAATTTTGATGATGACACTATTCACTTAGTAGAGATTGTGTCTTGGGTTGAGCTGGCAAAATGCCAACTGCCCAACACAGAGAGAAAGCTTCCCTCCCCCTGCTGAGAAAAGGAAGAAAGAAAAAAAAAGCAAACTAGAAACTCAAACTAGTTTTATGCTTAAACTAACTATATATATTTAAATAGAAAAAAAGAAAATTAAGAGTAACTACAAAATAACACACACAAGTTAGAAATAACTCCCCACTCCTCCTTGAAAACAGATTCTATCACTCTAGATCTATAAGCACCTTAAAAGACACCCAGCAAAAAACAGAAAGTATAACAACAAAATGTTTCTACTTCCCTGAATGCAAACAAAATGCAAGTAGTGGCAGCCACAGCAAGGCCCACTTCAGCAGGACAGCTGCAGCCTGTCCTGCCTTTACTTCAGCCATGATGGAACTGAGAAAAACACCTCCTACTCCTGTATTCATATCTCAGGTTTGCATCATCTGGGATGAAATATTTCTTTGGTTACTTAAGTCAGGTGATAGCTGTCTCTCCTAATCTACATGAATTCTCTGAGCCTGGTAATTTGAAGCCTAGCTAAAACTACCACAGATTGCTATCGCATTACAGAAAGACTAATGACATGGAAGGGTCTTTTTCTTATTTTGATGGAGGCTTGCATAATATGATTGTTCTCTAAAAAATATCTCTCTTTCCCCTGTCTTTTATCCACCAATAAATTATTACAACATTGCTCTAGATAAACAAAATCATTATTCCTGATTTGAAAAAGGACACTTTTAAAAATTCTCCTGTTCTGTATTTGTGTTGCTTTTTACTTAACTTGCTTAAAATAAAAGGAAATACAAGATGAAGGGCTGAATAATGAGAACAAAACTGAAGGCCTGCTGAAAGATGTAAAGAAAGAGTGAAGAACTAAACCAGATTGTCACTTAAGAAAAGGCTGCTTTTGAACTTCGAAGTTGCCATGCCAAACCATAGGGTGAAGTTATTGCATTGCAGTGGTCTGTGACTGCAGTTCTCAGAAAAAGGAGATATGTGTAAAACTGATAAGCCACTTTTTTCAGTAAGGACTAAATAAGTACAACTGAGGTAACAATAAAAAGCTCCTCTCAGGATTAGCATGAGCATTTTTCATCAAAGTCTTCTTACAGTTATGTTCAGATATCATTGCTATGCATGTATCTCAGCTGGGAGGTGGAGGAGATCGTACAATGTCATGTGGAAGCTTGAAAGAACATTGATGTTTATGAGGTTGTGGGGAAAAGGAGTTGACTGAGACTGTCATAATTCAGCTTATGGATGCATTTTTCTCCTGACTTTACCCCTTCGTGGTAAATGAATTTTACCATACAACCAGCTTTCCAAGGTTGGATTTAAGCTGATGGCCAAAGAAAGTGATAGAAGCTGGGCAGCACCTAGATGCAGGTCTTTTTCTGCCCTGCCCTGGTTTGCACAGGCTGTGCACAGATGGCAGTATCCCCACTGGTGCTCCCACCAGTGAAAGCAGGTGGCAGTGGGCAACTGTGCCTGCTCCCAGCCTAATGTAGCTGCTGGCCATGCCCTTCACTGAAGCTCTGTGCCATTGTTCTTTTGTTTTGCTTTCACCTGCATAAAATCCATATGCTTGTGTATTCTGGAAGTGTATTTTATCCTGCAGAACAGGGAAATGATTGCATGCACTCCTGCAGTTGATACAATTTGAGACCTTGCTTTCCCAGCTACACTAACCGCTCACTGCCAAGATGCCAGCTGACAGGCACGCAGCCAGTTTTTTGCTGAACTCTGTTAAGGTGGTCTAGACCACTTTTGCGACTGTTTTGCAAAATCTTTATAAAATAGTCTCAGTTTGATAGCCTTGTATGAGGGGCAGCAACTTCTGCAGTTATGTTGGCAAAGGGTATAAGGATGAAGATCTGGGAAAGCAGCAGTGAAAGCTGGGGGAGGATGCCTGCTCAGTCCTATTTACTGGTATTTTCATATTCAAAGATTTTTTATTTTTTTTTCATAATAAACATCTTACCCTGTTTTATTCTATCTCAGTATTGGAGTTGTGTTGTGTTTGGACTATATGTACCTTGTTTTCATTTTCTGTAGCTATGCTATGTTTATGTGGTTGGAGTGATCCAAACTATGTAGAGTACACAAGATGTGCATGAAACTAATAAAACCCCACAATATAAACAGAGTGACTTAAATGTAAGTCCAGAATATTAGTTGAAATATTAGCATAAAAGTTAGGTACGAGAGCCTGAACAGGCAAGAGTAAAGCTTCAGTCCTGCGATTATGTCCACACAGTCCACAAGGCCTTTGAGTTCAGAAGCTGGACCCAATGACTCTATGCAACAAAGTGAGTTATGGCTCTTGAGCCTGTTTGGATATCCGAATCTGGCCAAATCTAAAAACAGACGTAGAGAAACATTTAGTAATCTTGGTTTTGATATTGTCATGTGGGTCTGTTTCAAAGAAATGAGTGTTGCGTTAGGTATATAATTTGTGCTAGATTCCTCATGCATTAGATTATTTTTTTATGTGTTCTTTAGAAACTGGGTTTCCTAGGCAACTATGGCCACCTTGTGGATTCTTCAAAACAAAATTATACTTTATATTATAAAAAGGTAGCTAGGATAATTTTGATAGCTAAAGAGTTTTCTGTTATGTTACTGGTCCTTTTAAATAGCTTTCAGTCACCACTTTATGCTTGTTAAAAATTCATTATTGTTAATAAATGTAAGTGGTAGTACTACGTCTACTACTAAGACTGTTAAATATATGCTTTATATATATATATATATGCTATATTGCTATATAACTATATATATACTGTATTATTTAAATTTATGCATTATAAAGTGACCACTTTTTAAAATTAAATTTCTGGGAAACAACACTGAAAGGTGGTGAGTTGACCTTGTCTGCTTGCTGGATGTCCATCCAGTTAGCTGCTCTCTCACTTGCCTTTTTCAACCAGAAACAGAGAAAATAAGATAAAAAAATGTAGTGGGTCCACACTGAGACAGGGATATCACTTATCAGTTACATCAAAACATCATGCATCAAAGCAGAACAGTAGCCTATCTGACTGCTACCACCTTGCCATGTAAATCCAGTAAAGAAGGCAGATGAGGCAAAGCAGGATATTCACTTTCCAGTATTATTCTGCTTGTCAGGCCTGCTCTGTTGCAACATATAACTCCATACTGAGAACATCACCAGCATCTGTGAAACTCCTTGACCTGGTTAATGAAGCCTTGAGTGGCTCAGAACATGTTTCTTACGGTGTGTGAGGCTCCCAGAGTTCTCAGGCTTTTAAACACTCTCAGATAATTAGAAGCTTCAGGATCTCTGGCACAGGTACAGGTTGGGAAGAGGGGATGTTCAAAGTCCCTGCTCATGGCAGGCTACTCCAACCTTGGGTATATTTATACTTGAGGCTTCCAGCCACCTACTGGAAACTCAGGCAAGATTTCACTTCAGTTCTTTGAATGCTAAATCTGAGGTGGTTCAGTGCATAAGGTTAGGTTCAGCTGATGGCTCTTTCCAGTGTGACTCTTGTTTTGCCACAGAAATTCTGATTTGCTCCATTTCTGATCATAAAAGTGAGTATTCCTAAAGCTACTCTGAAGTGGCTGCTTAAATGTAGTAGTGGAGGCAAAGAAATTGTTTGAAAAGTAATTTGAATTTATTATAAAGCCTCTTCCAAAAGGTATTGGACAAGGTAATGCATGTATAACATATCTTATTTCCTTCTGTCATGTAGTTCTTTCAAGGTTGCACCACAGCAGTGAGCTGTTATCATGTGACACTGTAGTAATGGAGAACAGTGTCTTGTTAAGGCCAAGCAGATACAAAGCAACTCATTAGCAACTCAAATAGAATGCTACTTTAGGGATGCATCAGGAAAAAACATTCAGGCTTTAAAAAAAAAAAAAAAAAAAGGAAAAAATCAATATACTGTAAAGGGAAAATAAAACCCAACCCCAATAATTTTTTTCTTAATTTATTCCTTTTAATATCATCCTGCAATATTGTGTTGTAAATCATATATATTTTTTCTGTTTCTTCATTTTACCTCTGTATGTTCTGCTCTAATTAATCTAGGTGATTACTAGTTTCAGAGTCATTTGTGGTCCAAAGGCCTTTCTATAACTACAGAGCTACTTTTTTTTTTTTTTTTTTTTTTTAATCAAAAGAACCTATTTTTCCTACATTTCACTCAGGAGCTCATCAGCCATAACTGTTTTTCATTATAATAAAACTCTCCTAGATGATAATTTTACACATTTTCAAATGTCCAAGATTCTTGATCTTGTCTGACATTTTAAAAAGTTTTTAATTGATCAGCTTTAATAGATTTTTTGAATGCATTATTATACTTGATAAGGCTTATTATTTATCTTCCTAGGTTTTTATTCCTGCTTGAGTGAATAAAATTACTTGTTTTTCCCTTTATTGGCACTAATTTTGTTAATTTGGGAAATAAAAATCAGGCTTACATATTTTCCTTGAATCTCAGTTACAGGGAAAAGCTCAGATGCAGTCTGGTGCCTCAGAGAGCATATTTTGTTTACACACTAGCAAGAGAGCTTAGGTATCAAACGGTCAGTATATGAAAGACAATATTCCATGGAAATGCCTTTCTTAGGACTGCTTGAATTTCAATAAAAACTTTAATTAAAACAAAAAACTTGATGATTTTTGATAAATGTGCACTATCTGACCCAGATCCTGCTGAGTCAAGCATGTCATTTACCTTCGATAAACTGAATTTGATTCTATATCATAAAAGCAGCAATATAGGTAGAAACTCATGTGGGGCATTCCCCTTAATCAGTACCTTTCTTCTGGTAGATCAGGGATAAGAAGTGTTTAGCACATATGCAAACTTCCTTTAATACTTCATTTTCTAGTACAATCTGACCTTTAAGAGTTAGAAACACAGTGCCAAACAGCAAGGAGTGTTAGAAAGAACATTTAAAGAACGGTGGGAGATAGTAATCGTAAACAATACTGCAATCTGCTTCACAAACAATTTATCACTTGTCTGTTTGATTTTGTTCCCAGTGTTTAATGCTGTGGGAGTGTTTTCTGCTGCTTTGTTCACTGTACTTTAATATTATGCCAAGTTTTCTGTCTTAGTAATAGTGAAGTGTTTCCAATGACTTACCATGGTCTAAACTATGGCCTTACTGTCTTTTTATTCAGGAAGTTTTGGAGTTTTGACCCCAGCACTGGATACTTGTGGCTTTATTTTTATCTCTAAAGCACTCTGGTTAGGAACATAAAAATATTCACAATTAAGTGGAAGAACTCAAAACAGTCTGTTGAAGCAGGACATGTGCTAGCACTATGTGTTTAGAATTTTTTTTTTTTTAAGGGAAGGAGGCAAGGAGAGTATATCCCTCTCATCTTTGCGTTGCATGAGTTCAAAGGGACACTGATCAAGTGCTCTGAGGAGGAATCTATTAGGTGCTACTCAGTAGAGAGGCCATATGAGGTTCAGAAAATGCTTTGAAAATAGCTGGAGGCTAGTGAGTAACAGTGAAGAATGAGTGCTTGCAATGTTTTTGCTTTTTCTTACATTGATGGCCACAGCTGGAGCTCAACAGGGAACTAAATAGCTGAGTGCAGTGACAGTGACATACCTGTGTTTCCTGAAAAGAAGCAAGGAGAACCATGAGGGGGTGGGGGATAATGATTCTTCTCATTCCTTAGAGCAAACTTTGTCTCCTGTGGATTGTTCAAAATGCAAATTTTTGATGAAAATTATCTACTGAAATTGTTTTTCAATAGAATTTTCTCAGAAACATTATTAAAATAATTCCTACAACTCTGCCTCAGAGCACTTACCTCTGAGCTTCCTCTGCACATATAACTCATACATAAAAGGCTTGTGTATGTGTTTCAATTTTGTGGAAGTTGACTGAGGTACAGTGAAATGACTTGTCTGAAATCATGCAGGAAGTTTGTAGCACAGTGAACGAATTAGGGAATTTAGGGAGTATTTAGACCAGTTGGAACTCTGTTATGCTTATGCTGCATGTTGCTGATAGTCTGTAATTCAGATGCTGGTTAAAGCAGGCTTCTGGGAATGAGTCCTGATGAGTAAAACAAAGATGACCAACTTAGTCTCAGGAAAAATGGGAGTTGCAGTCCTGGAGTTAGACCTTTAGATGTGTTTCCTGAAAAAATAAGCAGTGTGTAAAATACACTCCCAATCCTGCACTTAAAGAGGAGCTTTCAAACAAATAGGTTTTCATTTAAAAGCATCAAGGTGGCAATTCCTAAGATATTGTCCAGAACGACTGATCTTACAGGATGCATTCAAATGTATAGGAGTGCAAAAATGTCTGATTTTTTTTGCTAACTTTGAGAGAAATCTTTTGCTGAAAGATTTAGATGTCACGTCCTTTCTCCAGAAGTATAGGCTGTTTGGGTGTAAGGCAAATACCAGCCTGGAAACAAAGCAGTTTTCTATAGAATTGTCAGTGGAAAGGAAAATGTATGTAATGTGCATAAACTGCCTAAATTCCTGTTGCTGAAGATGAAGCAGTTTGGATGTTCAGGTGTACTTGTCTGGCTTAGGATTCTTACTCTTTGCAGTAGAATTGTTCAGTGAAAAACAGCATGACAATAATAAGGGTCTCACTCAGACTGTGGAGTCAAATGTAGATCCTTATTTATCATTGTTAAATAACAGAATGGAAGCAGTGAAGCACAAATTCTTAGTGGGTTACCTTTTTTGTTTGTTTTTTTTTTCTTTTTGTGAGCGCTGAAAAGAAAAATGCCTATGCCATTAGAAATTGATGCCACAGTCCCTGGAAACTTTTAAGGGGCTTTTTTGTGTGAAACAGAAAATGGAAAAAATAAAATCTGACTGTGGCTTGGAATCCCAGATGTTGGCACCAGACAATCAAAATGATGTGATGGGTAATTACAAAACTGGGACTGAAACAGCAGTGAGATGCCTTTATGTCATCATTTTGTCTCAGTACTCTTTACTTTTGTCTCACCTGGTTGCTCCTGCATACCTTTGGATGTAGCTGTCTGCACAAACACTGGCAGTGAGGAAAGATTGGGTAGAAAGGAACAAAGGTTGAATGAGCCATAGGTTGTCAAGCTGTTTATATTGTGCTTAAATGAATACTCTTGTGTTGTAACATTCCCACAGTCCTGCTCAGTTAATTTTTTAGTTTACTGACCTGGACAGAATACAGTCATTCCCTTGTAAGCAATGTGCTTGAGTTTATTCGTCAGGGGGTAGGGTTGTTGTATCCTCAGGTTTTTCCCATTGCATCATAAGGATGTAGCAGAGTTGCTTGCCCAGACTTAAGTGCCATGACATGCTTCTGTTTTCTGCAGTTCTGACATAGTCTCTCCATTGGTCTTGATAACTTAATCATTCTTTAGTATTTGAATCTTGTCTATTGCCTATGATTAAGAAGGGAAGAGGCAATGGTGACTGTGGAAGAGAAGCACAGACAATAAGACCTTTGTTCATTGGGTTCTTTTTCCAGAGCAGTTGTGACAAAGTTTTTTTTGTGTGTGTGTGTGTGTTTTGGATGATTGCACAGTAGAAACTAATGTGGGGGTGGAGAGGGAAGAGAGGAGGGCAAGGAGCGAGTTGCACTGTGTACTGTTAAATCAGTGTGAAAACTCTCAGGAAGGAGGATTTTTGAGTCGCTTCTTCCAAATTTCTTTTAAGTGACCCTGTCAAAATGCTAGACTGTTTCCTTACTAATCTGACTAGATTATATCCCAGGTCATCAATTTCACATAAGTTTTTCTTTGCCCTAACATTCATGTGCCCCAAGTTCTGGATTGCTAATTATTTAATCAGCTGTGCTTTATCAGTTTAATATCTTGGTTTCACTATTACAGTTTTGCAATCGCTTTATCAAAATGTCCTGGCTTAAGTAAACTTGAGGCCCATACAATGTGTCATCATCCAAAAAGCAGTCAGTCTTTATACCCCATTTTTGTACTATGCAAGGTCAATTTCTATTTTCCCAATTAAGATAAAGCTGGTTTATATTATGTGGGTAGAAAGTAAGCATTTTTTCATGTAATTAATTTGTTTCAAGTATTCATATTCACTTCTGTTTGCCCACAGGTTAAAAGAGGGCTGTGAAGAGCTGTGCCTTTAAAGAGGCTTTTATTGGAGCTAATTAGGATATGTTATTGTCTTGTACAGAGGCTTTTGAGTGCAAGTCAGCTGTAATCCAGGCACGGCGTGAAGTTAAATTCTGTCATGCTTGCTGTCTCAGAATAAGTATTGGCTCATGAAAAATGATAGTAAGTACTCTGTCCTGTCATATGTAGTTTTATTTTAAGCACTTACAGTAGACATTATAAAATGTGGGTTAAACTGTCCACATGTATTTTTCCACCTTTTTTCCTTTCAATTTCCCTTTGTGTGTGACAAATGAATTCCACCTTCATGACTTTTTTTCAAAGATACACTAGGATTCTTTCAGTCTTTGAGGCCAACAGGGAGTGTTTCACTCCTAAGTGAAGCACTTGGGCTTATAGTTTGGGAAGAGGAATAACAGATTCAAAGATGCTTCCCATAAGTTTGTGTGTCTCCATTTTCCATGGCAATTCATTAGCTGCTAGGAAAATGTAAATGGGCCCTTTGGAGCTATTATTTTGACAGCCTTATGCTGGAATTTTGTCTTAAAAGTGCTACTCAATGCAAAGTTATCTTACATGGATGTGGTTTGGCATATTTTAAGGTTTTGTGTTTGCTTTCTGTGTCAATAATATTTCTAGAAAAACAGCAGAGAAAAAAGCCATTTGTCATTTCCTCCCTTTTCTTTGTTTTAGATAGCAAGTTAAAAATCTTGTTTTGTTACTTTGGCTTATGATGTTCACTCAGTCATTGTTATTTAATAAAGTTGCATCTAGATGATTGCTTTTGTATATAACTGGATTTTTAAGTTCATTAGAGAATATTTTTGGTAGTTGTAAAACTGTGAACCACTGATACAGTATATATAATTTTTATGGCTGCAAAATCAGAAGAACTTTAGAGTCAGACTCTTTCCGCAAGAGGGTTTTTAATGAGGAAAATTATTTAGGTTTTTGGGGTTTTTTTCCTAAATCAAGGCTCTCTTACCAGTTCTATTGCTTTATCTTTCTGTGATGGCACTTCTCAAAATATGAGTTTATGTGTATTTCAGTTACCTCAAAGAGTCAGTCCATCTCCTGGGGTTTTTTTGTTTGTTTTTATAGAGTTCTAATGCAGATATAATTGTGTTAGCAGTGTTCTTTGTGCTGCAGCTCAGTTTAGAACTCACAGCAGCATTTGCAAAACCCAAACTGCTTTCCTTTCTTTTGGCATGATTGTACCAAAAATCAATCAATCAATCAATCAATCAATCAATCTTCTTCTTAACGAAAAGTGTTAATATGTCACAGTGTGGCTGTAGAATGCTGTGAAACTGACTCGGGCAGTCTGTGGGTCATGCTGGGTGTCTTTGGTTTGGTTTGGTTTTCTTAATTGTCTTTTCTTTTGAATGTTCACTGACTTTGGATCATATGTTTTTTAAACAAGATTCAGGCACTGGAGTCTTTCAAGCCAAGCCAGAAAAGTAGTTCCCAATAGGAATATTTGTGTTTTGTTTAAACCTACTCACCCAGAATACATTAAATGGGTCACTTCTAATCCGATATGTCTTTCAGAGTGCTGTAAAGTACATTGTAGGCTCATACCAGTGCTTCAACATTGCCTTAAAAACAAACAGTCCCAAAATAATAAAAAACCACAAATTCATACAAGTGCATAATATATTTTTTAATGTAGGAGTAGGAACATTTGTTAGATAAGGGAGAAGTATTGAATCATGCCATTCTCAAATAGCTACATTCTCATTAGAGTTGTACCTTGCTGCTGAAATTGTTTTAAGAAATCACTCACCTTGCTTATTTGGCTGATGTGTTTCCTTCCTGCCAAATACTTCTGCAACACCTGGATCACGTACTGTTAATTCAGTATGACATTCCCTTTTATATTTGATCTTGTCAAGAGAAAATTGTGTTGTGTTAATTTGAAGAGTATCACAAAGTGAGAGAAAAAAACAGAGCACTGATTTTTATATTTGTTCCTCACCTTTTCTACTCTTCTGCTCTTTCCCTTTGCTGTTGCTATTTGCTGTCCGTGACAGGAAGATTTTAGTAGGGTTAAATGATATTCCTAGATTTTGAAGTACTATGAGAATTTTTCTGTTTCATTTCAAGAATAACCTTTCAGACCCTTAGGAGTGGCAGTCAGTCATAAGGGAGTGCAGGAGATGGTGCAGCACCAGGCAGGGGAAGGGAGGTGGATCAGGGGTGGCAGCTGCCCAGTAGAGGCAGGGTGTGCAAGGAATGCTGGGCACTGGCTTGAGCAGTGAGGGCTGGAAGAACGTGAGTTGTGCAAGGTTGGCTTCTGGGGAGGGGTGGAGGGTGGTGATGCAGGAGCAAGTGCCAAAGCAGATGCTGATGTTGCTAGGAGCTAAAGCCCCCTTAGCAGTCTTTTGGCATCCATACATATTCAAACAGAAAACACTTGATTGAGACTCATAAAAAAATACGAGCCCTGAGAGGCCTGAAGTTGATTTTACATACATCTGGGTAGTTCCATGTAATTCAGAATTGGTTAGGTATAGGTGTGAACCCAATTCTTTCTTCCATTGATTTATACCACTGTCATGTTTTCTGCTTGGTCCACCTGAACAGGAATCTAAGTCTTAGCATTTACAATTCTAAGTAATAAAAATAGTGAAGCAAATTCACCCTACCTTTTTATTTGTACAGATTTAAAGTAAAGTTAGAAGTATATAGTTAAGTGAATTTAAGCTTACAGTTACGTTATGCTATGATCCCCTGGTGACTCAGATAATTGGAAAACTTTTTGCCAAGAACTGAGAATTTTAGTGTTTATTTTTTCTGCTATAAGGAGTATTCCCCAGGGGTCCTTGAGGGCAGTCAGCTGTGTATGTAACCTGCCTCCTAAGAATTGTGCTTACGGATACTGTTTAGCATGTCTCACTGAAAATTTTAAATGCACCTCTAGTTTACAGCACCTTGCAGAGGAAACTTGGCAGAAGAATATACTTGGTGTTTGCTGCAACATCCAGTTACCAGGTGTGTCAGTGTCTTAGTTTGAGGGAAAACCCAAAATGTTTACCAAAAAGCGGAGGAGAGGATTCCTCCACAATAATCACGTCACACTTTATTAAATTTAAGAAAAAGGAACTTTAATTAGAAAATTCATATAAAAAGGATAACTGTTCTTCACTACTATATATATACATATATATGTAGATATAGATATAACTGTAAATAGACCAGAGAAAACTACTCCCCCAGCACCAAAAGTAAAAAAAGAAAAGAGAACAACCCCCAAATGGTAGGTTCCTCCTGGAGCAGTTACATTTATGGACAGTGTCAGTGTCGCACCTCGGCTAGCTGAGAGGTGAATCCTCAGTCTTTTCCCAGCGAGTTAGAGACAAGGGTGAGCACTCACATGAACACTCTCTCTCTCTCCTTGTCCTTTGTCCCAAACAAAGAAGAAAAAAGCTGGGAGTGGAGTGGTGGTGATAGTTCTCAGGAAGGAAAGGTCTACAGCGTGTCCTGAAGGCAGCCATGACCCCTCTCTCTCTCTCTCTCGGGTCGTTGTCACGGCAGGACGGGTGGCCGCAAAGCTGCAGGCAATGGTGAAGCTGGGGCGGTGACCAGGCTGGCAATACTGAACCAGGAGAACAGCAGTGGCAAGAAAAAAAAAAAAAGCTCACCAACAGCAGGAGATGAGCAGCAGAGCGGCCTCTCTCTGACAGCAACACACACACAGCTGCAGCATTCAGCCAGAGCTGTGGATGTCCCCCAAAAACAAAAGAGAGAGTGCAAACCCGTTCCCTGCCACACCTTCCCCCAGTCTGCCCCCCACCCAAAACGATCAAGCAGGAATTGATAGCAGTTGACTACTTCTTTTGTTAACTAGTGGCATGGGGAATTAGTGGCAGGTAGAGAATTTTTCATTTTACATCCCAAAACTACAACAGTCAGGATAGGGATAGTGGTGATGATGGTGAAGAGAAGTAACTCGCAGTCTTTGGGGGTTGTTACTGCACAGGCTATAATGTCTTTTGTACTAGGGAATTAGGGAATTGTAAAAGTGGCAGTGTAAGAGCACTATGATCACTGTGGGCTAAGTGATTGTGTTATTACTGGGCACTGCTGTGAAATATGAAGCAGTCTCAAGAGCTCTCTAGAAGTAAATATAAAGCAGGTCATTCTAGGAATATTTTCATATGCTAAATACCATTGGGTTTTCTCCTGCTGGTGCTGTTTTGGAGAGGGGGATCAGAGATGGTTTCTCAGCATCCTAGATGTTTTGAGTTTACCTGCTGTGAAGCCAAATATTCAATGTATGCCATAATGATCCTTTAATTTGAGCATGATGACTGTGTAATACTGACAGAAGCTTAAGTAGGTAACCCAAAGGAACCTCAGTAAAGATTTCATTATAATTAACTCATTTGTCATTAACTGTGGTTTAGAGTTAATGTGAATTGAGAATTACATTGCAATTTACAAAAATACAAGATGAAAAATAGCTAGCAAGCCATCTGACAAGGAATATCTATCACTGCATGAGAATTAAAATCAGCAAAGCAAATGACAGGACTTGTTATAGCTGGTGACCTAACTTTTCTTCAAGCATCCGAGAAGCATGATGAATCCAGTGCAAACACAAGTGTGTATGTTTCTACATTTGCATAGTTTTAAATCACCCTTCCCACACTTTAAAATACTTGAATAGTTAACTTGCTGGCAGCAGAGTTTTGAATACTGTTTGCCATGACAGCTGTTTGGCAATTGGCTCTGTAGCACGGATGAAACAGCCGGCTTCTGGCAGGTTGGCAGCAGGTCCTGGCAAAGAAAATAAGCTAAAAAGAGGGAATGACCATGTCAGCTCAGAGGATCCCACTTGCTAAAACCTCTTAGCTGTGTGGTAGTTAACACTTGGTGCTGCACTGTCTGCTGGCTGTAGAATGCGGAAAATGTAAGTTAAATTTTAGAAATAGGCAGAGACCCAAAGTTGATTTGATTTGGGCATGTAGCAGTTGGAAGCAGGTGGTCTGCTGTGGTTTAAGCTTGTCATGCTCAGTTTAGTTTCACTATTTCACCCTTTTGCCGTGGTTATATCTAGCACAGTCTTGTCTTTGGAAACGGACACCTTGCACCTCACGGTAAAGAATGGTCTCTCCTCTGTGCTTACAGTCTTTGATACACTGAAGCTTTGATCACTTTTTGAGGCCCCATTTGAAATAGATATAATTAACAATGTTTACCAATAACCAACTTCTGTCGTGCTGAAGTGTATTTTTCTCATTCTTCTGCCACTTAGTGTTTGTTCTTTATGAATATTCTTTCACTGAAAGCAGAAGGATCTTTTTATAACCTTGAACATACTTTTGGAGACCCATGCATGTGGGGAAATCATTACCAGGCAAAAATAAAACTTTAATGGATGTGAAAACAGACTGCAAGCTTAAGCATCTGATGGGATACAGTGGGGAAAAAAAGGCCTCAGGCAGCTTGTAGAAGGGACATGTGCACTCTTCCAAGTTTCAGTTAAACCCTATCTCCAATTTTGCAGTGATTTTCATTTAAATGTGTGATTTCACTTGAGTCTGAAAGTGATATAAATCAGAAAATAAACATGTTAGCTTCCAGTTTGAACTGACTTGCATATTTTGTATGAGAACACCATAGGCTTTCACACACCTATTATCCTGTTGAAGAAGTGAGGAAGAGTAGGAAAATCAGCAGGCTGGAGAGAATTTCTAAGAGCACAAAGTGACTACTGCAGCTTTTAATTTCCTTAATAGACATAAAAACTAAAAATCTGGGCTTGGGATGCTTTAGCAGAAGCAATCACTAGATTTTAAAAAGAAGAGAAATCCAAGAAACGTTAATATGGAGATATGTCCATTTTGCAGCCATTCTCCAGAAAAGGTTGTTTTCCCAGGAAAAGAGCCTTTGACTGTAATGTTTGTATCCTAAATGGGAAGCGTGGTGCTAGTGTTAGGCTGTAGGTGAACTCTAGTGAAAAGTGAGCCCTTGATTGTCAGACAGTTTTCTAAATATTTGTATATTAGCCTTGGCATAATTTCCTATTGTTTCATTAAATGAAGAACAGAAGTGTTATTCAGGCAAATAAAATTTCCTTATCTGTCTGTCATGATCTTCCATTTTTTTCACACTGATACTGGAAGGAATACCATATGGATGTTTAAGGAAATATTTAGCTTGTATTAGATTATAATTAGAATAATCTATTAGAATTTTTATTTTCCATTAAATTCTTCTAAAAATAAAAAGATACCTTTCAGAAACAAACACTACACAAAAGGGAAAAAATATTTAGGAATAACATTATTTGTTCAATTTCTATAGGAAACTGAAAACCAATGACCTAAGTTTCTTGTCTCAGCTCTTGTCTTCTTATTCTCCCAGGCCACTTGCTTAGTGTCATCTCTTGGGAGTCAGGACCTCCAGCACAGGGAAATTCTTGAGACAGTGACCTGCAAGATGCCTCTGTGGTAGTGCTTTACTGGAACTGCAATCCCTAGAGACCTCAGGATTTGTGATGTGGAGGCAATCCAGATGGCAAGACTGCCTGGAGACACTGCAAGTTTTGTTCTCTTTCAGGTCACCAGCCAAGCTGGCTGGAAACCTGGCAGGCTTTTGACAGGACATGCTCCTCTTGCAGCCAAGTCATATATTGATGACCGCCCCATTGTCTATTCTATGTTTTGTTGTGTTTTGATGAAGAGATCTATTTCGAGATGTGAAAGCTTTTCCAAAAAAGAGGATGACTTAAATATAGAAGTTTCTAGAAAATTTTCCAGTTTCTATGAACTGGCATTGTATCCCAAGCCCTACCAGGCTACTTTTTATCCTGTTCCTAGAATGGACTGCTGCATGACCATCAGCTACAGTTCTCCATAACAAAATGCCAGTTTCAAAAATTCCCCTTGGATCAATTTGGAAATTAAGCAGAAAGTAAAATCTGGGTCTTGTGCTCTCTGTATAGACATGTTGTCTGACATCAAAGTACTGAAGCTGGTAAGGCTGGGATATGGCTTCTTTCTTATGCTGCCTTAAGTTTTCATACAAAAGGTAATACTCATTTTTCCTAATTTATCTTTCATATCTACTTTGTTCCCCTCCTCTCTGTATTTGTAGTGGCACACACCCTCCCTTTTTTTTCCCCCAAGACATGAAACTACTTGAAGTTAGAGGTCAGATCTCTAATTGTATAAATGCTCTCCAAACATGAGTTTCAGGAAATTAATAGATTTTTTTGTTTGTGTCTTTATTTTCATGAGTGCTAATGAAATTTTAAAGGTGATCTAGTCTAGCAGCTGTGGGTTTTGCCCAAATATCAGAGTGCCAGGAACTGATAGTTGCCTTTCATGAAATTGTCTCTATAGAGGTGGCTTTCAGCCCAAATGCAAACTATTTATGATGCTTAATGGTGCTGTGATGGTTTGCCCGAATGGATATTGGAAATGGATTTTTTTTTTAATTGCCAGGGGAAAAAAATACCAGCTAATATTTGACTAAAACTTGTATTACTGCAAAAAAGGTGATTGGCAACATGTTTTAAACAAACTTCAGAAAGATGACACCAGTGATCAATATTTGACAACGAAAATTGTTTCGGTGAGCAAGTCTTTATTATGCCAGAGAGATTAACACTAAGACATTATAATTATAATTTGTTGTGGCAGCTATATTTAAATCCATTTTTACTTCCTTCTTAATCTTTTCCTTATGTATACTTTGTAATGAGGAATTTGCATTCTGGGTCCTCTTTTTTTTTTGTTACTGTATTTGTACAGAATATGATACATTTAAACACAATTGTTCTGTCTTGATTTTTATTTTGCTTTGAAATAATTGCTTGCTGTCCTTTAAACCACATACAAATCTTTCCAGGATCAAGAATCACCTTCTTGCCAAATGGCCAGCAAAAATTTGAAAGTACAGTTTCATAAACTAGTTTATAAACGTTTTTCAAATTGAGCAGATGAATATTATTGTTTTAGCTTAACACACACACACACACACACACATATATATATGTTTTTTTCAGAGGTTTGCTTGAGTATGTCCTGAAATCTCTGCAGTACTCATTAAATTATAACTGAACATATTCCTCTTGGATTTGTTTTCTAATTGTATATTTTATGAGCAGCGTAGTGAATGAAAAACTTGTGCTACAGCTTTTCCTACCAGACTTAAAGAAATACATGTGACACACTCCTTGTAAAAAATGACCAAATGCTATAAATTCCCTCTACGCTATTTCTATTTAAAGCTTTATTGCCCCTGGACTCAGGAGAACAACTCTGTGTGAGCCCTTGTGTCAACAGCTTCAGTCTGCTAAGACAGTCTTGGGCTGCCTTGGGAATGCTTATATAACCTTCAGAGCACTCTGCAATGTGCCCAGAAATACTTAAACCTAGTGCAGCAGCTCTTTACTGATTTGACAAGACTCAGGCTTTGGAAAGAAGACACACTCATAGTCCCTGACCCATCTTCCTTCCTGTGTTACCTCTATTTCAGATTTTAGCAGCATCATAGTCTCCCTCTGTCCTAGGAATAGTCTTCCCCTACGAGACTTTACCTGGTGCTGTTCCATTTACCAGGTTTGCCTGGTGCACCTGATCCTAGAATTGAGGAGAGACTATGATTTAGGACAGGTGCCAGAAGGCCAAATACGTTAAGTATATCACTGCTACCATCACTGATCTTCACAGGGTCCCAGGGCACACATCTTCATTTTCTTGGAAAGATGAAGACTTTGGCGTTCCTTTCATGGTTGCACTGCCTTTAGGAACACATTTTCTGTCATTTAGCATGATGATTTTTCTCTCCCTCACTGAGACAGTGTTAGTGGTCAGGAAAGGTGATAGTAAAAGATTTGAGGAAAAAAGCACTAAATGCCACTGCAAGATGACATTCAGACCATGGCCAAGCCAGCTTCTCATCGTCTATCTGGCATCCTGGGTGTGAAACACATTTTAGGTGTCATTTGCAGAGACTCACATGGTCTGTAAAAGTATTTCAGAATGTGTTTCAGGTGGCTGTCAGCTGTACCAAGCGTACCAAGTGGAAAAGTGTGACTGTTGTGGATACATAGAACCTGGTCCATGAAGTGTCAAGGCGTGCCCTGGACAGATCTGGAGACCAATGTGTTCCTCTAATCCCATAGGATCTTCATATTCTCAGGCCAAGGTGAACAGGTCCTCCATATCAGGAACCTTTTCTCTGCCTACTTAGATACCAGTTGCCCAATCCAAGGGATGTCTTTCTCTTTAACCTTTGGTCCTTCTCTACTGTGTTAGTTGCACCTTGATCTTAACATAGCTTTTAATTTTGCATATCCTCCATGGTATTATCTGTGCTTGCTAGGCTTGAATAACATATTAGGAGTGGAAGTCTCTTCAGTAAGCTACTTGAGAAACGTCATACTGGATCTAAAACCCACTAGTCAGTGGAAACATTTTTATTACACTTTACTAGACACTAATTCAGCCTTTTGGTAATTACGTTTTAAAATTTAGTGTCTGTTTGAAAATGCAATAGGCCACAAGGTTGTGTTATAGGACTTGCTGCTTGTTTTACCAAAAAGTTAGATATTTTCACTTACGATCAAATTATGTAGTGTAATTGGTACAGAGCACAACTGGTGCTATGGTAATATCTTTGCCTCCTTGATTATTACAAAGCCTGATCTTGCTCTCCTCATGCACCCAGATTTTTCTTATGTCAGTGGGAATTTCACACAATTCAGTATACAGTAAGACCATTCTTGATTGTACATTCCATTTTAATGATTTGGTTTTAAAAGGCTTTGATTTAAAAAGCAAATAAATAAGAATGATTTTATAAGAACAAAGAGCGAGGATTACTTTTATCAGTAATGAAACTTCTTAAGATTTCATATGTAGTACAAGCTCTACCTAATACCCTCAGCAGTACAGGTTAGCATTCCTGCCTTATGTTTGCTGCTATAACTTACTGGATTTAATATTATCTTGACTCTAGTCTACTGCACATAATACTTCCAAGCATGCCTTCTAAGCTAATATATTCTAATGAAATAATTGTCCATGTATTTTGAGTATATGATATTTTCTTTTCTTTCAAAATGTTGCAGTTATTATTGCATGATCTAATAACAAGATTGTTTTACACAGAACAAACTAAAAATAACTCCTTTAATTTTATAAAAATGACATCATTAAAAGTCTGAGTTTAGTGATCTAATGTAGAAAATATTTTCCCAACACATGGACCCACTTGTAGACAAGATTACTCAAAAGTCTTTCCCTTCCTTAAGGTCTCTTTCATTAATAGCCCGATCTTGCAGTTCTGATGAAGCCTTTTGAAAACAGGTTTTCACTCATATGTTTTTTTTTCTGCTTTACTCAGATTTTTCCATGTCTTTTTGTTTGGTTGGTTGGTTGGTTTTTTTCCTTCTTATATCTCTCCCAGTGTTTTCTGGGCATCATTCATGATTCTTATCAAGGGCTGTTAATTATTTTCTAGTCAGGTAGAAAATTCTTTCTTTGATATTGTTTGTCTGTGCTTTAGGTTATGAAACTTTGTTTTGTTCATGTGGTAAGGACTTCTATCCCATCAGATAAAACATTCTTACTTAACACTGTAAACAACAATAATTCATGAAAGCAAATTAATTTATGCAGGTTTAAAGATATCAGCAATGTCAGGCCTAGGGTGAAAAGAAATGTAATGCAAATGTAATGGTTTATATTGTGTTTTGTGTTTTTCTCCCAGTGTTTGTGAATTGAAGGGAGCTAAGCATGTGAGAAATAAGATGTGAATGAAAGAGAGTAGTGTTTCCTGGTGCTTCTTCAATAAAATATATCATAACTATCTATATTCTGTGTTAAAAATGGTTTATTTTTCCAGTAACATAGCTAGTATTTTAGATGGGTGGCAAATAAGCGGCAATAGTAATCCACTGTTGAAGGTGTTCATATATTTTATAGGAACAGAGCATATATTAAACACATTAAATTACTTTGAAAATAGGTAATGATTTTTTCTTCTTTTGAAACTAACAAGAAAAAATAAAGCCGGAAACTCAAGTTACACAATTTACAGGTGTTTTCATTGATTTTACACATATGGTGTTTTGCTTAAAACACTTGGGTGTTTAAACAACCTCTATGTTTTCAGGATATTAAAGCTTCTCCAAATCTGTTCAAGTTGTTCAGAGATTCAAAGATACTGTTGAAGCTGATTGGCATGCCATTTTTCTGTAAAGGTACAGATAATGTTCCTTGTGCACATGATTTTCAGGTTTTGTACCCAGGTTACTTCCACAAAATACTGTGGAATGAGACAGGTATTCCCACTGATGACATTTCTCATATTACTCTATGTTTTCATAGCTGCTGCAGGAGAAGCTGTATCCAATTCACAGCAGTTCTCTCTATGCAGAAATAAATTACGTTTTATAGCTCTGTACCCTTCCTTCATGGTCCAACACATGAAAGGACTGTAAGATGCACGCATCTGGTGCCTTGTACTCACATATAGCTGCGTATATGTCTCGGGTAAATTTACATATGGCCTTTGTCAGCCTGAAACATAAGGCTGGTGAGGTGGCTGCTTGCTTGACTGATTGCAGCCATAGCACCTCTGCAGAGAATCAAAGGGGAGGTTGTGGTGCTGTGTTTTAGGGCAGAGATGTATAACTGTCTGATGGGGCTCTGAATTCAGTAAGTTTATGGGGCATCTGAATGGGACAGGTTGCAACACTATGTGATACTTTAAAATCCATCCGTTTGGGAGTTCTGCTAAAGCTCTGGCGGCATGACAGCAAAACTTGTTCTCCATTGCTCTTTAGGTGCTGCAGGTACTTGATTGCACATGTCAGTATTGGTGACAGGCAAGGAAGAAGGACTGTAGAGGGACAGCACCCACTAGAATCCCCACAGGTGCTCAGTAAAATTCCCCTAGACATTTACATTGTGTTCCTTAAGGTTAGAAAACCAAAAATTTCGTAAATTTCATGGAAGATGTGCACCCGTGTATGCTTCAGAACAAGGGCTAGAAAGTTTATACCATCAAGACTTACAAGCCCAGTATGCTTTTCTTATGGAGCAGATCATATCCATGAAATGGAAAATACTGATCATAGTAAAGTGGGAAAATGATAATTTACAATTCCACTTGAATTCAAGTTAAATACTTTTTTAAAAATTATTTTTCCTCCAGTTGTGTGGCTGATTCAGGAGAGAAATTTTCAGTAGATTAGGTGCTTCACAATCTTTGTTTGTACACCTTTCCATAGATTATGATTTATATATTAATTTCTGTGATTATGTATACTATATCTTCTATAAATAGCTCAATTCTTTTTTTGCTTTCAGCTGCTTGAAAGTAATGTCTTGTTGGTAATAATATATGATCTCTGTAAAATCTGATTTAGTTCTTCAGTACTCTTCTTGACATCTCAATGTGGACATACCATTTTCATGTGAAACTTTGATGTCAGTTATTTGCCTAGTTTACAGCCAACCATTGAGATGTAAATCTTACTTGTGAACACCTCTTCTCCATCTCTCAGTTGCAGTTAAATAACATGGATCATCTGAAAAAAAACCCTAAGCTTTCCTTATCTAGTTTATCAACAGAGAGCTGCAATGCCATAGAGAGTTAGAGAGTCTTTGTGCTGCCTTTCAAAACTTCAGTACTGTTATAGTTAAATTGTCTTCTTTGATGGGTTATTATTCCTTTCAGATGTAGATCTAAACAGAAACTGAAAGGAATATAGTCTGGCTCTAGCTCTCACACTGATTTCTTTCTTGACTACTTCATACTCTATAAAAACGAACACTGATGTTATTTGTGGTGCTCCTACAGGGGAATAAGTACAATTGGGTCATCTGAGAGCAGTACATGGACCATGACATTACCTATTCAAACTGTAGCCTGTGTGCATTTGCCAGCAAGTCCTCTCTGTGCACAACAAACCTACTGTTTCAGCAAGTTACACAAGAGATTTTGTCCTCAGATTTTGTTTAAAAGTTTCCTTATAATTTATGTGTATGAATATTTATAACAAGGCCCAAAGAGATACAGGAATTAACTGTAGAGATGCTCATTTTCAGAAAAGCATGTTACTAACATAATATACTAATCAGCAGGAATATTCCACAAGTGTCCTTCTTGGTACACAGCCACACAGTGAGAGGCCGGATCAGCTAAGCTGAAAGAGCTGTGCCCTTCTTTGGCTGAACGATAACAGAATGCAAATAAAAATACAACTCAAAGGCACCAAACCAGTAAAAGATCACAGTGGGGACAGGGACATCAAGGTTAGGGATCGTGGAAGATATTTTTAAAAGACATTTGGAAAATGATGCTTGAGAAAAAGTCAATTGGCATGTGTAAGGCAGACTTTATCTCAGGGTAATACATGTCAAAGCAGCATTATCTTTACCTCACTGCTGTCAAACCTCTGCTCTCCTCTCCCTCAGATTTTCATTGGAGAGAAAGAAAAGAAGTTTTTCAACCAGGATAGACACTGCTGCTGCAGCTTCCCAGCTACAGTACTCCTGTCCTGTCCAGCTCTGATCTCACAGAGTCCCACAGAATGTGCTTAGTTGGAAAGGACCCACAAGGATCATTGAGTCCAATTCTGGGCTCTGCTCAGGACCATCCCCAAGAGTCACACCATGTGTCTGAGAGTATTGTCAAAACATTTCTTGAACTCTGGCAGGCTTGGCATTGTGACCACTTCCCTGGGAACCCTGTTCCACTGCCCAGCCACCCTCTGGGGGAAGAACCTCTTTCTAATAACCAACCTCAACCTCCCCTGTCATAACTTCAGGCCATTGCCTTGGATCCCGTCACTGGTCACTACAGAGAGGAGATCAATGTCTGCCCCTCCTCTTCCCTTCACAAGGAAGTTGCAACTGCACTGAGGTCTAGCGGCAGTCTCCTCTTCTCCAGGCTGAACAGACCAAGAAACCTCAGCCACTCCTCATACAGCTTCCTCTCAAGGCCCTTCACCATCTTAACTGGCCTTCTTTGAACACTCTTTAAGAGCTTAATATCTTTCTTATATTGTGGTGCCCCAAACTGTACACAATATTCAAAGTGAGTCCACCCCAGTACAGAGCAGAGCAGGACAATCCCCTCTCTTGATCGGCTGGAATGGTTTGCCCGATGCCCCCCCAGACATGGTTGGCCCTCCTGGCTGCCAGGGCACTGCTGACTCATATTTAATTTGCCATTGATCAGGACCCCCAGGTCCCTTTCCATGGCACTGCTTTCCAGCATCTCATTCCCCAGTCTGTCTGCACAGCCAGGATTGTCCCATCCCAGGTGCAGAATCCAGCACTTCCCATTGTTGAACTCTGTGTGGTTGGCCAGCCCTGCTCAAAAAGCAAGAGATCTTTTGTGATGACATCAGCTTACTCTTTGAGAATTCTGGGATGAATCCCATCAGACCCCATAGCTTATTTCAGTCAGGTACAGCTCTGCCCCTTCTTACCCTTTAAGGCTTCTAACACACAGTCTTTCCTTCTGTGTCCAGCACGCCATTGCCCTAGGAGGTATCTGGTAATGAGGATGATTACTCCGATGTTTTGCAGCAAGATTCCTGTCAAACATCATTTTCAGGAACTGATAAGCTACCACCTATCTTCAATACACAGAGCCAAGGGCCTGCAGATCTCTGCTTTCCTTCTTTGCTGGCCCTTGCTATGCTGCCACTGTGTTTGGGAACCCTGTGGGTGGGCTGAGCCAAAACCTGAGGGCTGATGTCTCTGACATTGCAGTCCTGGGGCAGTTATCCCAGACTGTGAGTTGTAAAGTGGTGGACAGCTGGAGCTGGACTGAAGTATGTGCTTCTGAGAGCTCTACAGCTGTCAGCCAGCCGCTCACCCTTCTCTCTGGTTTCTCTACCCTTGATAGTTTGGAGCAGCTGGTGCGGGTGCAGAGAGAACAGCTGCAGGTTTGCCTTTCTCTTCCATCATGACCAACTCAGGGCACACTTGCCAGTAGGACTAGGAGCAGTGCACCCTGAGTGCCTTCTCGCTCTCTTGCTTTCACTTCTCTGATACTGCATCCTCGCTGCTGCCAGTGTTCTTCTCCAGCACCATTTCTTGCCATCCTGCCTGCTGATAAAATATGAAAAAAGTATTGTCAAGTGTCCAGGATGTGATCATATGGAGAAAAGCCAGAAGAGTAAATTACAAACTGCCTTAAATCAGAGTAACTAAACTCCCTAACACTTGTTTAAAACCTGGAATTTAAAAAGCCTTTTCTGGGGAGGAAATCATTTCTTTGTCCACTGCATACCCCTGTGAGTATGGGGAGAAATATCTGTGGAGAAGGTGGTAGCTTCCAATTGTTTATCCCTGGCTTATTTGTTGCAGAAGAGTAGCTAGGATTTCTTTCAACAGCTGAGGCATTCTAGGTGCACCTTGCTCCCTTCATGTATCAAATAGCATTTTTGAACCACTTGACCTATTTTCCGCTCACTGTCATGGTTTGCAGCATCTCACAGAGCATCCTGGGAGCTGCAGGACTCAGTTTACAGGTGGAAGATCACTGGGAAGCTGGGGGCTGTCAGCTCATCAGAGGAATAATGTGAGGTAGCCATCAGACAGCTGTAGCTTGTAGAACTATGTTTGCTTATGCTGACAACTTAGATGGCTCACTACAGTGATATCTTACATCCTGTGTTAAAATCATAATTGTTTTCACTAAAGTTCTTTGATGTTGACTAACTACCTTGAAATTGCTTTTAGTTTAAGATAAATGTAAACAGAAATATTTATTTATCACATAAAAAATAAGTTATAGTTTCAAATACACACACACAAAAATAAACAAGAACAAACAAGAGCAGCAAAAGAAAGATTAGCTATTAGTTTGTTGCTAAAAAGTTGAAATCTGAAAAACCTCCCTCCTTCTCTCCAGCTGACTAGTAGTAGATTTCCTGAGCTGTATTGTCAAGGGCACTGCTTTTTTGGCCTTACATCTCAGATTGCATTCATCAGATTACACCAACTTTTAGCACCAGTTTGGGGGTTTTTTTGTTTTGTTTTTTTTTGGTTTTTTGGGTTTTTTTTGAGGGGGAGATCTGCAGGGGTCACAGTCACATTTGTACCTCTCGGGAGTATATTAATGTCACTTATCCAGGCTGTAGTTCCGTAACTCTCCTGAGATATGATGTCTCTTTGGCACATTGGGAGCTGTCCTTTTTACTCCATAAATCAGTCAGCAGCAGCTTAACTCAGTGATGAAAATTTTCTCATCTGCCTTGTCACCCCCAGTCTCACTGTGAAATAATCTGTATCTATTGATCATATTTTTTATCACCTTTTATGTAGGTTATTTGATCTCATAAGTTAGTCTTTGAAAGACTCTGTTTGCTCACTCTTTGACCTGTACTGACTTTGAGGTATTCTGAATGTGGTTATGCATTTCAGACTGAACCTCAGAAAACCATCTATGACTTGTCTTCTGTATTACGTATGGTATTCTAATCATGAAATCTTAATATCATAAAGCTTTGGGGCTTTCCATCTTATTGTTGGTATGTCTATGTGCTAAGTCTTTATAGCTGTTTTCGTATGTTTAAAGTCTATTTTTGAAATTTGCTTCTGATAATTAAATCCATCCTAATATGAAACTGTCCTTGGCAAACATTCTAAGTGTATGTTAGTTTCAGATACTATTATGTTCAGGAAATGCTAATATTTTTTAGCAGATGTAATGATTTGTCTACTTAAAACATACAGAACTGAATTCAGTAAACCTATGTCAATGCAATGTAGATGGAAGATCTATAGGGGTTGATAGTAAAAGGTGCTGATCTCCACTCTTGACTTCCACCAAGGTAATAAGGTTGGACCTAGATGTGGTGAAAAAAAATCCCACTAACTTCTCTAGACAAATTAGTACTACTTAGTGCTGTGCTGTCTTCCAATATGACAAGAATATGTTGGTAATGATAAGGAAAAGTTGTTTGGGAATGACAAAGATGTAAAAAAATGGATAAATGCATAGTCTCCAATTAACACCAAGCAGAACAGGAGCACTTGGAAGATGCTAAGCAAATTAGTCTTGGTGTGCTATGTGTAATTCCTAATTCTTCTTTCCAAGATAGCTCATGGATGTAATTTTCCAATAATCTTAGGTCATTCACTTGAAAATGTTTAGCTTTGCTCCCTTTGAAGGCAATGGTGAAACCCCTACTGATTTCAAGGTTAAAATGAAAGAATTCCTTATAGTCAGCCCCAACTTGTATGGTTTTCTCTTCTAAAAATTTACAGCATTGAGTGGCAATCTGTGGAGATTTCAACATTGTGGTAGTTTTAGCAGGCCTCAAATTAGCAGGCTCAGAGAATCTACGTAGATTAGGAAAGACAGGTATCACCTGACTTAAGCAACCAAAGAAATATTTCATAGCAGATGATGCAAACCTGAGACAAGTGAGAGGAATTTCTCAGTTTCACCCAGCAAAGAACAGAAAGAAAGAATAATAATCAAACGTTTCTACTTCCCTGAACTCAAACAAAATGCAAAGTAGTGGTGGCCACAGCAAAGCACAGCACAGCAGGACAGCAGCAGCATGTCCTGCTCTACTGCAGGCATGATGGCAACTGAGAAAACACTTCCTGCTCCTGTATTCATATCTCAGGTTTGCATCATCTGGGATGAAATATTTCTTTGGTTGCTTAAGTCAGATGACAACTGTCTCTCCTAATCTGTGGATTCTCTGAGCCTGCTAAATTGAGGCTTACCTAAAACTAAAGCCAAAATTAACACATTTGGCTAAGGGGTGAATGAAATAATTTCTCACGAAGTTTGCCCTCTGCCAGCCTGGCAAGGTGATAAAGGCTTTTTTTTCTCTTTCAAGAAAAACTCCAATAAAACTGAAAGGAAAAAAAAAAGCCTTATAAATTGGATGAAATGATGTAACTCACCCTGCTGGATAACTCTTCTTTATAGACATATTTTACCTTATTGTACTTATGTATTTCTTTTTGTTACTTTCTCAGGTGTCCCTTGCTGTTTGAAATAAAAGGTAATTACTATTGTATTTTCAAGAAAATAATATTAGAATAGTAACTCTTTTTGTAATACAATGTTTGATAAAAAGAGTAAGTTCATTTGAGGGCAAAGAAATTAATCTTCTATTTGTCATGAACAGCCAGCTATTCGAGTAAGAAAATAATTGCATTATTCAGTAAGAATAGGTTCCATGGATTTTTAAATCATTGTGGAATGAAATGTATTATGAAATACATTATTATAATATACCATGAAGTACATTATTATAACAGAAAAACTGAGTTCCAGCTATCTGAATTTGAACTAAATTTACATCATGTGCTGATCATGATTGATGGTCTAGTGGTATTTGCAGTAACTGTACAAAGCTGGTGTACTTTTTGTTTGTTCACATGTAAACCAGCTGTTTGCTGACTTGAGGAATTTTGCTTTTATTTCTCATGTTTGTACAAAACACGGAAGTCTGATCTGAATATTTCATTTATTTCTGTTTGAAGGAACTGATTATCAAGGCATCTTGTATTTACTGATTAATCCTCAGTGCTCTCGATACCATTCTCAGTCTGTGTTTGAGAATTCTCCCTTTTTATGTTCTTGCTCACTGGCATCTCAGCTGTGACCTCTTTTCCACCATCTTTCTAGCTGCCTTTGTTTATAACCTGCCTCACTAACTTCCCTTTTTTTGACCTCAGATAATTTTATTAATTTACTGCTTTCTTACTGTTGGTGCCTTTAAGTCATCTTATTGTGCCTCTGTTTCCTCACTTCTTTATATACTTTTCTCATTTTCCCTCTCCTTCACTGGCAGCTGCCTAATTCTTGTCAGCTCCTTACCTGTTCTACACTAATTTGAAATTAGATGTAATTCTGTTTACAAGAGGAATGCAGTAAATTCTGCATCTCTCTCTTGTGCAGAGTGTAGTAAATTCAGCATATCTCTCTTGTTCACTGAGTTTGACTTGTCCATGTCATCTTCAAGCAATGTCATGGTACCTGTTTTGAGCTGACCCTGTCTGGCACACCAGGTACCCACTAAAGCCTCTCACTCCCCTCTGCAACTGCACAGATGAGAGAAAATACAACACAGGATTCATGAATTGAGATAAGGACTGGGAGAGATCACTTACTGATTGCAGTCACTGTCAAAACAGCCTTGAAGTGGGGATATTAATTAACTTTATTACTAATACAGCAGGATAATGAAAAATAAATCCTAAAAACACCTTCCCCCCACCCCTCCTTCCCAAATCCTACCTCTACTCTCCCCAGTGGTGCAGGGAGATGGGGAATAGGGATTATGGTCAGTTGTATCTGCCACTGCTCAGGGAGAGGAGTTCTTTCCCTGCTCCTGTGGGGTCCCTTCCATGGGCAACAGTCCTCCTTGAACTTCTCCAATGTGAGTCCATTCCATGGGCAACCGTTCTTCACAAACTGCCTTCACATTTCCGTGGGGTGCAGTCCTTCAGGCACAGGCTGCTCCAGCATGGTTTCCCCACAAGGCCACAAGTCCTGCCAGGGAAATCTGCTTCAGTGAACTCCTCTCTTCACAGGTCTGCAGGTCACTGCCAGGACTCTGCTCTGGAATGGGCATCCCACAGGGTCACAGCCTGGAGCACCTCCTGCCCCTCCTTCTCCACTGACTTTGGTGTCTGGAGAGTTGTTCACATGTTCTCACTCTGCTCTTCTCTGGCTGCAATTTTCATCTGCCCAACAAATTCATTTTTCCCCCTTCCTAAATATGTTACAACAGAGGTGCTACTATCATTCCTGATTGGCTCAGCCTTGGCCAGCAGCAGGTCTGTCCTGGAGCCAGCTGGCATTGGCTCTGCCCTCTGTCCCCTGGACATGAGGGAAGATTCTGGCAGCTACTAAAACCTGCCAGACAAACCTAATATAGTATCTTATATCAGGTAAAAACTCGTTACGATTATACTCTTTGATTTGATTATTGTTCTTATCAACTCTTCTGTGGTCTTTGTGGTCAGAACAATGAATTTTTTAACATTGATGCAGATAAAGGAAAGAAGAGGAAATAAATAAACACATACATTAGAGGCTGGAGAGGGTGCAGAAACAGGGAGACTATCCCAGCTGCATTGTTGCTACACTGTGCACATCTGGCAGCACAGCCAGTTTCATAAAAGTGACATATAGTTTTCTGTATCTTGCACACCTTCCCTCCACAAGTCCCACTTATTCTTTGTGCTTTATAAGAAAAGACTGGAAACCAAGTGTGCATTAACAAAATCTTCTGCAGGGCAGATTTTGGCCTATTCAAAAAACTAATTCAGAGTATACCCTGGGAAACAGCCCTTGAGAACAAGGGGGTCCAGGAGGGATGGACA
>JAWWLZ010000001.1:96130552-96152948 GCA_035041345.1 Poliocrania exsul | reverse complement strand
AATATTTAAACTGGGGAAACATCAATATAACTTCTAAAACCCCTATAGTCCTGGTTCAACTGCTGCATAGGCTCCCCAGGATCTTGGATCTCCACGTCTTCATCCACCCAACGTTTATAATATCGTTGCCATTTGATGAATTCCTCATCTTGCTGGTCTCCTCCGACACCCTTCAACATGTGTCGGAACATTCTGCTGACAGCAATATGCAATGCTGTTTTCTTTGCATTTAAGCTTTCACTTCTTTTGCAAAATCCTCTAATGATACTTACCAATGTAATGAAACTAAATATTTTATATAATTTTAAAAAAAAAGCAAACAATAGAATGAGATATTCTAAAAGGAAAGGCCAGTTGAGGTTACAATCTGCCAGATGTCACCTCTTGAAAAATGTGTGCCTTTCTTCCGTTCACCTGGTCGCTGATATTCATATTTGAGCAGTCAACCACATATTTTTGGCACACAGACACCTGGAGAATGGGAGAGTGCACAGTGCCTTGCTGCAGGTGAGTGTGTGCTGCCCCATGGACTTGCATAGTCCAAAAATATAACTGAAAGGCACAGACCTAATCTATTGTGTAGCATTGCAGACTCTTCCTTGTCAAACAGTCCCATATGAACTAGTGCATTTTCGGAGAGAAGAAATCACAGATGTGTTAACCATACAGACAGCAGTACTGTTCCCAGTTAGTCTGATGTAAAGATCAAGTCAACAGCTTGCAGCATTCAAGAGTCTGTCCTGTACCTTAATACTCTCTGTAAATGCCTATAGAATTATCATAGACTCATAGAATGAACTGGGTTGAAAGAGACTTCCGAGATCATCAATACCACTTAATCCAACACCACTGTGATTACTAGATCATGGCATTAAGTGCCACATCCAGTCTCATCTTAAAAACCTCTAGTGATGAAGAACCCACCACCTCTCTGGGCAGGCCATTCCAATGCCTGGTTATTGTCACTGTAAAGAATTTTTTTCTAATATCCAACCTAAACCTCCCCTGCAGAGCTTAAGCCTGTGCCCTCTTGTTCTACTGTTGGTTGCCTGAGAGAAGCGGCCAACCCCCATCTGGCTACAACATCCTTTCAGGTAGTTGTAGAGAGTAATGAGGTCACCTCTGAGCCTCCTCTTCTCCAGATTAAACAACCCCAGCTCCCTCAGCCTCTCCTCATAGAACTTGGGCTCAAGTCCCTTCACCAGCCACGTTTCTTTTCTCTGGAGCCACTCCAGCCCCTCAATATCTTTCCTGAACTGAGGGTCCCAGAATTGAACACAATACTCAAGGTGTGGCCTCATCAGCGCTAAGTACAGGGGAAGGATCACTTGCTTCATCCTGCTGGCCACACTATTCATCATACAGACCAGGATCCCACTGGCCTTCTTGGCCACTTAGGCACACTGCTGGCTCATGTTCAACCTGTTAATCCAAACCCCCAGGTCTCTTTCCACCTGACTGCTCTCCAGCCACTCTGTGCCCAGCCTGTAGCGCTGCATGGGGTTGTTGTGGCCGAAGTGCAGGACCTGGCACTTGGCCTTGTTGAACTTCATCCCTTTGGAATCAGCCCAACTCTCCAGCCTATCCAGATCCCTCTGCAGTGCCCTCCTTCCTTCCAGCAGGTTGCCACTTCCTCCCAACTTGGTGTCATCCTCAAATTTGCTATATAGAACAGTTCGAGTTGAAAAGGACCTTTAGAGGTCATCTAGTGCAACTTCCTTTTGCAATCAGCAGGGTCACCTTCAACTAGATCAGGTTGCTCAGAGCCTTGTCCAGCCTGAACCTGAATGTTTCCTGGGATGAGTTCTCACAAGGGCAAAGTAGAGGGGCAGGATCACCTCCCTTGAACTGCTTGCCATGCTTCCTGTACTGCAGCCCCGGACACAGTTGGCTTTCTGGGATGCAAGCACACCTTCCTGGCTCATGTCCAGCTTTTCATCCACCAATAACCTACAGTTCTTCTCGTCAGGGCTGCTCTCAAGCCATTCATCCCCCAGACTATACTGATACTGGGGGTTGCCCTGACCCAGTTATAGGACCTTGCACTTAGCCATGTTGAATTCTCTCTCTTATTCCTTGCAGGATGGAGGATGTAGTCTAACCTGTCACATAAATGCTACCAAATTCCATCATCCTAAATTTTTATTCTGGCAATTCAATGGATAAACACATATATTAAAATCTGAAATGAGATAGATCCAAATACTTTTTCTTCTCATATTGCTTAAGGCAAAATCAGAGATGCTTACTCTTCCTTTTTCCTCTGTCCTCTGAAAAGCATTATTTGTCCATTTCTCCCATAACCAGTGTTTACCAAGAGTCCTCCTTGTTTTAACCAATGTGTTGGTGGAAGCATGATGTTATTAGACATGGCAGTCCGCCTGCATGTCAGTACCACCAGAGATGAACTGTCAGGAACGTCTACACCAAAAAGTATTGCTCAAAGGGATTTTTGTCAGATTACTTGACACTTGCTCATGAACTATGACTAACATTGCCTCTTAAAACACTCTATATATTTATTTTATAAGCCATATGGCCCAAACTGGCCTAGTGTTGTATAGGTGTGAAAGACAGTCTGGGTGGATTTAATTACTTTGGACTTCTGAGCTTTACAGAAAAAAGTTTCCATAGCAAGGTAATTACTGTATTGTGTTTGATATAATTTATCCTTATTTCCCCCAGTTATTTCTTGATTTTTTTTTTTTGGCATTATTTTGGAAAACTATGTTTTCAGTAAAAAAAACCCCACACATAAATAATTAGTTCTGCAAAAGAATTGCAGTGTATATTTTACCTAAAACCAAATGTGAAATATGTGGCTGTTAGGAGCTGAGAGATTTCACCTAAGGGTTTTGCTAATGGATCACTGGAAGCCTGTGAATATATATCTTTCTGCTCTTATGGGAACTTTGCAGAATAGTTAATAGAATCTGAATTAGTTATCCTCACTAATTAGTTAGACCCTTTTCCCTTTGTAGTCTCCCTTTAACACTTTGTAGCTGTTAAAAATGCTATGTATACAAAATAGTAGGTGAGAACCCTTTCAGATGAATAAAAGATTTAAATATGGCTGGGCTATCAGTTCCCCTTTACAAGGGCTCTCACTCAGTGAAGTGTTGACTGTGGTAAGCATGATGCATGGTAAGCAAATGTAAGTCTTCACTGAGTACGGTTCTCTTAAATTATTTTTTGATTCTCTAAAAATATTTTAGTATAGTTCTGGTGTGTGTTTCTCACAGAAGTAGTAGGCAAATTCATGGGTGACTGTTCTTGGAAAAGTAATGCAGGAATTGTTCTCAGAGGATGCTGCAGCCTGGGTGTTTAAAATACAATGCAGGTCTGCCTTTTGTGTGCCCTTAATCTGAAACCAGCTAATGCGTCAGTATACATTGACTTTTTATTGCATAGTGTGATAAATAATTGTTTGGACTTGTTCTTAGTGATGCATTTTCTTAGATGTTTTGTCTTACAATCAGTGATTAAAATGTCATTAGGCAACATGTGCACAATCATGATATAAAGCTTGCAGAGCTTGCAGTTTCTTCTGACATAAATAGTCCATCTGTAAAAAAAGATGCAATGCAATACAAAGAAATGATAAAACAGGAACATATCAGTAAGTGTACACATGAGCATGTTTTTAGCTCAATGTAAATGAACCATGCATAAACCATGAGACTCTGAAGATGGCTGTGAGCTCTATCCTGATTTTTACCTTATAACATATGAAAAATTATCTGTGATGCTAAAAGATGGTTATTTTTGGCAACCTATATCAATTTCCTATTCACACAGCAACTGGTGGCAACTAAAAATAATCCTGGTTTAGTACTAGCTAAGAATCTGGTCACATTTGGCACATGAACAACATGCACAAATAAAATTTAAGATCCCCTGCTCTGCTATTTCATTCGAGCCCACTCATCAAGCTTAGTTTGCTGCCATTTGAAAGCTATTGAAAAGCCATTAACTGGCAGGACTGTGAAAGCCGCAGTGCAGCAGCACACCTCAGTGCTGGAAGAATGTGGCTGCAAGTGCACACCAATTAAATCTTTCTATTCCGGGGGATGTGGGATTAGGAGCGGTGTCAATCAATTGTGCTACAATAGCACGTGCAGCAGTCATGGTTCAAGACGCAGAGAGGTTTATCGTAACTCCAGCAGCCGGGTGAGGATGACTTGGAAGCCTCTGCAAGATCCTGAAACAGAACCTACGTTAAATAATGTATTCTGAGGAATACTGGATACCTGAGGAAGGGCTTTAAATAATGCATTTTCTGGGCATGACAGTTGTAACAGAAGAGAATGCTGAAACCTGTAGCAAGACTACAGCCTGAGATGAAAGAATGTCTCATTACCATTTTATCAAATGCTGTAAGTAACAAAATGGTTATTCTGCTTTTAAAGCTGTCTTTTTATTTTCTGAGGTGTGTCTTTTCAATGCATATGCAAAAAGTCAAAGGCAGATGCTGCATGATGTCAACGTAGTAGTGGGGAAGGGGAGTTGTTACTTTGCATGTGAATATGCAGGCAGAGCCCAGTGTTTCTTTTTTTCTTCTCTGTTCAGAGGCAACTTCATTGTGTGTGTGATAAAGCTCTCATTCTGAACTTCATACTGCTCAGCTTTTAAAACTTTTGTTTAAATTAATCACCAAAGAATACAATATCTGAAAAGAAGAAATGCCATTCACAACATTATGTTAAGAACGCCTTTAAGGACAACCTTGGACATGGCTTTCACACTTTGCAAGGGTATACAAGTGAGATAGCTTTATAATTATGAGCCCAGCTCATCATCTACTATAGATCAAATGTTTGTATTCCCTCCTTATCAGAATATTTAGCTATTTGGTGTGACAGACTTAAAAAAATAATGATGAACTTTTAACCTTGAATCAGGCAAGCTGCCTCCTTAAAGACATCCTGAAATTGGGATCTTTGCTAAATGTATTGATTCAATGCAGAACAAATTCTTAACAGCATTTTTTTTCAAGGCTGCTCTTCCTAGCTGCACATTTTTCAAGCTTGTAGAATTTGCCTTTTAAAGTATCCAGGGGCTGAGTGGAAATTGAGGGGTTTACATCAAATAAATGAATTATTGTTTAGATACTTGCTTTAGACAGCCAGCAGTAGTTTGATAACCATGGATATTTTGTACTGAAGGACTTGGAAAACTTCAGACTTCTAGTGATTATGTCACAGTTTTTACATGACAAATAGCAGATTATTGTAAAAGGTTTTCTCTCCAGATTTTGGTCTTTGATGACTGAAGTGTACCAAGGACATTTTTGAAACTATTTACAGTAAAGAAATGAATAATGTTGTTCCTTGCTGTTTAAATATGGAATTAGGTGCCTTGGAATTATTTTAGTAATTCAATGAAAAATTATTTCTGTGGGTTTCTTGTCTGGATTCAATGGGACTGGGTATGGACTGTTTTCAAAGCTACTGGGAATTACAAGCCTATTTATGCAGAGAAGCACAGATTAGTTTTACTGCAGTTTTAAAGGTGCATTCTAAGAATAAGTCTTTGAGCTTGTATCGAGACTTGATAAATGTAAATGAGGAATTTGCAACATAATAACTATCTTGAAGATGTCAAAAAACTATTGTTCTGTCTTTATTCATTTTAGAATGACTTTTTTAGCGTGAAACTGTAGCACATCTATATAGTCATGTGAGTATCAATAGCATATTAAATAAGTAACTCTTCATTGAAACTATAGGAAAGAGATGAGTATGACCTTGAGTATAACGAAGAGATCAGTATAACCGTCTATTAAAAGGAAGCAATTGATGAGTACTTGGGATGTGCATTGCATTGATTAGAGGTCAGAGATGAAGGACTAAAACACGTCAGAGGGAAAGGTGAATGTACAACATTAGTTTTGTGTATATTAGTTTTGTGCTTCCTCTTTTTTTAATTTGTAGTTTTGATTAGTTATTTCTCAGTAAATTGGGGTGTTTTACCACATAGCTCTTTTCCTTTTAAATAGTGTGCTTTAGAAGGCAACGGGTGTTGACTGGAGCCTGACAGGATAGCATTTTACTGCCTCTGCTTTTAGAATTGGCTAAAGAGCTTCCATTTCTACTTGCAATTAATGAAGGAGAAAGACTTCCTCTGTGATGTTCCTCTGAGTGTTATTATTTGACTTAACATGCCAATATGTTTCTGATACTTGTGTTTGGCAGACAGCTAGAATCAAAGATGAGCATGGTGAACAGCTGAATCTCACAGAGGCTGGACATTACTCTTCACATCCCACTTTCCTTTTAATCCATTTCATCAGTGGATTAAAATGGTTTGTGTATCAGAAGGAAAAGGCATTGAACTAGAGGAAGTGTCTCTTGGTCTGCTTTGGGGATAGGAGAAGTAGCTAAAAGCCACAAATTAATGGCACTTTAAAGGTAGTGTTTTATGAACTGTAGTGTTATCCACCTGGCTTTTGCATGTGTTTGCATTTTGGTTGTTTTTTTTTTAATTTCTGCAGGAATTAGGTATGGAGATCTTAGCTGAGAAGAGCTATTCTCTATAGTGTTAGTGCCATTTTACTAATATTTTTTCATGTATTCAGTGCATTACTCCCATTAGAAGGCTATGAAAATGACATATACTTCACCATTTTAGTCACCATCTTGTCATAGAACCTTTCAGACTGGAAAGATCCAATGTTGAAGGTCTCCAGTCCACCACAGAATCATTGAGGTTGGAGAAGACCTCTGAGGTCGAGCCCAGTCATTAACCTAACACTGCCAGATCCAGCACTAAACCATGTCGTTAAGAACCATACCTACATGTTCTTTGAACAGTTTCAGGGACTGTTATTCCACCACTTCCCTGGGCAGCCTTGAGCACCCTTTCAGTTAAGAAATTTTTCCTATTATCAAATCTAAACTTCCTCTGGCACGACCTGGGGCTGTTTCCCCTTGTCCTGTCACTTTTTACCTGGGAGAAGAGACCAACATTTCCACCCTACAGACTCCTTTCAGGTAGTTTAGAGAGCAGTAAGGTCTCCCCTGAACCTCCTTTTCTTCACTCTAAACAACCCCAGGTCTCTCAGCCACTCCTCATGAGACTTGTGCTCAAGACCCTTCCCGAGCTCCATTGCCGTTCTCTGTATATGCCCTCCTGCTCTAAGCAGGGGTAGCTGCGTGGACAAACCAGACTTTCTGGAGCCGTGTCCAGTGAGGTCTTTCATCTCAGTAATACTCTGGAATTACACCTGCTGCAGCCATGGTATTGTCTTTATCTGGCACCTGCAGCATTTAACACAGAAGCCGTATGTGTGTCTGCCTGTTTGAGCAGCTCATGTTGTCACTAGTCATGCCCATCTCCTTTTTGCAGCCAAGTATCGCTGCTGCTGTGAGCTGTCCCTGCCTGTAGTAGCTAGTAGCTTCTCCTTGGCAATCTGTGAGTGTGAGCCATTCAGAAGACAGAAGTGTGGTGTATAGGAGAATATCACATATTATCTGCCAGCTGCTGGGTACCATTTTATCTCGATGATTTATGTGACAGACTGTACAAATTAATGTTATTTTGCAAATTATGCAGCACCTTGCTGCTATCTTCTCTCCTTTGTATATCTAGTTATGACATAAATATCATCATTTACATGTTGTGGCATTGGTTTTCCATCTGTGCTCTGGACTTCCTCTGAGGGATCTGGAAAGGTAACTAAGAGAAACAGTACTTTACTAAGAAGGCTTAAGCTCATTACTCAAGAGTCTGATTTCTGCTGCAAAGGTGTCTGATTTCTGCTGCAAAATGCTATAAAGGTGCATAAATGCAAACAGAATTGAAACCTTGACTTAAGGAGTTACAGTCATGCCATCTGGAAATCTGAGCCAAGTGAATTTATCCAAATATTAGGATCATGAAATCTGAACATCAGAGTCTACTTCTATTCTTTCTGGTATATCTCTACTTCCAGTTCATTTATCTCCTTTGTATGAATTATGAAACACTGAATTGTGCTGTGTTAGAGAGCAATGGTTATAGACATCTGTGATTGAAATATTAATTAGATGTTTATTTGTAAATTTAATTTAGGATTTGAGACAAGATATGAAATAAATATAATTTTTCTCTTCAACATCTAGCCTTTATTACGTTTAGCATCTGACTACCTGGAAAGGATTGTCTGTAAAGAAAATTAAAGTAGAAGAACATAACGTTATAGAACAGTTTGAATTGGAAGGGACCTGAAAGATCATCTAGTTCCAACCTCACCACCATGGACAATACCCCTTCCATTAGACCAGGTTGTTCAAAGCCCCATCCAACTTGGCCTTGAACACTTCCAGGGATAGGGCATCCACAACTTCTCTGGGCAAGCTGTTCAAGTGCCTTAGCTCCCTCACAGTAAATAATTTCTTCCTGATACCTAATCTAAACCTGCCCCCAATCAGCTTAAAGCCATTCCCCCCTGTCCTGTCACTACATGCCTGTGTAAAGATTCTCCAGCTCTCTTGTAGCTCCCTTCAGGTACTTACTTGAAGGCCACTATAAGGTCAACCCAGCCTTCTCTTCTCCGGGCTAAACAATCCCAACTCTCTCAGCCTGTCTTCATAGTAGAGGTGTTCCAGCCCTGTAATCATCTTTGTGCCCCTTCTCTGGGCTTGCTCTTACAGGTCTATATCATTCTTATGCTGGAGGCCACAGAGCTGGATGCAACACTCTGTATGGGGTCTCACCAGAGTGGAGTAGAGGGGCAGAATCTCCTTCCTTGACCTGCTGGTCACAGTTGTTTTGATATAGCCCAGGATATGATTGTCTTTCTGGGCTGCAGGTGGACATTTCTGGCTCATGTCCAGCCTCTCATTCACCAGCATCCCCAAGTCTTTCGTGGTAAATCTACTCTCAGTCTGTCCATCCTCCACCTTGCATTGATACCAAGAGTTGTCCCAGGCCAGGTGCAGCACCTTGAACTTAGCTTTGTTAAACCTCATGAGGCTCCCATGGGCCCACTTTTCAAGCTGCACTGAAAGATGCACTGAAAGGTTTGGCCTTTAAATTTTGCTATATCCTCTTTGGATATATTGTCACCTTAACTGTTTATTCCTCCTTTTTTCTGCCTCCTAATCATAGTACTTAACAAGTCCATATACTACAGTGGTCCTTCCTTACCTGAATAAAACGTTGTCTTGGCTTTAGTCTGCAATGACAGAGACCTTAATCATATACTTTCTCTTTAAAGGCAAACACCAGCAGTAATGTACTTACAGATGTCACCTTGTGTCTTTTTCACACTAAATTCAAGACTTGATAGCAAAATTGATGACATATTTACAAATGAGAGTAAATTTTGTGTATTCTTTATACGATTTCTGTTTTGTTTCATTTTAACCCTCTTTTCCATAGCTTGCTGTTTCAACACATTTTCTATTTCCATAAAATTATTAACTACTAGAACTCTCAACACAGTTGGATGAATGGTCCTGCCTGTTCCTCTTCAGCAGGGTTATGGGACCGAATGTATTGGTACATTCCAAGATGCTTTGGCAGAAGCACCTTAAATTCAGTTTGTTGCTTTTTCCAAGGGATTCACCCAGAGTCTTCTGAGGTTCCAGACATGTGTCACAGGAGTAGCTCTACCTGAACCTTATGCAGCTTGGAAAGGGTTGGGAAAAGATGTGACATGATACATTAGTTTCAGCTTTCAGAGGATGGAGGCTTGAACTTGATTCTCCCATGGATGAAGAAATAATACTGTGCCTGAAACACGATACCTTTGTGTCAGCTTTCTTAGTGTGAGACTGCCTGTGAGAATTTCATCTGTGTTTCAGTAGTGTGAGTTATTGTGGTTTAGATTGAATAAGAGAAGAGGAGAAAAGAAAGGTTGGAAACCTGTAGTTTGTCTGTGACACTGGAACCCTTCACCTCTATGGCAGCAGGTGCAGGATGTGTGATGATCCAAGTAAAGGTGACATGTATGTGTTCTGTCACACTGAATGGTTAGTGATGTGAGAACTAGCAAAGTTCTGTGAAGTTTTCTCCTTCCCATGAACAGGATTTCTTCTGTTCCAGAGTTGGTCAAGAGGTGTTATTAATTTATTTAGTGTATATTATGATGTCCCAGAGAATTCTCATGTCCTCTTAGACATGTCCTCTGCCTCCAATGAGGAGCTCAAGGGTCAAAATAGTGAAAATTATGCAGGTCGTGGGAAGGAGAGTTGTGTGCCCGTCTTTATTACACAGCTATCCCATTTGTTTGGGTTGATAGTTCATGATAGTGTCTGCTAGCTCTTGTGTAATGGTTTATTTCTGCAATAAAAGAGCTAAGTACAGCATGGCTGCTGGGAAATATTCCTTTTCCTTGTACATCCTTATAACACTGTGACCTATAGCATGAGGTTAAGATTGTTACTGAAATGAGATGCTTAGCATGACTGAGAGACTCTGCCCTGAAAATGAGGCTGGGAGGCAGAGGCAGGAGTCATATTTCCTGGGAGTCCTGAAAGAGTAGGAGGAGCAGCTCTGTATAATGAGCCACTGCTTGGGAGTTTTTAGGTCCTGTGAAGGGATATAAAGCAATTATGGGTGAATAAAGAGATTTTGATGAAAGATATTTGTTTGAGAAGCTTATACGGTAAAAATCTATAAAAAATGCTAATAAAATACATTTAGAGAGACTGACTCTGCATCTGATGTATTAGTGATATATAGTGCAGACTTTTTTTAAAAAAGTTTGGTCAGGATGATAATTCAGATGTCGTGAAGGATATCTGAAATATTAGGGTCTTAATTAGGCAGTCAAAAAAATGGGTTTTATCTTACTAGCCTTATTACAAATAGAGCCACAATTACATTTTTACTTTTGTTAAACTCTTTGCGTATCTGTCTTTCTCACTGTCATCAGAGGATAGCTGTAGGACAAAGGAAAATAGGGAATTATATACCACCACTGATGTCTAATATGTCTGTACCAGCTGATGATCCTAGATGTATCTATTTATTTTTATTCTCCAGTTACTGAGTTCATGTGAAGATGACAGAAACTCAAGATTATTTTTTTTTTAATTTGAACTTATTTTCTACCTTGTCTAAATTAAGAAAGTTAGAGATCATGACACTAAATGCCAGGAAACATGAAAAGAACTTTTTTATATCTGCATTTAGACATAGAAAATGGTATGTAGAAAAATGTATTTTGCCCTGGCAATAAGCAAATTATCTTGACAATTATCTTGTAGTACTGGTCATCTAATAATTGGCCAAGTATGCTTCCAAGTAAATAAAACTTTTCTCACAGAACCAACTAACAATTTTCATAACAATGACAACCACTTAGAATAGCATTTGGAAATTATATTAAAATAAAGATTTATATTAAATCTGTGTTTGGAAAAATAAACTTTGATATAACAGCAAAAGGAAGAATATTAGCTCAGACAATTGAAGGCTTTAATATTTCCAGCTTTGTATTCAACTGTAAATGGGTTCTACTTACAGTATTTTATTGGAAATCACAGTCATCCACCAAATATTTTTATGTCATCTTTTTGTTTCTTACTGTAAAAAATCTGTTGTGGGAGGGAATTATCAGCACTTTCTGTAGCAAACTTTACCATGAACGAGTAAGGAAATTATAAAGGAATCTTTTGTAGTTTTGGTATTTGGAGTGCTTTTTTCTTCTAATGTACTAATTCTGCCAACAGCAAAGAAATCTAGCCACTCTGTAAATCAGATGAAAGAAGATTGTAAAGGTCAAAGTACCATATTTTCTCACCATATTGGCACAGCATGTGTGAAGCTTCAGATTCTTGTGTTATATTTTTTGAGAAGATTGCTGCAAGAACAGAGAGCAGAAAAAAACTTAAACCAACAACACAACCCTCTCTCCCTAACCTTTCTATTTCCATGTACGAAATTGTAGTAGTATAACCGCTTTTCCTCACAAAGTTTGTGAAGATTTCAAGGCTAGAAAACATATTTTCAATCATGAAGTAGCTCCAATTAGTCAATAATTATTTTTCTTTCTTGTTTCATACATATTAATGGTAAATTTTGCAGTTGCTAAGTTGTAAAACCGAGCAGAAAATATTTGTAGATAATTCAAATAAAATCTGCATCAAAATTGCCACAGCACACACATGGTTATTTTAAGGCAAGTAAAATGTGAAGTTGAAATAATTCTGATTTGTTCTTAAACAAGTAGAAATAATGAAATCATCAGAAGTTTAGTTTGATTTGGAACAAATAAAGAGCTGCCCTGACACCAGTTTATCAATATATCATAAATGATCAACACCAATTAAAAAAATTGTTTATTAAAAAGAGCAAATGCCTTCAGTGCAAACAAGAGCAAAATAAGACCTCCTTAAAGAAATCCTCATATTCTAGTATTTGACTACTGCACATACCCTCAGCTAACAGGTATCATTGGTCAATCTGTTGTCACTTGCGGAAACAAAAGCAAGTAGTATCACCGAAACTGTTTTCCTTATCAGTGTACTTGTACACTGAAGACAACTGTCGCTGACAACTTCCCCCATCTGTAAGATGATTCAAAGAGCTGGGATGTAGTCCATTTTAAACCTCTTTTTGGTCAATAAGAATAGGACCTAGCAAGGTGTGTGGACAAGAGGGCACAACACAGAAGACCACTTGGTCTTTTATTACTAGCTTTTTACCCAGCTAGAATAGAGACATTATTGTAGAGTTTCCACTTGGAAGCGTATTTATTCTCTTTTACTTCAGTAGATTTTAAAACAAAAAGTGTTATTCTTCGGAAAAAAAGGAAAAATGGAGTCTGAGATCTTTGGCTGTAAATCCTATTATGAATGTCTCTCTATGTAGTATGTCATTTCAGAAGAGATTGAAGCAGCACTCAGAGCGCATAGGCAGTAGATCTGGGCCATACCACCTCAGGTTGGTGGACTCCTGCTGTGGGCTCATTTGGTACAAATCCTGTTATGAAGTGTGACATATCAAATACATATGGGACCTTGTAAAAAATCTACAGAAAATGGATCCATATACTAAGGTCATATTTTGAAAGTTAATTGATTCTTTCAAATGTGATCCTATCACTATAAAAGGAATCAAGGCTTTCTCCTGTAAAAGATTTGCAAGTGTTGACATCTAAGCTGAGGATAAGGAAGGAGCGAGGCAAGTGTGTGGAAATTGTGTCTTTTTTCTGTCTCTGTTGGAAGAGTGGCATTATTGTCTTTGGGTAACTTATTGCAGGAAGCTCTGAGAAAATATGTGAAAATAATGTAGCCCTCAACAATCATTTTTGTGAAAAGAGAGATATTTTATACTGACTGCACAAGAATTGAAAAGCTTGTTTTTAAGGTGCTTTCCTTTGAACATGAGTGTTTGATTTTGTTAGCTGCAGTACTAATGTTAGTTAGAGAAGTGAAATGTTTAAGTCATGTAGACAGTTGCAAAAAGTAACACTCTTAAGGCTGTGCTATAGTATTATGTGACCACGAGTATAATGGTAGATGGTAGATGTGGAAGGTGACCTTACAGACAATTGTAAACTCTGTTGTCAGAACAGCTGCTAAACCTGCTTTCATTTTCACTTATCTATGAAGATCCAGCTCAAACTAGCAACCATCCTTGCTCTTCTAGCCATAGCCCTAGACATACCAAATAACTACCCTCCCAACACAAAGGAGGGAAGCCTTAGAGATGTCAGTGTTGTAGCTCTACATGCCCTAAATTCTCATGCGTTGCTTCTTCGCTTTACTGAACTTCACAGGGCCATCCCCGGAGATGTCAGAGCTGAGTGAGTGAGCTGACCTGAGCGCTGCAAACATTGGGCTGTCCGCGCAGGACACCAAACAACGAATCTTGTGGCCTTACCTGTTAATCTCATCCATGTGTGCTATTTTTGTCTTGGTACTCTGCCTAAATTTACACTATATTAAATTCATTTTATTGTTCCAAATTCCCTTCATTTTTATGCTATATAATCTTTCTTTTTCCCTTTCATTTTTTGAATTTATGTTAACTTTTTTCTCTCCTTAGTCACTGCTTAGCTAAGCTATGCATATTTAATTCTTTTCATCTTTCCTCATAAATCAATCCCTCAGGCCCAAGAACCATTTGTGGTAGTTTCTTTTGAACTTCTCCAATTTGACTGTCTAGAATTGAATACAATATCCCAGATAAACTGCCTTTCTACAGAAAGGAGGAGGGCCTGTTTCCAATCCTCTTGTTATAAAAAACTGAGATGGCAGTCCCTTGATGTACTCTGAACAGTGATGAAGGGCCTACATATTAGGTCTGCTGCAGAATGTTTGTTAGCTGCACTATGCTGTAAACTACTTTTCCATCTGCTTTTACTTTACAGTAATCTCTGTAAATTATTAGAGTGCGTGTAGAACCACAGTTCACTTGGCATAGGATTTCCTTTACTGTGTGCTTGCCAGTCCTTATGGTTTGGTCTATGAACCAGTGTTTCCCTTTTGACTTTTATCTCTCTGTGATGTATGATACCCAATATCCTCTTTGTCTTGATTCACATATACCTTTTTTTTTTTTTTACCTGAATTTTATTCATGCAGGCTTTTTCAAATTTTGATTTAAGTTTTTTTGTCCTGTGTTTTCCATAATTCTCATATGCTATATGCCTCTTGATCCCTGGCACATTTGCAGCCTAAGTAGCGATATCTGAGAATGTCTGTGATGAAAGATTTGCCGCAAATTTTGAAACAATCTGATTTTTTGTTTCTTTATTCAAGCAGTAAAACAGTTGGTTGCTGCTGCTGCTTTCTCAGTACCTTTGAGGTGTAGCAACTGTAATTTTGGCTTCTTCTCACTGTGCACCTATGTGTTAACTCACTCTCACAAGTTACAGATTTACATGTATTAGCAACAGTCATTGTTTGTCTGTGTAACAAGCCCTCTATATTATACTGTGATGGCTGGAAGAATGTTCCAGTGAATGTGTTCTCAGTTGCACATCCTTCTCTCCTCTGCCCTATATCTGCAAGTGTGGACTAGAGATGAATGTATTATTACGTCTCCATTTACTGCACTATGAGGAAATAACTATTATCTTCAAAACTTAGTTGCAACTTATAAGTTTTCTATGGCAGCCAAATAAAGGCTGTGCAAGGACTAGAATGAGCTTTTTCTTTTTTTTCTTGAGGACTTCTCATCTATTCCTTCTTATCTTTTTTTACTCAGCAAGTCCAGATCTTCCTTGCTCACACAGTACCTTCTGATTTGGAGCATCTTGAGTTTTACTGACTGTTGTTGTGATACATAGTAATTTAGAAAATTCAAATATGAGCAAATATGCTGATGCTATTTTCTCACAGGCTTTACAGGTGACAAGCTTTAACAAATGCTTTATTTTATTCTAATAAATATACATAGCTTGCTTCTGGAAATCCCCAAAAACGAGTAACAAAAATTCATAGATCCAAAAGTGAGCAAAAGATTCTAAGAATTAGCTCAAACAGCCGTTTTGGTTTTTCTTCCAAGTTGTTGATATAGATATATCTTTAAAAAATGTGTTAGTGCAATCAATTTGAACCGATGACTGTTGCTTTCAGATCACTTTAAACTCTCTCTTCAGATCCTGACAGAGTGGCTTAAAATATTTCTGAAAAAATAAAAAAAATAGCTGCTATAGGAATAATATCATAAAGCTTTGGAAAACATATAAGCATCTTTTGCTTTGATCTTCCTAAGGACACAAAGTCTTTGTGATTATGTTACTTGTATGTGTTCATCTTTTAGTTTTTATTCCCATGATAATTTCCAAACCTGTTACCCAGTTGCAAGAAAATGTTTCAAAACCAGGCAAATCATGACACAATTTATTCAAACAAGTGAGTGATTCATTTCCTAGTAATGTTGTACAGTTGTTTGTTTGTTTGTTTGTTTGTGGTTTTTTTTAAGGAAATACTGGATCCCAGGTTTCATGGATCAAGTGCTCAAAAGCCTTACTTAAAGTCCAAAAGAACACTAAGCAGTGTTTCAACCTATTGTCTGGATAGTACTGGGTGCTTTTTTGTAGCATTTTTTAGTTTCAACAATAAAGTCCTGAATCCAGCTTGAGCACAGACTTTCATCTCTCAAAAGCTCAGTTGTCTGGGATATTCTGTGAGAAGAGATGAAGGGGTTAATGTGTTTTACTCATATCTGAGAGTGTGCAGTCTTTTCAGTTGGAAACTCCCAGTCCTCCAGAGCAGACAACGTATTTTAGTTTGTTTCACAAAAGGTTCTTATGTTTGCTGGAGAAAGTACTTGAAGTATGCTGTACTTTGTGGGAATCCAGACTGCACCTTTGTCTCGTTGTTCAAGGAGTATAGAAGGATGACGGCAGAAGAGAGGATATTGAGATAGCAGCTTTACCAAAAGAAACAGTATGTTCATTTTGCTTGCATTCATGTAGTTTCTGTATGTGGTCCACAGATGAGGACAACTGCTCTGGGATATACAGACTTCCTCCCAGACCAATTAGACTTTTTAGTTCCCTGTACTTCAAGACAGGCAAAAGAAAATAATAATGATTATTTTTATTTCTAAAAAATGGGAAGAACCCATTATGCATGTCTTTGAAATCTGTCTTTTATCACACAAAGGCCAGTGCATAGGCAAGCAGTTTGGCTACATTTGTTGACTAAGCTGGCAGATAGTTAATGAATTTTACTGAGAACATAAAATATCCGTATGTTACAGAGTGCTACATGACATAAATCATGAATGACAGGGCAGAGCCCTCTGTTATATTTAATTAGATATTATTTAGGCTCTCCTCTGTCATTACAATGGCAAGATCCCAAATGGATTGATTCTCTGATTTAAATATAATAAATTTTTAGAGAATCCACTGTAACTTTACTGAATTGCTGATAGGTAGACAACAGAGTCTATTAGAAAGCATGTAGAGTTGATTAATAGCATCTGATAAGTAACTTTTACTTGGTATAAGGCTGGAAATTGATTGCAGATCCTGCTTACCAGTCTAGTCACATCAAAAGCCTCTTGAACAGATCATACGGGAGTAGAGTTTTATAAGAGGATGGTTGCTTGAATGTGCTTGGGATTCTCTTCAGCAAAGATAGAATTGGGTGTTAAGCAGAAATTGAGGAAGTTTTGGGTATTATGTCATTTAAAAGACCTAACTTTCCTATTACACCTCAAAGAAGCTCTGTGAAGCCATGAGCAGAAGTAGCACATCAGTTCCTTTACTGCAATGTAATTTATTCTCAGAAGACCTGGCAGTAATTGAATTCTTTGCAATCTTTACAAAGCAAATAGTTTATACAGCTACTGCATTATTATCTACTTTTGGAGTGGGAAAGGATACCAAGAAAAGAGAAAACGACTGAGTCCGTCACTACAGTGAACCAAGCACTACTGACCTGATGAAAATATTTTAGCTGTGAAAGTCAGGCTGAGTAGTTATGAGTGCTGTGCTTCAGTCACAGCTTAATAAATGGAATGGAGAGGCTGTTCACATGGTGAGTAATGCTTTCTGTGCTGAACGAAGGGTTTTCAAATCTAAATATTTTAATACTGACCTTAATGCTGCAATTTGAAATGGATTTAAACTAAGCTAACCCCTTCTGTGGCTAAGAAGTATTTCTTTTTGAAACTGGAATATCAGTAGACAATACATAATTACTTGATTACTGAAGAGGGCACGTGTAAAACATTCATTGCTCTGTGGCTCAGACCCCATGACTTCAGTTAGGCTATGATATGTGTGTCACTGATTTTATATGGACTTCCATTCAGCTGCATAAATACTAAGAAATTAATAATTCTAATTCAACCTAATACATTTAAATAACATGCATTTTCCTGTATAGTGAAGTCGTTATGTATAACAGCAAAGTGCCTTGCTGAAAGGGTCAGTGCTTTAGGTTCTGGTCTGATTTCTGTTAGTGAACATTAATTTAGCTTTTTGAACTAAATGAAGCTGTGCCAATATACACCATCCATGTATCTTCGTCTTTAAGTGCCATAGCATTTGCTGCTCACTGCAGGCCTTCCCACATGCCTTTGTTAGTACTGTGATTATGTTTAGCTAGCCAGCTTTAAAAGTGTTGTGGAATAGGACAGTCTTTATTTTAAAAATTGGCTTTTTGATTTATTTAATGAATGCTAATCTATTTAACAGTTCACTGAAGTTGAGAAGTTGTTGAAAGTTTGAAAAAAATATATTTTGGGAAAATTTCAGATATCTAAAATAGAATGTAGGTGTTTAATTACAGTTGTGAAGAGGGGCTGATATCTTCAGCAAGAACATTCAGGAATTAAAATGTCACAGGACCGAAACTAAACATAGTGTATAATTTCAGACTTTTTTTTTACCCTTTTTCCTTTAGTGATATCAAGATGCTTAGAATATTGTTTGGGTAGCAGTCTCAAGCAGATACATTCTCAGAATCTGAGATTACAATTTTTCCAGATGCTTTAAGCCCTCTACATTTTGTTTCAAGGCTGTAAAGACCATAGTCTTACAAATTTATTAATTGTTTAAAATATCATAAAAATCAACATAAACATTTACATAAAGATGATCATATGCATTAGCATTTGGAAATTTATAATTTTAAGCATCATGCACCAACATTCTCTGTCACTTTACTTGAGATGCTTACTGCATTAAGCAGTGTCAGCAGTTTGAATGTCTATTTGCCTTTAATGAAGAGATACTTTGCAAAACACACTGTTCCCAGGGTACAGAACAACTGCTTACTTCTCTGAATCACAATGGCAAATCAGAAATTACTTATATTACAAGAAAAGTCAAAATACAATATGTCTGAGCACAGAGACAAAATTTTTATAGTGCCTATGAGAATACGTATGTAAGCATTTAGCTTCACACTCTGGAATTTACTCCTGACCTGTGCCCTGGGTTAGATAGGAACATCATCACCCCCATGTAATGTGAATTTCCATTTAAGGTGCATTTTTTTTTTACGAGACTAGTCTCCCAATTTAAATACCAGAACAAGTGACTAAAATTAAGTAACATAAAGCCATAAGAAATAGAAGTATAAAGAAAACTGAAAATAGGTAAAGCAAAAATGTTCTTACATACTGTGAAGTTACTTGGGCTTAAATCACCTGCAGGAAATGAAAGAAAATGCCTCTAACAATCACATTCTTTCCCTCTGTTTATGTTCAATCACATTTCTCGTGCTCTTCATGTTTTTCGGGAGGTGATGCTTGTAGTGCCACAAATATTCCTTCTCTCATCTTCACAGTGAGAAACAGTGACAATTTAAAGCAAACATTTCCTCTTTACTCAGAAAATCTCTTGTTTATAAAGGCAGGATAGAGCTCATAATTTGTGTTGTGATGCAGTTAGCATCTGTTCAGTTGCAAGTAAATTGCTACAATTTTATGAACAGGTTGTTTTGCAGAAACAATTCTTCTCTTTCTAGTGGTTCAGGGTGGACCCAATAAGTAAAGCAGCTCTACACTAGAAAGCATCCTTGAAAGATTCTTCTTTTCATGTTGGTTACAATGGTAATGACTTCCTTTGTCCTGTACTACTTAATCACCAATGCAATCTAGTTTTGATATTTTAGTGTTTCATAAAGTTTTTTGTATTGTGTGCTTATACAGAAGATGTAGACCTTAAATCTATATATATACAATCAAGTTTATCCTAGTTGTTCCTGTCCAGAACATACCATTAACTAACTAACTAACTAACTAACTAACTAACTAACTAACTAACTAACTAACTAACTAACTAACTAACTAACAGCTTGGTAAGCTTTTTAAGTTTTTTTGATAAGAGGCACTGCCAGTGTGTCATCTGGTGCAGTATACCATGACAACCACAGTGACCTTGTCAAATCACTGTACATAACTTTAATTTGCCATACACTGAAGCAAGAACCATGTAAAATAATCTTCAAATATTATATTTTATGTCATGAGATATAAACTCTTATGCAGATTGATTCAGAGGATAACCTTTCTCCCTACCAACAGGCCTTTCATAGTATTACCAACCTACTTTCTGACTAACATACTCAAAGCCACCTCTGGTTAAGAACATGTTTCTTCTTCATGTATCTTCTGCTATTTGAATGGGTGTCATACACCAGCTCAGTGTGGCAGTTTGTGCTGTTTTTCTCATATGTGGAAAAGGAAAGGATGGACAGACTTGCTGCATGTGTTGCCCTTTAGGAGGCTCTCTAATAGCTTTGTTTTTGAGTCTGGCTGTAGCTCAGTTGTCATTCTCTAAACAGTAACAATTTATATCCACCTAATAAAGTTGTGGATTTTAGCAACTATTTTTTCCTGGAGGTTTTCTTTTCAGCTGAAGCTGTTGCTTCCGTTGGCAATGCTCAGTTAGGACAGAGTAGTTGGCATACTTTGAATGGTAGAGCTTAATTCGGAGGATTGAGTTGACAGAAACTTAGGGCAGTTCAACTAGGCAAGTGCATATTTTCATGCCTGAGGCAGACTAACCCTGTGCATTGGTACAGGCTGGGAACTGACTGATTTGAGTGCAGCCCTGCTGAAGAGTTTGGAGGGGTTAGAGCAGATACAAAGTTGAATGGAAGCCAGCCCTACATGGTGATGCTGAATCAGTCAAACCACATAGTGAGCTCTGCTAGGAGGTGTATGGCAAGCAAACTGAGGGAACTCATTGTCCTCTGCTATCTGGGGATCATGAAGCTGCACCTGCAAGTATGTATTTAGTCTTGGTCCCCCAGTGTAAGATGGACATGGAGGAAGTGGAGCGAGGGCAGCAGAAGGCTACCAGGATAACTAACAGAAATGGCAAAGCTGAAGTGTTTTCAGTAATGACAGTAGTAGCAACCAAAAAAAAAAAAAACAAACCCAAGGCATTTTTGATAGAAGACAGTGCAGCACTGAAACAGTTTACCCAGAGAACTTGTAGAGGTTTTCAAGACTTCTAGGCAAGACAAGGTTATTTGATCCAGTGATCCAGTGTTAGTGACTAACCCCCTGCTCCAAGTGGTAGTATGCGATCCACAGAATTTCCTCCAAAAGCATGTCTATAAACCTCCTGGGTTTGAGTTGAGCTCTCTCAAGGTGCAAAAGAAGCCTCTTGTGCCATTGTTGGCTCCCCTTCTCAGTAGGCTACCACAGAGCAGAGATCTGCTTGGTTCTAAAACTGAGACTGGATATTGCATGCTTTAGAGATGAGCACCTTCTAATACCCCAGTCCCAAAGCATCAAGCTTTACTGGGAATACTGTTTATGTTTAAGACTCCCAAGAGTTCCCACTGAACTCTTGCAAAGCCTTTGGTTCTTAATACCTTGAAGTCACATAAAGAACATCCCAAGAGATCCTGAGAGAAAAGGCAGGATACAGCCCCAATGCTCCTGTACTTATATGTTTTGGCTACTGTGGCCACCCTTCCCAGGCAGGATGCCTGGCTCAGCTGACCATTCAGTGCCCCCTGGGCCAGAGTGAGGGGTGCTGTAGCCAGTCAGAGGCTCCAGGGGGCCTGGTGTGGGCAGGCTACCAGGTGGGCCTTTTTGGATTGGCACCTCTGCCACATGGCTCCTGTACACTCTGCCACTCTTCCAATACTGCCTTGGAACTTCAGGCCATGTGTGTTCCATGGTGCCATGTGGCTTCAGCCTGGCCCCTTGCTCCCCCTTCTGCCCCCCAGAACTTGTTCTGACTCAATAATAAAATAATCCAGTGAGATCTGAATTCAATCTTTCACACACCTGAAGGATTAATTCAGGGAGTTTGCCTTGTCTGCTTTTATACTATGTTGTTTAATCTAGGCTTAATCTAACAAAGTGACTGAGCTGCAGCTGTTACGTGCACAGTCAGATAGTTATCTCATCTGGATGTATGAGGTTCTAGATATGCTGAGAGAAGAAACTCCATCTGAAATTCATTATGTTGAAGCTGAGAACAGCGCTTAAATTGATTGAATCCTTTTCTCAGTCAGCCTGAATTGTTTGACTTTGGCACACACTCAAAACTGCTATGTTAGGCCAGTTCTGGGCCGTCAAGCACTGTTCTTCATGGAGCAAATAGACAGACAGCCATACCGGCTGGAAGTCATCCTAGTGAAGAGGCAGGGGACACTAAACCAGGCAAATCCTTCCTGAAACTGGAATCTGCCTGTGAGCTCATCTTTGCTGTGCTCTATTTGACCAAGATATTAAGTTAATTTGTTTGATTTCTCACCCTGGATGAGGAGAGCACTGTGATGGCAGAGATGTCCTACAGCTAGCATCAGTCTCAGCTGAGATATGGCAGTGAACACTACCAGTTCCTCCTAAGAGAGAGGTTGCACATGAGCTAAGCTGAGGAAAAACAAAGATACCATTAAATGGTGTGGTCAGCAAGGAATGCTGATTTACAGCTAAGACTAGGACATCAGCCCCAATTCTCACCCTCAGTTAAATTTTCCAGGTATAGGCAGCAAGTTCAGTTGTAGGCTGTTGGAGCCCAGTGCTT
>JAWWLZ010000001.1:96102018-96119841 GCA_035041345.1 Poliocrania exsul | reverse complement strand
TCCATCAGGATATACTCTTAAAATTATACACTGGAGGAATAAAATAAACTAAAATTGAATACTTAAGCATAAGACTGGGAAAACCTTATTTTGGGATCTTGCAACATACAGATTTTATTTTATGCCTGTCATATTAACTGCCAGACTGAGAAGAACAATTGTTCAGCACGAAGCCTGTCAGAGTTCAGGAAGTGTTTGGATGATGCTCTCAAAAACATGATGTGATCCTTGGAATGTCCTATACAAGGTCAGGATTTGGACTCGGTGATGAGTCCAATCCAACTCAGCATATTCTATGATTCTTTCCTTCTGTCTGAATCACAATACCTTTCCCAGTAAAAACACAAATGTATATGAGAAAGAAATAGGTGTATTTGTATAATGCCTAATAGTTTTTCTTTCTCAATACAAATTCTATACACAAAGTATATATACTGCATATTATTTCAGTCATCTTTCTATTCTCCAAGACATGAATTGGAGGATTACTTTTTCTTATTGTTAATTGTTAATTATTATTAATTGCAGCTATCACAGTAATAGGCTATTACAGTGGAACTGAATGTTGCAAGAATACAATCAATAAATCTAAGGGAATGCATGATTTAGCTTGTGTTTCCGTGTGAATTGCATCTACGAATAGAGGTGGGAATGTGAGCAGTTAAGGTGAAATTCGCAGTATTTCTAAATCTCCAGCTTTAAACAAGGATTTCAAGCATATGCAAGAAGTTCAAGGTAGAATTCAGTCAACCTAGAACCACATACTGCTTTCTTACTACATTTCTTGCTGATGACTCTATTACAATGCAGTGTATATGTGACCTTGAAGCAGTACACACACTGTCATTTTACAGGGCAATGAGATGGTTACTGGAGGTAATTTCTTACACCATGCACTGTTTAGGCGTTTGATTACATTTGGACTCAAAAGGCAAGCATGACAGCTGCAGCACTAAATCCTTGAACTAGTGTCTGTGCTCCAGATTTTAGCTATTACAACTATTGCTGACATACAGTGGTAGTATTTTCAAAACTTCGACATTTACCCGCTGATAGTAGAGAAAATACGACTTGCAGTGTTCCTAAAGCTGAAAATATCTGTGTGAAATTTGAACTGCTGCTTTGTTTCTTAGTCTCCTAAGGGGACATCCTGTCCTATAACCTCTTAATAATAATCATCTGAACCTCTCTGGCTCCTCAGTTCCAATACAGGATAAACATTGGGCTTCTTTTGCATTTAAGCCTCTCCCTAAAAATCCTATGGATAAAATATTTAGAACTATACAAGCTGGACAGAAAGGGACAGATGTAAAGTCCAAATATATGTAGTTCTACTGATGGTTGCATGGGAATAACTTTTTTATACCATTTTTTCTCTGTATATGTGTCTTTATTTTATGCATGCAGGCTTTCCTGGATTAGTCCTTATCTCTGTTGGTAAGTTAGACACTTCTAGCATGGGACTCTCCCTGGCTTCTCCTTAATTTATCAGCTTTATGTACCAGATACATCTCAGGTGCATTGTTTGACATCAGTATTGTTGAATTCATAGAGTTGTAAGATGGATCAGGCTAGAAGGAAGCTCAGGAGGTCTGTAGTCCAATGTCATACTGAATTTTGTAGAGGAATTAGAAAACTGGGGCATTGAATCAAGGCAGCTCTTACTATTGTAGTGTAAGAGTAGACTAAGCAAAGCAGGGAGATTCCTGTGGAGAGCAACTGATAATTCTACTTCAAAGCCTAATTAAACCACCAACTTGTATGTCAGGCTTTTGCTTTTCATAAGCTATAAAAAGGTGTGATTATAGCTGATACCGTGTGAGTATAATTTTGTCCTTTCTACACTGGCCTATAACTGCAGTTCACATTGTGAAAATCTATACCTGTAAAAATGTAAGTAAAACATAAGAAAAATTTGCTTTGTGCTGGTTTTGTGCTGGTTGCCCCAGCTTTGGCATAATAATCTGGCCCTTCTACTGGCTTATCAGTGCCAAAGAACAGGTGTTTATTATTGAATGGGAGGCAGAGATTCTGTTTCTCATACCTTGGTTCTGTTTCTCACCTCCTTGGTTCCTCAGGTCCTCAAGTGCTTCACTGGTAACCCCGTGTAGGCTCACCTTATGTAAGATTGGTGTCTAGATTTAGCCATCTGTAACCTTGGTGATACTGGATGCAGAAGTGTCAGTATTTCAAGTTTGTCTCTTTGGTTGGACACTTCTTTTAGATGAACTATTATAAATCTGTCATTTCAGTCCTCTGTGTCCCTGTATGGTTTTTGCATTTCAAATATTGAAAAGTGAAATCAGTGAAGTCTACATTGTTGCAATCTTCAGATGCCCAAGTCTGACAGCCTTACCTCAAAGCAGATACTTGGAGATGTTTTGCTTTGTTTATTCTGAGGTGGTTTAAGAAAGTGGTAGTCATAGGTTTGAGATTTAATAGCTCTTTCCTTTCATGCTGGCTTTACTCATGTGATCTGTTGTTCTTGGGGTGATAATGTGTTCATTTCTGATTTTTCAATTGGTTTTTCTTTGCTGTTGGCATATTGATAGTGGTGGTGGTTACTGTAACTGGTGTGAGGAAATGAAGGTGTTAACCACAATGCACTGAACTTGCAAATATCCAGAAACAACTGTGGGATAATAGTGAGTGGAAACAGGATGATTTCCAGGAGGCTGAACTTGTGTTGTCAGACCAGCACTGACTGGAGGAGATTATGTCTCCTGTCTGAACCCATCTGTCAGCAATTTGCTTTCCTTGCTGGACATCCAGGCCACCCATCAGTTATTAGTCAGGGACACCAGTGAAGATTTTAGTATGTATTAAAACAAATTTATTTGAGGCAAGATCCTTATTAGTGTCATTAGGACACTTAACAGTTGCCTTTCTGTTGCACCATTGTTGTAGTCACTATTGACAGAAGACACCTAGTCTGTGGAAAGAATACACAGCAGGCAAGTGTGAAAGTTAGTATTTGGGCCCCCTTGTCAGAAATGGACAAAGGTTGTAGAAGTTGTGTTATATTATAAAATGTGCCAAGTCTACTCCCTGACAAGTACGAAAGAATTCCTTGCAGATTGGGAGTCTGAGAGCCAATATGTGAGAGAAGCCCTAGCTCTAACTGTGAGAACCTCCATGTCCCTGTGTTTTTGATGAACAGAAATGAAAAATTAGAAAAAAAAATGAAGAAGATTTGGAGACCGGTGGATATAAACTGCTTGGATTACCACTAGGAAAAGTATAATACATTTCAAGAATGCAGCAATTCAGCCAAATCAAATTTTGTAAAACAAGTAATGAGGAATGAAAACATCCTTGAGCTAAGTGCACAGGCAGAATGTAGAACATTGCAGAAAACAGACACAGTTATTTTCTATGAAGACTTATGGTGTCTACTGTATATGTGAAAATGTTCATATTTGTTATGTGCAATGCACAGGCATTAGAAGGACTTCGTAACCAGCATGTTACAATCAATGCAGCAAGTGCTGAATAGGACTATAATGTAATGCTCGAAGAGCTTACCTAAACTGAAGTATTCATGCAGCATGCATGCTTTTTTATTCATGTTTATATGGGAAATTCATGTGACAATCCCATATCCTGCTTTCCCCCACAGCACAGGTAATCTCTTCAGACCTCATGTATTACATTTGCTTAGCAGAGTAGAAGAAGCTCCACACTACCTCTCCAGAAACTCCATTTTCTAAATGTGTCTCTGTGTGGTGATTCTGTCCTTGAGTTGGCAAGGAAAGCAGATTCTATTCCATCACCTCTAACAGGATGATGTGTCTTGTTCTGTCCATATGTGCAAAGAGTCATTAGCCTTTGCAAACCTTATGTATTGTATTAAGAAAAAGAAAAAAAAAAACATTGAGAGGTGTGGGTCTGTATTGTCAAATAGAAAAGAACCATTAAGAAGTTTAATTAGTTATTTTCAGTTTGTTTTGGCAAACTGTAAAGGACTCTGACTGAATGCTGATATTGTTGAAAAATGTATTACAATAATACACCAAATCCAGATATCTTCATTTGTTTTAAGACTCTTTAAAAATGAAAAAGGGAATGTCTTCATCTGTGCACGGGGCTCCCCATGGCTCTTCTCATCTCTTGATCATCTCTGAGATGTCTGAAAGAGGATGCTATCAACAGTCTGAAGCATGTTGATAGTCTAAGGTTTACCATACACAGGGTGTATCCCAACCAGAAAATATTTCGCAGCATACTTATTTTAATGTGCTAAAAGTGATGAAGATAGATAAAAAAGGATTTTACTTAGAAAAACTTAACTATGTGAATGTTCCAAGTGTCTGGGGTGAAACAGCAGAGGCTTGATTCTTCTCCCATGAAACCTATGGAAGTGTGGAAGCAACTGGAAATCCTTCTGTAGGATTGTTCAACTTTAATTAAATACAAGTAAATGCTGTAGTGGCACCATGAGAGTCAGCTTCTTCCTGCTGCAATGGAAAACTGGGATCGTGGGGCTGCCTCAGGCAGCTGGACAGCGCCTGGCAGTCAGGGTCTGTTCCGCTTGCCTTAGCTGGATGTTATGCCAATTCTGTATTTTCTATGTCAGAAAATGTCATTCACAATTTTATGATGCTGTTTCTACCACGATTGTCACTGCATGCTCTTTGTGTCAGATTTAGCAATTGTGTGGCTGCAGAGGAAGTCAGTTCAGCAAACTGGTCCAAGAGAGAGGCTACCACCTTCTACAATCAACAGCTAAATTCTGTGCCGTCTCTCTGAGCCAATTCACCTACCTGTTGCATAGCTAATGGGGCTGATGCAAAGAAGGAAAAGGAAATATGCAGGTGTCTTGGAGCCACTGACTTGATTTCCAGTCTCCTAAGGATACTCACAATACCAAATTATACTTTGAAAGTGGGTTTCTAACACAGTTTAAAGCTAAGATAAAATTGAGGTTACTGTTGGTTGCTCTCCCTTCTGTCCTGCTCTGCTTGTGTCCTATCCTTTTGTCCTCTCATCTTTATGCTTGTCTCAAAGTGAGAGCCAGGGAGACAAACCATATGGAAACTATCTTTCATGAGATGGCTATCTATACCAGCTCATGGCAGAGTGGCATGGGGCACTGCTATGCAAGGATGAGGGCAGGAGCGTGTGAATGAATACACAAACAAGAGGGAGGCAGCTCTGATTTTACCAATGTAAATTGTCATATATTATACTCTGTGTAAGGTCGTGCCTGAGCCACGCATGTCAAGTGGTGAGATACTCCTGGAACCACACATTTCCTTCATGGTCCTGGTCACTCATCTGCCACAGGCATGAGTATTTTGCATAAATGCATGGATAATTAATGCCCCTAGTTTGTTCTATACTGCCTCATTTAAGTTTGCTTCCTTGTGCACTGCAAGCCCTGGGAATTCCACTAGACACACAGGATCTAACGGCCAGTGGTCTACAGCTGGTAATTAGTACCATTTAGCAGCTGCTAAGCAGGATAAAAGTCTGTTATCCTTGAAGATCTCTAATACAAATTGTAATGAGTTGCTTACAAGGCTTCTAAACCAGCTGGCATAAACTTGCTCTGCATGGTGTGAGAGTTAAAAGAGGGACTGAGTCTTGCTTCATATGGAATATAAGTCAGTGGTAATTTGATTTATGCCAATTAAGTAACATTGGCATAGGATGAACATAAATGTTGGGTGAAACAGAGGGGGTGTACAGTCTGTTCAGCAGAAAATTTGTATTATATGCAAATTCTTTAACTGTTACACTATGGAAAAGCACGGGTATGACAGTGGATTTCAAATTAAGGTACTGACCTCAGAATGAGTTATTTTGCTGATGTATGTTTTAGTATTTATCGTTTAATGACTATAGGACTGGAAAGCTGCAAATTCTGAAATAAATTTAACATATTGAGTAAAATATTGTAAATGTGAGAAATACCCACACTTACCAATAAAATTTAGGGGGACAAAGTCATCGAAGCAAAACTAAACTTCTATTTAATGAATTCAGCTGAATCAGATGTGTCACTGTGGCCCAGGAGACAGACACACGCCAGTAAGAACAGGCCTTTTTATACCTTTTCCTGGCCAAGGAGGTCCCTGTCTCCATTCCTTTTGGCTAGTACTGGGACACTTACATTCTAGCCCATTCCACCTACCTTGCCCAAGACCCCCTCCCCCTCCAAAGGTGCAAAAAACAGATTGAAACTGATTTTCAAGTAGCAGACAGTTATAAGACTCAACCACCTCCTCGTCCCTTTTCCTTACCCATACAGTTCCTCTGGCTTCAGCCAAACCCCAATCCTATTTCTAACATAAAGATCTGAAACTTTTATTCAATTCTACAAACATTTGAATGTGCAATAGAGTGTTTCTGTAGCTGAAAAGTTGGCCTAAAAAATTACACTGGTTATTTAAAGAGCTTTTAAATTGACACGTATTTCTAAGATAACCCTAGAATGACTGACTATAGCCTGATGATAAGAGTTCTTACTGGTTTTAGTCACCATTGTCAGGATTTCCAGGAGAACGCAAACATAGGAGACAGATAAAATATATGTACAGAATTAAATAGGGGACATAAATGTGAAGATATTGTGTTTCTTTTTCATAAATCTTGTTAGCTACTTGGAAGTGAAAGCTTTGAGAATAGACATATTGAAGTTTGCTGTATGACTTTCCTCTAAGGTTAGTTTTACAGTATTCAACTTATGGTAAATGTTCAAAAGCTTTGTTTTTATTGTAATTTTATCTCCCTAACAGACACTGCAAATTCACTCAGGTCTGTGCTACCAGTTTTCGATGGTATAGCTGTTTTGGCCAAGGAAGTAGCTGGGCTGGCAAAACCCTGCTAGGTTATTATCTGTGATGATAGAACCAATACTTGTAGCTAAGCATGTGTTATTTTTTTAAGGTGGTGTTGAATCATTTTAGCAACAGCTCTGTTATGTACGCAGGTCACAGTAGTTACTGTGAGATAAAATCACAGGTTTTTTAGCAACTAAGACAGACCTTATGATAGCAGTTCTCTCCCTCTCACCTGGCCAAAGCTCTAGCTTGGGTAGAGTTAATTCAAAAATGGAAGAAAAAAAGGGATCACCATAATTAGATTGTGAAACTGGGTGTGCCCCTTGGTCTTTGGGCCATAGGATTGAATAGCTATGTATAATCTTCTCTAAATTACTGTGATTTACACCAGTGTTTTTCTACATCACTCTAGATATTGTCAGTGCATGTATTTGCAAGTAAATTATGTAAATTAGAGTCCTTTTATTCGAAAAAACCAATCCTAAAGTAGGAGGGAGTTGGACACTGAACTGAAAATGAAAGAAAATGACACTTTAGGAATAAACTAAAACAAAAAAAAAAAAAAGAGAGAGAGAGAGAGATTGAAATCATATAATCAGATATAGCTCTTAGGTATGGTGACCCAATAACTACATCTACCCAATAACTAAGTCTTATTCCTCTGATATTGTTTCACAGTGTACACTGTTCTTCCATGTGAATATCTGTCCTGTCAGTATCTTATCTTGTTGAAAACAGATGCTTTGTCTGCCATATCACAACTGAACCGCTGCCCATTGTCACTTTACTGTAAAGAGGTAGGTTAATTTGGATTGCTCCTTGGGCACTCTAAGACACACACTAGGATTTTTTCAGCCATTACATTTGTGACCTTAATATTTTCCAGTGGAGACACAGACTGCATTACATTTAAAGTATATAGAATGAAAAAGGGCCAATTTGATGAAGTTTTAAATTTAGTAATTCTTGAATAACTGTATCCCTAAACTCATGAATTATTCTGGCTGTGTCTACAGTGATAGAAATGTCTGCCCCAGTAAAGAACTGTGACTCTCCTCACAGATCTCACTGGAGTGTGTCTTATTGTCTGTGTGTCCTAGAGACATAACCATTACTTTCTACATGATTTTCCAGTTCAAGGTACCTCAGACAACAGGAGGGCTGTGCCCTCAACCTCCAGAGTGTAAGTGCATTGGCAGGAAGCTGTCAGGTTTGGTGAATGCCTAGGCGTGGACGGTGCAAGGCCTGGTAGGAAAACAGCAGAGAACTTCAGCCCAGACAGAAAGAAAGGGACCTCTCTTGTCTTATGCTTACCTGTGCTCCCACGGTGGAGTGATTGAGCCCCTCCAGCTTTTTTCAAGGCTGGGTTTTGGCTGATTTCTCCACAAAGAGAGCATGGGAAAGAATTACCATGTGTTTTGATCTACCAACATTAAAGCTGGGAAAGATGTTAACTGGGGCTGTGGGACTAACACTGCCAGTTTGTTTCATTGGTGGCTTGATTTGTTTCTTTTAAAGGGAGTGTTGTGTTGAATGGAGCACAGAAACCAGCCTGACATTTCACATCCTGCTTTTAAATGCAGAACAGAATCAATGACCCAGTTGCTTTGGGGTCATGGTAATATGATTCCTGGCTGCCTGAAAGAAATAACAAACTATGAGAGGTCTGCCAGGGAGAATAGAAACATCAGCCCTGTCCTCATCAACGCTGTGTTCAGTGTGCAGCATAGCTTGGATATGCAAGGCTAAGATGTTCTCAATTTCAACCCATATGGAAAGAGAAATTTTCCTCTCTTAATTTCTGCAGTCTGTGAATGGCAAAACACTTCTCTGTCTAAATGTTGTCCGTGTTTTGTTTATGGTTTGTTATCTTTAATCTTTGTACAGCAGAGGTGGGGATTTCTTTCCTAGAATTCTCCAGAAAATGAGATGATGAGATCTGAACAAGTTTGGCAATGTTGCAAATGAACCCTGCAAATATTTTATGCAAAATGCAGTAGAATTACAAATCAGTAGCTTGAACAGCCCATTAAGAGCATGACTGCTCTGAATAACCACTGTCAACTGATGAGCTTGCTTTGAAAGAAAGCATAAACTATTGCACTAGTGATGATGTGGTAACAGTATTGCTCCAGTAAATGTGTTTGTTAGGTAAAAAAGGTACCTTAAAAGAATGAGTAAGTTAACAACAGTTGTACTTGGATTTTAAAATTTAATTTTAAACTAATCATAGCAAAGGTATGAGGTAAAGATTTTTTCTAAGACTGCATTAGCCAAAAATCTGTGACATGTTACTTAATTTTATCTGGTGTTCTCATACACAGCTGAGTTGTGTAGCAGGTTCCTCATAAGTATCTTTGGTACAAGCTGGAAGTATAGAATGACTGCTGAGGAATGAAAAAAGAGGGCTAGAGGCATGAAAGTAGGGAGAATTCTAAGTAATTCATCCATACAGAATTTAAGACTTCAGTGTTGTACCAGATATTTGACTGTGGAGGAGCTAAAGGGCAAAATAAGACTCAAGTGGTGGAGGTAGAAGAGATGGAAGGATGCTACTACACCTCTTTATCACTTCTGTTGTTCAGTGATTCAATTTCATGGTCAGTTTATGCCCAAACTGCTTTCAGCTGTTGGTGAAAAGTGGTGGCTACACCAATCTCCCTAATCACCTGTTACTCAGTGCCACAGTCCCAGATTCTTGATCGAACTGGAAAGCTAATCTTAACCTTCTGTCAAGTGACAAAAAACATGCAACCTGAGAGAGGAGAGAATGAATTAAGCCATTCCAGGATCAGCATCATTTTAGTTAGGCTTTTGCATCCATATGCCATGTTTCTGTACATAATGAACAAGTAAAGCCTTCCAGCTGGAGTTATTCCTGCTAAACTAAAAAGAACAAAAATAGATATTAACAGGAACAAAGTTCAAACTAGCTGGCAGCTACTCCCCAGAAAAACAATAATTAGAAGCATACACTGGTACTCTATATACAGCACAGTAGATGGCCAACTGTTAGATTTTACATATGTTAGGCACCTTTATTTTTGTCTATCCTCTTACTGCTAAAACTGAGTTTGCTGTTACATCAGTAGCTGTTCTCTGGTGAGTTACTGATAGCCCAGGGCCCTCTGAATTCACCTTTCAGGCTCTGCTGTCACTTCAGGTTGGTACTCCTGAAGCATAGGGCTTAGATAGCTCTATATGCCAGGGTAGCGAGATTATATTCAACACAGCACAGTGTAAGTACTGCTTACTGTCATGTGTATCAAAGTTATTAATGCATTACACACCAATTATACAAAGCTAAACAAATCTAAAATGTGTTAGGTAATTGTCTTGTTGTCATCACCAAGTTGCTAGAACAGCTAAAAGAGTTAAAACAAAACTCCAAGCAAGCCAAGACCAGCCCAGAAAACATAAGCCTAACAGCCCTAGTTCCACATGCAAGGTTAGTACAAGACCTGTGGGTGGTAACAAGCACAGGTCATGCAAGAATGACTTTACTGCATTATAAGGCTACACAATAAGTCATAATCTAGTCAATAAAATCAATAGAATGTGGAAGGTTATTCAGCTCACTGGAAAAATTTGGTTCAAATTGTATCATCGGTCATATGTAGAAAGCTGTGTTATTATCTTTCTTTACTGCTGAAACTTCAATGCTTTCAAATGCTTTCTAAAACACCTTTATTAGATATGAAATCAGGTATGAAATTCTCTTCTAAGTAGTCAATAATTGTGTGTGTCAAATCTAAAAGATATCAGAGAATGGATAGACATGTTTATAGACTCAAAGAAAGGGCTTGAGAATTGGCCAAAAATTTTACTCTACTGTTTTTTGGTTTTTTCAAGCAGATGTCAGCTTCCTGACATTTCTGTATCATTATTTGAATATAGTTTTATTTTCTGTCCTCATTAGGGCAATTCATCCCAAATTGCTGCCGTTAGCTAGAACAGTTCTGTTGGAAGAAAAATATGAAGATATGGTGAAGGTTTTCCTACTGAAGAGTAAAGTCTTCAGTAAATGACCTAAGTGAGTTGCATAGTATGAAGGGGGATTTTGTTTCTATGATCTTCTCTTCTTGATTTTCTTTTTTTTTTTTTTTTTTTGGTTGTGTTTTGCAGAGGGGATGAAGTAAAGGAAAGAGGACTTTTTTTACTTGTTTTTATATGCAGAGGAATGTAGCACATAATCCTTATTCTCTCCCAGCTGAAAAGAGAGTTTTGATGTCTTGCCCTGATAGTTTTTGTGACAAGAATTTCCTGAAGCGCTGATCAAGCTATGTGCAATAACGAGGAAAAATGCACCAGACAAAGAACTACTGAGCTTTTATCTGCATACCCTAATGCTTTTGTATTTGTCTCAATAATTTGTTTATGGTCTCAATTATTTAATATTCTACTTTATAGTACAGTTTACTTATTAAGTCTGTCTGCTGTAATCTTGGTCTGCATTTCTGCTGGTGGAAAAAAATCAAGGCAAAACCATGAATTTTTATGGTTTTCAACCTTGGATCTAGAAATGATCATTTTTTGCTTTTGACTGCAAGGAATTATTAAAGGGATCTGGAAAAGCATTACTTCATTTTGAATAGCTTCTCTATAAGAACCAAGTCTTTGGGGACAGAGGAGAAGAAAAGATTCCATAAATTGCCCATATATTTTTTACCTGAGTAGCGAGAGTTTCCTTCTGTCACTGGATTACTATTTTAAGCTCCGGATAAAATTCTTGTGGAATACAGTTAGAAATACGATTTCCCAACCCACTGACCTTCCCATGTGTCTTTCTCCTGTCAAAAAGAGATGTCTTCATCCTCTGTATTTGCTTAAAAGGACCTACCAAAAGCCACTTTTGATGATCCCAAGGTTTTTAATGATTGAGTTAATCTCAATTACCCAACAAGAATCTCCACATTTTATTTTTCCTGCTGTTATTTGGTGCTATTAGAGTCAGTTCCCAGATACAGAAATAACCAGAGGTAAAGGGTGTGTAAGCCGTTTTGTGAACAGGGGAAGGGAACAGACTCTTTTAGTTAATTCATTAATTGTCTTATCCTGTCTTGTAGAAATACAGACTGAGGATTTTATTTCATTAACAGCCTTACTTAACAAAATATTTCTGCCACTAAACCACAGTGTGCTTGTTCTGCCTCTACATGATGTATTCATGTCTTTCCTCTGTGCTGGTGCTTAAGGGGCTGATATTCAGTGAGCCACATTGATGGGGCCAGAAAAATAATTCTGCAGTAGAAAGAAACAAAAAAAAAAAAAAAAAAAAACAGGAAAGCAAACAAACAGAAAACAAACCTCAAATCCAACCAACACCCCCTCCCCCCCAAAAAAAACACCAAAGAAACAAAAAACCAACAACCCAAAACAACAAAACAAAACACAAACCCATAAACACCCCCCCACACGCCCACACACCCACACACCCCCCATACTGGCCCAGCTGAATGTGTAGCTGTATAGGTGGGGAGAGCTGGCACAAGGACAAAGTGGGCCATGCAGTGGAGTACATGACTTCTCTCTTTTGACAGCAGTACAGCCTGTGAGAATACACTATAAAGATGGCATTTTAGGGTAACTATATACTCTCACAATATCACCAGTTAAAGTCTCCTTGAGAACAGAATGATTTTTGAAAATCACAATTTAAAGGGCTATCTACCTTAATTCCCATATTTGCAAATGAAACTCTCATTCCAAGTGGAATCAAGCCATAGTTCACATATTTAACCTACATACAGAGTCCTTAAGAAAGAATGCTACATAAATGCATTGTGTTAGTGTCTGGGAATTTAAAATGGGTGGATTTTTTTTTCCTCTGAAAAACAGGGATGCAGGGGAAAAATGTGGAGCATTAACTTGTTCAGGTGAAATCCTGGTGGGATAGGGAGGATGAAATTACTTTCAGAGCCTTAGAAATGTTCTGTGATATGAAATTAATATTTTCTGCCTTACTAAAGAAATGGCATGACATAGGAATATTGAAAATATTAACTCTTGAGGAGGAGGTAGTTGCACACTTATTTAAGGAGAGAGGATTTACAATAAATATTCACTCACTAAAATCTGATGTAGAGGGAGCATCTCCAAATGTGGCCAGTAATTTAGGTATTAAGCGAAAGAAGTAATTTCGTTCTGAACTTTTATTTTTAATGATCTCTCTCTGAATGACAACAGTTGTGTGTTTTATTGTGAGATTTGTGGATCTGAGAGCAGAAAGAAATGCCTTTTTTTTTTGTACTTTTACATTCATTTCTCCCAAAGCTATGAAATTTTGTAATTATTTCTCTACCCTCCCACTCTAGTTCAATGCTTTTCCTGTTGCTTAGCAGGTGTACAGTTTCTAATATTCCATGTTAGCTAATTTTCCAATTCTACTTTTGGTGGATGTGCTGCACACAGCAGCGACTTCTGATAGGGATTAACTTTCAAAGTGGCATTTGCCAGAAGTGTTTTATAGTTATGTAAATTAAATGAGGCAAAACCTTTGGTGGGGAGAAATAAGTATGATGGAACTATTCCTGAATTATGAATTTATACAGTGGTTTGGATTGATCTTTCATTTTCAAAGCTTATAAAAGAGCAAAAGATTAAATGAATTTGTCTAACTATTGTAAATATTTGTCCATTATACCAGTGTGTTTACTATGTAAAGCAGTTAGCAATGATAATGCCAAATGTTTCACTTTAGTTTTACAGACTTGCAATCATTTAGCCAAATATTCTTTCTTAGACTGGATTTTTCTAGGGCACCTGGTCAAAAATAATTCAGCGCATTCAGGAAACATTGCTTCAATTACTTGAGAATCTTTGAAAAAAATTCTGACACCTTTTAAATAAGTCAACTGATTGTAAGAAGTTTAAATATGCAGTGAAATGGAGTTGCAAGATATTCCTGAGAAAAAGAAAATGCACACAAAAAATGCATGGATACGGAGGAGATGGTGTTCATGAGTCTCTTGATGGATTCACAGAAGTTAGAAGGGCCTTGAAACAAATTTGTGGCTCTCCTGTTGGATAGACACCACAGTGGAACAGATTTCTGGGATATTTAACTACTTAAAATTTCTTTGCAGTTGTTTGCACAAGTCCATCCAGGATCTCAGTTAGGAATATAAACCAAGATTACCAGATGATGGAGGCAGAACCAGCTGTGCTCCTGATCAGGAAACATTACTGATAGTAATTCTCACGGGGAGAGGCCTTTCAAAAGGGTTCTTCTTGCCAGTTTGTTGAAGATAGGGTTGCAGTGCCAGTGTGAATTCCCCTGATAATGTCTGTCATGGTTACTGTGCAATTCTGTTCGTGGAATGAACACTGTTACCATGAGTTAGTCAATGCTTTGATTTAGAATGAAAAGGTTATAAGGCAATAAAGACCATGGGGAAAAAGTGCTGAATTTTCACTCTTGAGTGAGCACCAATATGAAAGGTTGTGGTTTTGCTTGCACTTTATAAGCCTGTTTTCATTTCAAAGGAGTTTGATACATGTAACTGGGAGTGGATTTTGACTCCAAGTGTCGTTTTAAAAATTATGCTGCATCAGTGATCTGACAATTCACTGGAAAGGTTAAATTGAGTGCAGATCATTTAGCTTTGGCATGATGATTAATTTCAAATTATATCAGTTATGGATACTAGTTTCAAGTATTTACTGAAAAAGCCAACATATCTCATGGGTACTCTATAAAATAAAATAAAACAAAACCAGTTGACTGTGATTTTGCTCCCAAATGAACTAATCAGGTGATTGTGTCCTTGACAAAGTGTCTCTCCTCCAGCTCTCCCCTCCCCTCTCTTATGTACAAAACTGACATGCTTATCTGGACATTTGAAAAGTCCTTTATACTGTTTATATTTACTGTTCATTATCAAAAGTTCTTTGCTTACAGGCTTTGCTATTAAAGCAGATGAGCTAGTAAATACTGACCTGATAGTTTTGCAAATATAAGAGTTTTGCATATATTATTAAATCCTCTAATGAAGATGATGAAGAATCAGCCTATTAACAGTTCAGAATTAGGTGTATTGCTGGTATATTAATTCGTGTTCCTCTTTTCTTTGATGTTTCAGTGCTACGGCTGTTGAAGGATGGTGCTGACCCTCACATGCTTATTTCCTCAGGAGGCTCCTTGCTCCATCTGGTGAGTGTGATTGAAGATTAGTGTTAGTGACTGTGGATAAATATGGTGGGATAGTGAGTAGCAGATTTGGCATATTAACAAAAAAGAAAGGCTGAGCAATTTTTTTTTCTACGTTGACCTCTGCTATAGTTATGATTGCATCCAGCTATGCTGTTTAAATAAATGGTTGTTTTCAAATTGCTTTCAAAAGAAGTGGTAGCTACCAAAGAAAAATGAAATGTTTTATTTATAAATTATCTGTTCAGTAAGAAAGAACAAAGGAAATTTTGCTTGATTCCAAATACAGAATTATATGGTTCAGAGATTTACAGGTCCTCTATGAAAACATATCATGTAACATTTTTCCTTTTACTTTTGTTCATGTTTTGTTGCACCAGTTTTCTTACATGTGGATGTTTAACACATTATCTGTATTTAGTTTATCATTGTTTGCATAGCAATTCAGATTAAGTAATAGAAAGATAAGAGCAAATCAATTTGTAATAACGACCAGAAGAAAAGCAAGAGGTAAGGTCATGTGGAGGAAAGACTGACAGACAGATAAAAAGAAAATACTGCTGCAGTTGAATTTTGACTTTGTTGAAGCCAGTGGTAAAACTCCTAATTATTAAGTCTTATGATCTTTTTCTTTGGTCTATGATGCTTCAATTGCAGATATGCTCTCTAATCAATGTGAAACTATTTTAAAACATCCAGCTTTGTTTTACAATGTGGCTAAAATAAATGTGACTTAGCAAATGCAAGGGTTTAATAGATCTAGTGAAAAGTCTACTGGCAGAGTGCTTCATTTTAGAACAGTTGGGTTAAGTTCTCATAGTATATACAGAGAATAAAGTAATTTAATAATGAAAAAAAAAAGCTCCAGCACACCTGTCACCATGCTTTTGCAAGGTGTAGCATTTCCTTTATGTAATTAATCTGTGTTTACCATCTTCCATGGCCCTGCTATTTACCAAGGACTTTAGGGAATAGAGACCTAGGTCAGGGGGGCAGTATTGTTTTGGAACAGAGAAAAAAAATAATACTCTTTTCTCTCCTCAAACTATTTGCCTGCTGGAAAGGTACTCTGTCACTCTTTAAAAATACTGTCTGTACAAGATGTTATCATTGGGATTCCCAAAACAGAGGCATCCCAAATCTTATCCCATGCTGGAAGACTTAAGAGATAATCTTTATCTTCAGTATGGATGATGTGACATCAGTTTCAGGCAAAGTAAAACAGAAGAAAGAAAAATCCATCTTCAGGGGTTTTAGATTGTATTGGCTAGTTTAACTGATGCACACTTTTTAACGCAGATAAAATCTTCAGTTGAACTGTACCTTTTTAGGTTTCTTGATCTGCATCACACCCCAATTCACTGTCACAATCAGTATGTCTCAACTGGTGCCTGCTGCTTCACAGGCACACCTATGCTTCCAAAGGAAGCAAAGCTTTCTGCAGTAAGAAATTTGCAATAGAGAGCTATGTATTACCTACTCCCTCAGTTTAGTCAGAGTTTCTTGTAAGTACTCATAATTCATTTACAGAAAAATCCTGGTCCTATTGGTGATAGAGGCAAAGTTAATTTCAGTGAAATTTTAATTTCACTCTTATTGGGGAGCAGTACAGGCAGGAGAGGAGAGTTGTGATGCAGGGAAACAGATAAACTAAGTTTATTTTCCTGCAAGAATCAAAAACAACAATTTAGTGTGCATCTGTGTTATATTCTTAAAGCCTACTCAGATCAATTCTCAGTACTGGTTTTACCACTATGATTCTATATAAGCTGATTTGTCCAAAGGGAAGCTTAACAGAGTTTATTCTTTCCAGTTACAGGCTAAATGTTTTTATGCCAGAATGAATAGAAGATATGTTTATCTCCACATTTTCCTTAAAATTCGTTTAATGATATAATTCCTTTTTCCATTTCTGTTGACTTCCAAAATGTGATATATTTCTCAAAAAAAAAAAAAAAATGAGGCTTCATAAAGATTCTCTTGTCATGTCTGTATCCTGATGTCATTGAATCTCAGGGAAGCCCTGGGAGCTTCAAAAGTATTCAATGAACTCTCTTTAGATTCCATGAGAGTAGAAGTATAAAAAGAGAGTACTTGCTGGAGCTGCCCATTCAGTGGGAAGCAAGCAAATAACATCATACCAACTCACACAGGTGATCACCCACTCTCACCTTAATAACAAAGTATATGAATATCCATTTTCTTTTTTTCTGAAACTTTGAGCATGTCCAATTGTTTTACAAAATCCATTAAACAACAATCAAGACGCAGTGACAAATCTATGCTGTTTACAAACTGATGACTAATCACTTAAAGGCTTTATGTCTATTATAAATACACAAAATGGCTCAGTGATATCTGTCATCTCCAGCAATTTTGATGGGGTTTTTTGTTTGTTTGTTGTTTTTTCTTTTTTTGCTTAACGATACTTTGAAGATGTGATTTGTATTAGATTATATTGATTTCTATTATAAAATGTCTTATCTCTGAATTGTTAAAATTTGAACATAGAACATCTCAATGTAATTTATACTGATACGATGAATCATACTGATTAAACAAAACAAAATTGTTTCAGGAGCTGCCAGATAGGTTATAAACTAAAGGAAATATATCAGAACTTAGTTTCTGTTCTATAATTTACTGGTCAGTGAATCTGGAGATCATTTAAGGCAGAATTGCTTTTTATCCTGATACAGTTTAAATTTCATCTTCTGAGTTATCAATATTTATGATATTTATGATCACAATAGTACATGCAGCTCTTACATGCAGCTGAGTGTTTGCAGATACTGATGAACTCTGCAGCAGTTTTGTTGTGGTTTGGAATTATTATGTAAATTCTCTCCCCTGCCATTAACTGTCCTCACCAGTGGTTAACAAAGAAAA
>JAWWLZ010000001.1:96079117-96101918 GCA_035041345.1 Poliocrania exsul | reverse complement strand
CGTGATTATCTGAGGAGGAAGTCCCCTCCTCCTCTTGAGAGTAAACATCTTGGTTTTTTCCCCTCAAACCAAGACAAGTTTCAACTTTAGCAGTGTTTATACCACTTCAGCTACAGGTGTCTCTTCAAATTCTGCTGCCTATACTCCAACCAGTGTCACAATAGCAGCTCCCCCAGGAACAGCAGTTCAGCCAGTTATAGTATCTCCTTGTTCTGTGGGGAGGCCAGTAGAGTGTACAGAATGTGGCTGTGGGCTTGGATTTCTAAGTTTGTCATTTTCCCCTCCCCGCCGCCTCCATCCAAGACAAATGTTAAAAGGCTTAAAAAAAAGGTGTCTCTTGCTTTGTTTAAAATTACTTAGTTATAATTGTAACTTGGCTACTGACTTCTCATTTTGAAGGGGCATTTGACCCTGAATTTGCTTGGGTATTGGAGGTCTCTGCTTTGGGATCCCCCCTTGCCACCCTTAGACACCAGTGCCAAATGTCCAAGGAAGGGAATGGAGCTGGGTAAGGGGCTGAATCACATGGAGAATTTCAGAGGGAGCTGGGAGTGGCTCAGCTTGGAGAAAATGTTCCCCAGCATTAAACTCTATTTATCTTGACCCACAAAGTTGGTGGGTTTGGTTTGGTTTTTTTTTTCTATCTTATTTTCTCCTTCCCTGTGATGCTGAACAGTGAAGCAGCTTGGTGGGCACCTGATGTCCAGCGAAGGTCACCCCCCATGCCTCATGTCACCTGCAATGGACATTTGGGAAGGAAGATGGAGTGTTCCCCAGAGGAAAACCAAAAATTTAATTCCTCTCTCATGGTTCAGACAACTGCTAGAATGCACATCGAGGCACAGATATCTGTCCAAACCTTTCAAGGGGGAGTTTACCGATATTTCCCCTTGTTAGACACACACTGGGACCCAAACCTTGAAGATGAAAGGAGAATGTTGGAACAATGTCTACAGTGCGTTTTGTTTGGAGTAAGAAATGTAATTCCAAAAGCAATAAATTGGTCAAAATTGTATGAGGTAAAACAGGATAGAAAGGAGTCCCTACTGGACTTTTTGAGTAGGTTAAAGGAGGTTGCATGAAAGTATACAACTTTGGACCCCAAATCAGACAAAGGAAAGTCCCAGCTGATCTCTCTGTTTATAGGCCAGTCTACAGATGATACAAGGATAAAGCTGCAAAAGACAGCTGAGAGAAAACATCTGGGTAAACAATTTGACATAGCCTAGATGGCATGTAGGAATAGGGATCATAAAGGTAGAGTGAAAATGGTGGCAGTGATAGCAGATGAATGTCATGAATGCCTGCATAGTAAGAGGGTTGGTCAGAGAAAAGTATGTGGAAGGGGCACCCCTGTCCCTCTGGGTCATAATCAGTGTGCTTATATATATTTATATACATACATTTATATTTCACTTCACAGTCAAATCTAGTTAGATGCTTTTCCTTCTTCCCCATTTCCTTCAGTATTCTGGTTTCCATGCCATACTAATATAGATCAGCAAAATAGATGCTATCGTATGGTTTCACATTTGATAGATATAACACAATTACTTAACCCTCATTTGCAAATTATCTACAGATTTCACTATATTAGTGTGCTTTTGGAGACCAGGAAATGTTTAAATATTGGAAGAGGCATAGATATTAATGATTGTATTCAAAGCATCAAAGTATTTAATACAGAAAATAAGTCTCCCTGTAACCTCTCTCCAGTGGGGAAAGAGACAGGATCCTTCTCTAAAGAGTTACTGAGATTGTATATTGGGCCAGAGTTAGGATCTTAACTGAGGTGCCCTGGTTGTCTTTTAAAATACTATCCATAACCTTATGCATAAAAATTTGCAGATGTGACAGAGGAGTAAGGTCAAAACAATGTCTAAGCCAGTTTATTCTTCTCTGCCAAAATTAGTGAGTGTGACCTCCATCCATCATCATCACACACACACACACACACACACACACACACACAGAGAGAGAGAGAGAGAGAGAGAGAGAGAGAGGTGCATCCCCCTGTCTCTCCCAAAAAACCCTTAGTGTGCAGAAAAGTTATCTGTCAGAGAGACTAGAAGAGGAATCAATGTTGTTAGTAGACTGGAAATAGAAGTGGGTATGTAGAGGTTGTATTATTGCTATAAACTGCATAAAAGGCAGAAGTTCCTATACAAGTGGACAGATGTATATGTGGGTGTACATATACTTAGATGCCACTACTCATCATGCACTGATGCCTGTGCAGTGATTTAGAATGACAATATTGAACAGAAAAAAAGCATTACCCTTATTATAGATTCAGCAGATTTCATTTGATGCTTTTTCATGGGAAATAGAGGGTTCTGTGAATCATGCATATGAAACTGGTAGTCTCCACACAATTATAGATTCCTCAGCTGTTGTTCCCTACAAACACAGCAGTTCAACTATGACGCATCATCTGCCAAATTTAAATACTATAATAAATTCAGTTGTACACTGAGGAAAACACCATCTCTAATCTGTTTTTTTTTCTTCTAGTGTGCTCGCTATGATAATGCATTTGCTGCAGAAATTCTAATTGACAGAGGAGTAAATGTAAATCATCAAGATGAGGATTTTTGGACATCTATGCATGTAGCCTGTGCCTGTGATAATCCTGATATTATCCTGCTACTGCTACTAGTAAGTAAAGCAATCCAATGCTTTGTGTGCTTGAAAAGGAGATAGACTGTAACACCCTAAGGTCTGAAACTGCTGTATGAATGCAACGTATTACTACTAATCATATCAGTGAAAGCATATATTGTGTTTGTTTTGTTGTTTTGTTGTTTTTTTTTTCTTTTGATGCTCAGGATTTTTAGAAGGCATTTTTAGGCCTTCAATGAGAATAAATTGTAAACATCAATGTCAAGTGTCTCCTCTCTCCTCCCTGTGGTCAGGAGCTTATATCTCTGATAAGCACTCAGTCCCAAATGGGAATTCAAGTAATTTCTTTTCTTTTCTCCTTGTCACTTTCTGTTAAGGGTTCAGTTCTCAGAAATGCTTATAAAAACCTCCTTCTGAAAAGCAAATATTCAATTAATTACACTCAGTGTTCATAAACAAGTGTTTGTGTACATGGTCAAAATGAGGCAAATTTAATGTTTATCTAAACAACTTTGACTTTTGAAAGTTCAGTTTATCCAATATAGTCATAGATATGGCATTCAGCCCTTTCAGAGAACAGCAGTGAGCCCAGGTGGTCAAAAAGTCCAATGGCATCCTGACTTGTGGCCAGGAGGACTACGGCTGTAATCCTCCCCCTGTATTCAGCACTGGTGAGGCTGCACCTCGAGTCCTGTGTTCAGTTTTGAGCCCCTGACCACAAGAAAGCCATTGATGTGCTAGGGCTTGCTCAGAGAAGGGCAATGGAGCTGGTGAAGGGTCTGCAGCACAAGTCTTATGTGAAGTAGCTGAAGGAGCTGGGGGTGTTTAGACTGGAGAAAAAGAGTCTCAGAAAAGACCTGAGAAGAGGTTATAGTGATGTGGGTGTTGGTCTCTTCTCCCAGGTAGCAAGCAACAGGACAAGAGGAAATGGTCTCACGTTGTACCAGAGGAGGTTTAGACTGGATATTAAGAAAAAAATTCTTTACTGACAGGGTAGTCAACATTGGAATAGACTGACCATGAAATTGGTGGAGTCAACATCACTGGAAATATTTAAAAGGTGTGTAAATGTGGTACACAGGGACATGGTTTAGTGGTGGACTTGCAGGGCTGGGTTAACAATTGAACTCGGTGATCTTAAAGGTCTTTTCCAACCTAAATGATTCTATGATTCTGTTTTGTGCTTCCATTCCTAGGATCACAACTTCTAGTTTTATGCAATGATATTAATGCAGCTCTTTTTCTCAGTTCATTTTATATAGATTTTAAAACAGTAATGTAGAAAGAGTTCACAGTCTGACTTGAAGTTTTTTAATCTATTTGTGTAATTTTAAAAATTACAAATTTTAAATAGGTCATTGCAAGTAGACTAGCTTTTTTATCATATTTAAATATTACAAGTAAAGGGAAGGAAGAAATATTTTTAGACTACTTGATAGTAGCTGTCTTGAAATCACTTTTGGAGATTTTCTAGTCTATTCCCCCTGCTCAGACAAGAGCTAGCTGCAGCAGGTTGCCCAGGACCAAATCTTCAAGAATGGAAAGTCCACAAAACTTTTTATTAGGCTTAAACAGAATATTTTGTGTTTCATTTTGTGCCTATTTCATTTTGTCTTGTCACTGAGCTCCACCAAAGGGAGCTTGACGTCATCTTCTTTACTCCTTCCAACAGGAATTTATGCATTTTTGTAAGTCCTGCCAAAGCCACCTATTTTCAAGCTTGAAGAGTCCCAGGTCCCTCAGCCCCTCCTTGTATGGCAGATGCTCTAGTCCCTTCATCATCTTTGTAGACCTTTTGCAGGACTTACTCCATTATGCCCATATATCTCTTTTACTGGGGAGCCTGCAAGTGGAGCCTCATTAGTGCCTAGGTCTATTGACAAGGCAGTCTATAAAAATCTATGGCCCTCTTGGATGCAGGAGCACATTATTGATTCATGCTCAGCTTAATGTCTGCCAGGTCCTAGTCCCAGAAGTATTTTGTGTGGGAAGCCATCTAGTGAGTGAATAAGAAACACTAAAGAAAATAATATAGCCTGGTGACCAGAGACCAGTTTGTGTCTAGCTGTCACATCGTAGGGGCTAAGAGTCTTTACTGTGCTAAACAAGATCTCTTCCAAGATAGCTGGCTTCAGTGCCTAGAATTTTCCCACGCCCATTTCATTAATAGTAGAAATACAGCCTTTGTCATGTTGGAAGTGTAATTTACTTCTATTTTCTATTGCAACTGTAGTTAGATTCAGTAAGTGTGCAACACAATGTGTATAAATCTTGATAGAAGTATGCCATTCTAAGCATTATCACTACTCTTGGCAAATAAAGGCTTTATCTCTTGTATTACCTTGATCTGTCCAATGTATATACTTCTGAAGCCTGTGTATCCTTTGTATTTTGCATGTAATCCTAAACTGATAAACAAATCAGTACAGAACAGCTCACTTATGAAACCATCTTGCATTATGTGAAACTCCTTTAATGTGGGAAATTTTCAGAAATTCTGAATGTGGTGCTGTTGTTGACATTAATAGGAACAATTGAGTTTATACAGGGTACTTGCAAAATTTTCCCTGGCTGGTTTTGCAAGAAGCCTGATCTAATAAATCCCCAAGTGTTTCTATACAAATTTACATCCAAAATAATTTTTAAGTGCCTATCATTTGAATGTTGTTTGATTTGGTCCCTGTTTGTTACAAGTTGTCTTTATATGAAAGTTCTTACTATCTTCTGATCTCTCACTCACTCTCATGGCTAGACTTCGCGAACAAAGATTTGAAAAGGACTCTACCTACGCTTGCTGCAAGTGTGCTGGTGGCTAAAAGGGCGGATGTGAGATAGGCAAGTCCAGTTGCAAAAGGCACAGCAGAAAGTCTTCTTAGGCGATATTGGCAAGACAAGGTTCTTTCTGCGTTGTCTTTTCTCCTCAAGAATAATTCTCTGTGTGTGTTCTCAAAGGAAGCAGCAACATCGTGAATGGTGTATCTCCATGTCTCCCAACTGGAGGCCAAAGCAGAGCACTGATGATAATCAATATGGCCAAGGCTGAGATATTGTTTCAGGGATTCCGTATATATCCTCTTTGGGCCTCCTCTCTTGCAGCAGCCGGCAGCGCGTTCACCATAGAGCACAATCTTCAGGAGGCGGTGATCCTCCATCCTGGAGACGTGCCCTGCCCAGTGCAGCAGCTTTCTCATCAGCATGGCCTCGATACTGGTGACCCCTGCCTGTTCAAGACCAGACACATTAGTCACGTAATCAGATCAGTGCATGTTTAGGATTGTACAGAGGCAGCACTGATGGAAGCGTTCGAGGAACCGCAGGTGGTGATGGTAGATGACCCATAATTCAGACCATATAAAAGAGTAGACAGTACAATGGCTCTGTAGACACTGATCTTTGTACTTTTCTTCAGATGTTTATTACACCAGACTCTTTCATCTTCTGATAACTTGCTATAAATAGGTTATCTAATATATTAAAATTTCAATACGCAGAGATACATCCATATATATGTTTTGCAGATAAAGTTTGAGTTGTTCATATTATTTGCAATAAATTCTGATAATTTCCCCCACATTTTAGGTGTTCAGCACTCTAAAAAGCACAATTTCCCTGACTAGATAAATAATAACTTTATACTATCCCTTCTTGAGTCAGAATAAAAAGAGTATTGTGTCAGAGAAACAGAAATATTCTTAGGTAAGGAATAGTTTTTGAACCATGACATTAATGCTATCTTTATCAGCTTTTGACAAAGTGAAGATGAAAATTGAGGTTGGAGGGACTTATTTTTCACAATTCTGAAATGCCTTTACATGAGCAATTCATATTAGAAATTACTTTGCCTTAAGGTTGGAGTGTTTCATGGACCATGTCTAATGTGTAGCATGAGTCTCAATAATGCCAATATGAGCTACAGGCAGCTTCTATTATGCCAGTTTTTTCATTGGAAGTAAAAATAACACTCCTTGTACCCTCAGAAATTACTTATAGGTAAATATTTCTTCTGGACTGACTTTACAACACAGACAATACCATATTTTCTGTTTCAAGGATGTGAGCTAAAAGGTAACAGCATGGTTCTGTAATTGAGACCTGTTCAGATTCTGATTTCTAGAAAACTATCATAGAAGCCAATGGAGATTTCCTTAGTGACATCTTCAAAACATTTCCTGAAGGGGGAGAAAAAAAAATATATATATATAAAAGAAAAGAAAAGAAAAAAAAAAGAATATAGGGTACATGTAGATCCCAGAAGGCTATTAATGGAGTTTTACTTAAACATGTCCACCTTCTGATTTTATTCCCCTTTTTGTCATTTTCATATTTCTCTGACTGAAACAAGATAGTGACTTGTCATTCATCAGCTTAGCTGTGGTAACTCACAATTTCTGTCCTCTGGTGGATAGCAAAGACAAAAGTAAAGCCCATTCACTGCAAGCTAGGGGAGGGGCTGTAGCCATTTGTAACATGGAGCATAATATACTGTTGTGTCCTGTTGGAAGGTGATTGGAATTGTAAGCACTGTTTTTGGAATAGACGCAGAATGAAATGCTTGAAGCTGTTTATATCCATCATTTCCAGCATTTTACCCTAGGTTGTATAGCTTTCCAGGGACTTATTTATGCCTTCTCAGTTTTGTAGCTGTCAGGAAGGGGAGGGGGAAATATATCCAATGTCTGCTAAATAGTCAGTCAATGAAGAACTTGCCCCTGAGGCAGCTGCTAGCACAAGAGGAAATGTAGAAATCAAAAGTGATCCATAGAGGTCTGGTTGCCATACATGCAGATGAGGTAGTAAAGGTCAGATTCATCAGTCATTGCTTGACCACATTGACTTTGGATGTTTTCCCTGTGGCATAGGGGACTGCTTTTGTGGATGTTGTATGAAGGCTACTGTAGCTGGTTGAAGAGAATACTGAAGTGTCTTTCATTTAAGAACAGAGACACATAGGCTTATATGCGTTTGTGACCACATGAAATCTCTAAGACTATGAAAAGAACCAGATTTATCGGAAGTATCCTCTCTGTTTTGCCTCACTACCTTTCGAAGGCTCAGGACTGGATGCACTGGCAAGAAGAAGAAGTTGTGTTTGGATGGGGTGTGCTCTTTTTGCATACATTGGCATATGTTGCACTATTGTATTGTACATTAATTTCCTGCACTTGATAGTATATTGAATTGAAACACTAGCTAAGATCTTAGCTTACTATACAATGTGCTTTCTCCTATCCTATCAGAGATACAGAATGTCCAAACACCAGTACTTGGGTACTGCTCCTGCTTTGTTAGCTGGAGGAAAGTGTTTAAACATCTCATTATCCCTTTAAATGGCTGCATCTTTAAACTGGTACCCATCACTTGCAGTCTAATTATTCCTTCACGACAGATGACTTCTAGCTTCAAATAATTTTAATTGATACATAAATGTGGGTAACCTTCACTTTAATTGAGTACTGTTCAAAATACCTTCTTGTTATGGCAGCTCAGCACCACACAGTCTCTCGTTCACTCCTCCCATGTCAGCATGGGGAAAGAGAATCAGAAGGGTACAAGGAAGAAAACTCATGTGTTGAGATAAAGACAAGTTAAAAGAGAAAACTTGTGAGTTGATAGAAAGACAGGTTAATATGTAAAGCTGCACAAATAAGCTAAGCAAAGGAATAAATTTATTCACCAGGTCTTATCAGCAGGCAGGTATTCAGCCATCTTCAGGAAAGCTGGGCTCCATCATTGGTAACAGTGACTTGGGAAGACAAATGCCATCACTCTGAGCATCCCCCTTCCTCCTTCTTCTCCAGCTTTATATGCTGAGCATGACACAATATGGTGTGGGATAACGCTCTGGTCAGTTGAAGTTAGCTGTCCCAGCTGTGTCCCCTGCTCGTTTCTTGTGCACTCCCAGCCATATCACTGGTGGGATGAGAGGCAGAAAAGGCCTTGACACTGTTTGGGTGCTGTTCAGCAATAGCTAAAACATCCCTATATTATCAACACTGTTTTCAGCACAAATCCAAACTGCAGCCCCATATTTGTTACTATGAAAACGATTAACTCAATCCCAACTGGAACCGGAACACATCTGATCAAGTAAACACTGATACTGTTGCAGTTTTCTATATTATCCTTGGCTACTCAGGCAGTAGGGTATATAGATAAAAATATCACTTCGTAGAACCTTGCTCTTTCTTTAATTTTTTGCTCAGTCAGACTGCATTATTTATTATCCTGAATTCTGTGTTCTAGAGAAACAGCACTGGATCATTAAAAAGGCAAAGGAAGTCAAGCTGTTCAGCTGCCCCATCTCCTCCTCTCTCTTCCTCCACCTCAAAGCACTGGAAAATTAAACAGAAAAAATATGATTGGTCAAATTCTGATTAAAACCTCTGAAATAGATAGATTGTGTTGGATTGTGACAGATTTAGTTGGATCCTGACTCACTGTTTTCTCTCAATTTTTGAAACACAGTGTTTACGTACTTATTAAGGGGCTCATAATCATATTGAACTCCCATGTTTAGTTCTTTTTCTCAAGAAAACTATGGCTGTGTTGCAAACTGCAGGTTTCTTTATGACTTGTTACTTGTTGTTTACGACACTTTAGTTTCAGAGCATGACACAGGTAATCATTACTGAGCTGTACAGTTTGACTCCCACATTACAAATTGATAGGTACTAGTTTTCTTTTTAAAGTATCTTTGGTTTCGCGGGTGGTTCTTTTCCCTCCTTCCCACTCCCAAAGAATCACGAAATCTTTTGATGTTGTCTGACCTGAGATTGAGAGCAACAGTCGAAAAGATAACAAATGAGAATGTGTTTTTATACCGTACTTCACTTTATTTTACTATCATAAGGAGACACCTTTTAGTGGGCAGCATGAATGTTGTACTTTCACCACCTTCCATACAGATCTTGTCAAATGAATCTAGGAAGGTGGAAACAATATTTTAGTGTTTGTATAGCATGTTGCACACTAGAGATTTATTCTTTGTTTATTTTTTTACAGACCTGAGGGCATTACTGTAATAAACATGGCAGTTAATTAACTAGAATGGCAGAGAGCATTGCTACATCCTCAGGAATTTTTGCATGAAAGAAAATTGGGGAGTAGAAAGATATTCTTAATACATTATTTTTATTGACCTTACTAGGAAAAGCAAATGTGCCTATTGTCTGCCAACTAATGTTTCATCATGTGGTTTTTGGAACCTAGAACTGAAGTGCAAAATGCAAATCTGGCATAAAAGACTAAAAGTAAAATTTTTAAACAGACATGATTTGAGGCTGAGTATTTTTTCTCTCCCTCCTTTTTAAGAACTAAGGAAAATCTGTGCTTAGCAGTGTGCAGAAGGGAGTTACCATAGAATCATTCATTAGATTTACAGTCACCAACATTAGATGAGCAGTGTCAGGTATATAATACTATCCACTGTGTAATCAACTTTGGATATTGATGTAAAATCCCTTTTCCAAAGTAAGATGCATTTTTAGTGGAAAAAAAAAGGATTACAGGAACAGATCTACTGGTGGGAGCAAGAAGGAAGACTCTATGAGCTGTAACTCTTTTTTCCCATGTCCCTATACAGTTAGTGTGGCATGTGTCTGAAGTCATCTAATCAGACAGCAGTTATATAATTATTTTACCCTTGTTCTTTGCAACTACATCAGACTATTTTAGCAAGCAGAAATGAATGATCAAAATGCCATTATCTTTAGAACTTAATGAAAGATCTTTATAGTTCATAGTTTTGAAAACAGTTACAGATGAATGAAGAATTGCTTCCTCAGAGAAGGCAAATCTGCCCTCCCACTCAGTCTTGCTCAGTATGACTTTCTACTTTGAGTCAGTATGAGAGGAAGAAGGGAAAGGGGAGGGAATGAGAAGAGTCAGAGGTTGGAAGGGGACAAATGGTGACAGTTTATAGTATAAAGGACCATGTGGCCTGAAATAAAAATGGTTCTTCTCTCTTTCTAGAGGCAGTTATCAATATTTGTTAGTTGTAAGAACTTTAAATAGAAGCTTTTTCTGTGGAAGCTGTAGGTAGCTATTTGAATTCACCTACAGTTTGGAGGGGCTCGTGGATGTGTGGTAAGACTAGAGGGACCTTTCAGAGACTGTGTACTGCTGCCTTATAGCCTTTCATCATTGCTGACTGAGGTAAGATAGACATAACTTAGGAGAAGGCTACTAATTAACTATTCTAGGTGATACCTATTAAGGAATTGCTGAACTCCAGACGGCAACACTTGGGGGAAACTGTAGAAATATTAGTCTCTCTCCTTAAAGACTATGCAAAAGGGATAAAGCTAGCTAGCGATGCAGCACTAAAGGTGGTCCAAGGAGAGAGAAGAACAGGACCCTAAATGGATGCAGCAAAATGGATAGCCTAATAAAGAAATGAGGATAATACAAAGAGAAAAGAAATGGCATTGGAAACTTCAATTGACAAGACAGATAACCAGTGAAACAGCATCTGCAGTTCACTGTATGAAGAATGGTAAATCATGGGATGAATCAAAGCCTTTTCATATGGGAAGTAGTCACAGAAAGTAAACCTGAAAAGTCTGTAAACACTTATGCAATGGCCAGAAATCACAACCTGCCCCCCTGCCTCCCACTCTCTCCCTCTCTGCCTCCCTTCTTCCCTCCCGCCAGGTGGAAAACATTTGGGATTGGGGATGAGACTTAGGACAAAGACCAGGGCTAGTAAGCAGCACATCTGTATAATTTGGAGTATAGTTTGGAGTTCTTAACATCACAGCATTTCCAGAAAATAAAAATTCCTGGAAGTAAAAGAGAGTTAGATCTGTTGGGAAAAAAATAACATCCTCAATTTTGGCTGGAGTAGGTCAGGAAAAGTATGCCGAGAGAAAGACTACATGCACAAAAATTGGAAATTATGGATCAGCTTCACTATAATTCTCCTGATCCTCAGAGAAAGAGGATGAAGAGATGACAAGTAGTGAAAATCAACATCTGTTTTTTCATCTTCAGTAAACATAATTTTGTGCTATGAAGAAAATGATCTAGGGGGATGTTCCACCACTGGGGGATATTTGTAGAAGGTGAAATTAATCCTTTATGCCAAATAGCCTCTGCTTGAATCACTGACATAATTACTCTGTGAGTCACTGTTATGGAGTAGCTAGGGAATATGAGGAAAACTGTTAGTTAAATTACAGAAGTGAAAAGCTGCTTGGTAGTGAAGAACAAAACAACAGCCTAGCTGTTAAGAGAGAAACTGTGGCCCTGAGACTTACTGGGGTTTCTTTAGGATTGATGCTACAATGTTATTTTATTTAGACTTTTCAGTGATAACTTTGGGAGAAAAAATAGGGCTATGATAATGAAATGTGCTGAAGACAAAGCTGCAATGCCCTATCAATTGGGGTGAGGATTGTAATGTCATGCTGAAATAACAGGGTATCTTTGAAGACTTTGGTAATAAAAGTGGATTGAAATTTAAGTGTGGAAAGTACAAGGTCATGGTCTGAATAACAGACATTTCTGTGATAGACTCAGTTGGAAAAAAGAAAAAAGACCTCAGAGCTTTAGTCAATTTTAAGACAATTGTATGCTACAAACATATAACTGCAGCTGAGGAAAAGAAATTCTTGGATTTCTCAGAATGAAAATGTTTCCAAGAGAAGGAAAGAGTGTTGTTGCCACTGTACAAGGAGTAACAGCCTGCATTTAATTGTATTCAGCTATGTTCAAGAATGATAAATTGGGCAAAGGAAAACGGCAGGGATAAACAGGGGAATAGAAAGCCTATCTTATGAGAAGGATGTCCAACTAATATGTTTAATTAAAGAAAAAAAAATCAAAATAGATTGTAAAAATTTCTGTAAATGTATCAAGATAGAAGAAGAGGTAAAAAGAGCTTTTAAAGCCTGAAGTTACTTACATGAAAGTAAATTTTTACAGAAGTGTCCAGCAATAAACTTAAGACAGAAATTAACTAAGTTTTCTTAATGTTAGGAAGCATATGTTGGAAAACAGCATTCCATACAGTAGCAGAGAACAAAAAGACCCCAAAAGCAACAAACCCTAACTGGCTTTAAAATTGATCTTAAAGTTTTGAGTGAGATTATATATTATGTGTTTACCTACATTATCAAAGTGATGCTTCAGGATATCCATTCCAGTACTATATTCCCACATGACATCTGTTCAGAGGGCTGTGTAGATGCAATTATTCTGACTGTGTTCTTAAAACAATAAAGTAACATATGGAGGATATTAAAAACATAATATTGTGAACAACAGCAAGTAATGTATAGATATTTGATGCCTCTTAGATTACTCCCAATTTCTATAACCCAAAAAAAAGACAGTAGAAAAGTGAATGGAAGAAGATAATTCAGAAACAGAAGTTAGACAAATTAACTACCAGGCATATTTAAAGCATTTGAAATATTTTTGCTTGTTTGTTTTAAATACTGTTTTCAGATATTTGAAAATAAAATACATACTGGGCAAGTAGTAGGAAATCTAGAGGGGGAAAAAAAAGTTGTGTTTTTTTTTCCTCAAGAAAAGAAGGCCCAAGGTCAAAAAAGCTAGATGTATAGTCACTGATAGTAAGTTGAGAGTGGCATTTAGATCTGTAATTAATTGGTTGTCTCAGCAGGATTTATAAGAGAAACTACAGACTGGTTCATAAATCTGAATATTACCTCAATAAGGGGTATGAGAAGGCCAACATATGACAAATATCCCAGTGAAGGAGCTTGTTTAATCAAGGAAATAATTACAAAAAATAAATAAAAGTACTTTAACGCAGTCTTTTAGTGACATTTCCTTGAAATTATTTAGCAGTTCCTGTTGAGGTCTACATTCTTACTGGCTTCCAGGTTTGCCAGGAGCTACACAAATATAATAAATATTTGGAAATGAGAAAATTTGAATTTGTGAGGTCTAATGCTCTTCAAAGTGGCTGCACACCCCAAGAGGTGCACAAGATGATTCATTGGGATTATTGGAATTTCTATTTTTACTTTTTTGTCTAAAAAGTATAAGAAAGAAATTAAACTTTACTAATACTTAATATACTTATTGATGCTGACATTCCATCCATAGGTCAGAGAGTTCTGTGTTGTGAACAGTAGGCAAGGTGTCCTGAGGGAAGAGGTGCTTCATGTTGCAGAGGTGTTGACAGTTCCACTCATAGTGCATTGTGATGCATTGGAGTTTGTGTATGCCTGGTTACATGGATATATGGATTATATTATTTAGTTATAACTAAACTAACCCTCACTAGCTGGACAAGTAGCTTAAAAATTCCTGAAAAGAAATCACAGATTGAAGATCATAAGGCTAATAATGATTGTACAAATGAACAGGAAAATGACAGAACCTCTCTTAGTCCTAGTATGAACTCTTTACCAGTACAGGGTAGATATAGTGCTGATCTAATCAGATTTAATCAGAGATAGTTATAGTCAAGCAATACTCAGTACAGTATTTTACAAAATTTCATTTAGTTATAAATCTTCAGAAGCCTCTTTTAAGGCTTTTTAATAGCAAAAGACAAAAAGCAACATGCTATTGGGGACACACTTGTTCATCCTGCTGCAGGAAAAATGGCTGGAATAATACATTGAACACAACATGGTGACAAACTCTAACATGCACTCCTTTGTCAGCAAATACAGTTGGAAGGTGTGTAGAAAAACATCACTGGAGTTTGAAGAAATAAGTGTTAGAACATATTACTCAGTTTGGGAGGTTTGCTACACAGCTGGTTGGAAGTACAGGTGTTTTTGTAACATGATCTTGTCTCAGCTTATGGTATTTTCTAGATTCTGTTTCAGTAATGAAATACATGAAGAACTACTTTATTGTGAAAAATCACTAAAAGAAAGATGTGCCAAAGGAGATATAATCTCCAGAGTAAATAACTTTAATAAAAGCAATGTTTTACGTGAAAACTATGCAAGTGTAGCCATTGATGGAGCAGCTGCTCTGACTGGAGTATGAAAGGATTCTGGGGGTAAGGTTATGGACCTGGCACTGCACCTGAAATTCACTCACTGAATCATAGGCAAGCTGTCCCCAGAGTTCTGTCACAGCCAGGAGCTTGGCCCCAGAACTACACAAAGTGCTACAGGATTTCATCAGTTCGTTTAGTTTCACAAAAACAATACCTTTAATTAGTAGAAACTTTACAATACTTTTTAATGAAATGTGGAGTGACTGTGAAATTATTTTGTACTGCACTGAGTGTCACTGGTTGTCTTGGGGTAAAGTACTTAAAAGAGTTGTTAAAATCAAATTCTGCATTTTTGTTTTACAAAAAAGTAAAGGTGCCTGATTTGCTGTCCTTTTCTGTGATGAAGTAACGGGCAGTAGTATGCTATCTAGCAGATATTTTTGGTAAAAATAAGCATACTTAATCAGTCCTTTCAAAATAAAGTTAATGGTCTAACAACTAGTAGGAAATTAATGGCTTTCAAAAAGAACCATGATATAGTGAGAATATTTGGAAAAGAAATGTTTTGAAACTTTTCCCTTGTTGTATGATTTTGTTGCTGAAAATTGTCCATGTCAGCTGTGAAAACTCTTATAATTGTACCTAAAACCCACAATGTTGGAAACAGAATTTCCTAACATTTTAAAAAATTTTCTGGAGTTTCAGTGGGTTCTAAACCCATTGTTAATCATAAAAATGCATCACTTTCTCATTAGTTGGCAAGACCCTGACATCAGGGAAGATGGAAATTTCCTAGCTAAATTTAAAAAAAAACCCAAACATGTTTAATTGGTATATGGAATTGAAAAAATAGTGTCATTTAATAATTATGACCAACAATGCACTTCTTCCATTTAGATCTATATATCTTTATGACCTATCTTTTCCAGCTATGACAGATTTTAACACCAAGTATTGAAGAAAATTGAACTTTGAACCGGACCTTGAATTCCTGTATCATAAAGTTAAATTTTTAACCCAATTTTTTTTAAAAAAGAATGAAATATATTCAAGCCCATTGTTCTCATTGAAAATATTAGTAGTAGTAATAATAATAATACAGTAAACATGTTTGTACCAATAATGAATAAAATTTAATTTTTTTAATATATTCTGGATTACATCTTTATCTTGTCCTTATTAAATTCTGGTTTTTTAGATGTTTTGTAATGTACATAATATATTAGTGCAGTGGTACACAAATAATTTATAAGCAAGTATACATGTATTGTGTGCTCAAAAGTTTTTTACTGATGGTGTTCATGGTAAGAACACTTTGAAGGTCACTAGTCTACTGATTAGAACAAGAGCCTTACTTTCGTTACTATCAATTGAGCATGAAGGTCAATCCACTGTAAATCTACTAGAAAATGTATATTGTTGTCTCTCTAAGTCTAGAAAAGGGAGATCTACAATAAAATAGATGGGATTTTTTTCAACTTAGTGGCTTAAACAGCTTGTTTGCAATGATTTTCAGTTCATCATTGGTGTTAGAAAACGGAGCAGGACATGTATTCTGTATTTCTTCTTATGGGGACATTTACCTACTGAGATCTTTTTCACTCCACTCCCTCAGTGACAGGGAAGGGTTGCATTTGCCCTTAATATTTAGGCACTTCTGAAAACTATGAAATATTCAGTATGGATGAAATTGTTCCAGTTCCTTCTTTCTTGTACCTTCGTTCCATAATTAATCATGTTATTCACAACAACAGTAAGCCAGAAAGATACATGTTTCCATCACCCTTTTCCTGAGCCTAAGAAAAATGAATATCTCACAGAAATTGACTGAACCTTGCAACATCTCCAAGTTTATATTCAAACAGACCTATGACAAAAATGGTAGATGTGATTCCCAGACTTTAGAGGAATCTTGTCGACTGCTGTCTTCTGGGGAAAAAAGAAAAAAGTAAATTTATGCCATAATTTATTTGGATAAGAGCCATCCCACGACACTGAAAAAAAAAATTAAAAACAAAACAAAACAAAACACAAAAAAGTCACTCAAATGAACTTCCTCCACCCTCAGTCTTACTTGGCTTTTTGTGTGTTTTCGTTTCAGAAACATTGGAATGAAGTATCACTATTACTTTGTAATGCATAATTTAGAAGGTCTTGGGAGCATGAAACTGAAAAAAGAACTATAAAATGAATCTCCACTAATTCTTGAATTTTTGAGTGAGCTAGTAGGGGAAAACAGAGCACTGATACAATTTATCAAAAGTTCAAGGGTAACTTATCTTGATATGTCAGGGTAAAGATTGATATGTAAAGTCATTGAAAAGAAAACTGCTGCAGGAAAAAACTGGTTTATATATTGAAAACAAATAGCTTAGGTAAACTATAACTGTGCAGGGTAAATGGATGTCATAAATGAGGTGACATGAAGGTCATTAAAAGACTCAGTTTGCACATGTGTTTGAAGACTTTTCAGTTGAAATAGGAAAGGTGGAGAAAAACCACTGACTTTCCAAATCTGGAATAATTGGTGTAGTCTTTGTGTGGAAAAAGTAGGTAATGCAATCCAGTGTAAAACAATGTAAGAGAATGAGACTGGAATCATAATGAAGAGGAGTTAAAGCCATGAACTAAAAAATAGTGAAAAGTTGGATGTAGTTTGTTGTTGTTGTTGTTTGGATAATGACCTTGAGCAGGACGTGGTTGCTGTCTGCAAGAATGAAATGCTAAAAAGATGTTGGAAAATGTATAAAAGCTGACTTATGAAGACACAGGAGAAAACTAGCCTTTTATATTATTTCTGTATAAGAGCTGCACCTTCAGCAATTTGAAATCAAAGTTTATCAAATCAGACTTCCTTAATTTCAAATCTGTCCCATTAGAAACTATGATATTTTGCACATTTTTAAAACGTAATAAATCATGTTTTCCTCTAATATTAAAAAATGGGAAGTATTTGTTGAATTAAAATGAATACTGCAAGATTACAGATTTGGATTTGTTGGGAAGAAGGATGTTTCCTAAAATTATGATAGTATTGGAAGTTGGGAAAATTAGTTTTTTGCAATGAAGACTAGAGAATGGTAAGGGAATAATTATGGACAAATGCTTCTGGACAAGGTGATAGGAAGGTGATAGGTGCCTGTTACTTAATCATTGACTGCTAAGGTTACACTTTATGGACATGAGTAAAAAAAATTTGTCTGATTAAAGCCACAAGATAAATCCTTGATGGATGTCGTAGCATTACATCTTTAAAGTATTTGTTACAATTTTGAGTAAAATTTTGTCATTTTTCCAATATATGCATTAATCCATCGAGAACAATATATGTAAATAAACCTAGAGTCTTATGTTTGGTTAGTATATAAATGTCAGCTGTGGTTCTAGTTTTATTGCTAGGGTTTGTAAGCATATGTATTTATTTTCATACTGATGCCTAAAGTGGTTTTGATTTTTTGATTTTTATAGATTTCAGAAGTACTTGTAACTGTAGTAAAAAGCAAATTTAGTGTGCTGATATTTCTAACAGCTTAAGTTCAATGTTTATACATGCCAACCTCTTCAAGTATCAGTAGCTCAAATTCTTTTAGTTGTTTAGACTCTCTTCAAGGTAAAGAGCTGAAGAATATCAGAAGGGCCTGCAGAATGAGACATAAACATGGAGAAGAGTGACCCAGAAGTCAGAACACTGGAAGAACTCCAAAAGCCTAAGGAACAGGAAGACTGATGAAGAGGAGGTCTCACTGATCCCAGACTCAAATCCTAAGTGGGTGGAATAGGGGTGGGACCGGGGCTGGACCAAGAGATATGTGAACTAGGGATTGGGTAGATCATATTATAAAACCCATAGAAACCAGTGTTCAGGGACATGCGTGCTGATATGTAGTCCTGTGGGCTATAGGCCTAAAATTAAAGGACTTTCACCTTTTATCTTATCCCACACTAACTTGGCTCAGAAGCCTACTTTGTTGGGGTCTCTCACGGCATCAATACAAACAATGACAAAATCTGCCATGGAACGAACGTGTATTTCCCCCATAGTTATATTAGGGAATAACTTCCTACAGTCCCACATAGCAAGTTACTACTTTCTATGGCTGGAAGATTTTGATGTCTACTGCACTTCATTTGTTACCCAAGCAGAGGAAAATAATCGGGTTAACTGTTTGTCTGATAAGCTCTCTAATTATACACTGCTGTTTTGAGAAGCCAGTTTTCTATTAAGATGACTGGCATACTAAACTTACTAAATAGATTTGGTATTTCACAAAATTACTTGTTTGTAGAGTATCTAGATTTAATTTCTAACCATCAAGACAGCATCATCCTGAGTGCAGATTAAGCTGCTGTACAGTCCCTTCCCTGTACGCTGTGTACATGTTGATGTTACCAGTCAACGCAATGAATCTGTCTCATAACAAAAATACAAATTAACTGAGTTGAAATAGCAGTTCTGTACTCTTAGTTCTTTGCATGATACATTTATCTTTGCAGAAACTATACAATGTATGCAGCTATTGTTTATTACATATTGTTTAATCTCTTGCTTTTATATCAGAGACATGTAGTACAGGCTTTTGTTTATTTTTAGTTTATGTGTCTATACGTTAACATAGGCTCTGACTTTTTCTCTGTATTAAAAAATGGTAGTATCTGATGTCAGATCAGTAGTAATGCTGTTTATTTCCATGTGCCATTTGAAGCACATTTAATTTATCACATACATGAATATATCTAAAAATCTGTGTGTATGTATGTGTGTATGTATGTATATATATATGTGTGTATGCAATCTCATCTGTATTTTCAAAGTTGAGTAAAAACAGACATGGATATGGCACTGTGCACAGACAGGAAGAGAAGACTAGCTTCCCAAACAGTGGGGAATAAGGAGACCATCATGCTAAAACACATACTTCAGTTTTGCCACTACGTATCCTTTCCACCATTTATGTTATTTACCTTGAACCTGTAAGCTACAGGCTCTTCAAAACACATCTTTCAATCTTTACTGAGCCATTAAATCAACTTCCTGTATTTGCAGCTGACCCATGTGGTTGTTTTGTTTGCTCTGCCTTCAGCTAGGCAGAACTTTTTCCAGCAGTTTTGCTTGGAGTGTACATATATGTGTATGTATGTATTATTACTTCTCCATATATATGCATATGTACATATATACATACAAACATATAGAACTAGTACGAAAAGGTAATACTTCCTGTCCTATTTTCCTGTTTGTGCATAGCAGTGCTGTAGTGGATAATGAGAGGATATTTCCCATCTCCATTTTGCCTATGAGAAATCTACGCCTTAGTGACTGTCCAGTGCTGTACACAAATAACTGTTTGTACTAAGCCCAGGAAGTGATCTTTTTAATTCCTGAAATATGAGATTTGTTTGACCTTATGTAATTATAAGCTTGCTTAATGGTTATAAAGTAACAGTTAACTATAACTATGGTGTCAGACAAAAGACTTTTTGATTGACAATTCTAGAGGCTCACTCCCTGCTGTGTGAAGGAGAATTTCCTTCTATTAGTTCTAAAAATAAAAGGCAATAATTTCAAGAAGTGACCTTTTGTTGCAGTATTATAAGACAGGGAATGATCATTTTTCTGTGTGCCTGTCATAATTTTTAATGATTACAATTATAATAAAAATGAAAAGAAAGTGTGCTCCTATACTGTTATCAGAGGCATTCAGTACTCGAATAATTTAATTTTTTTCCATAAGCTCTGCTGCTGATGGGAAGTTTGCAAGTCCCATGTGCAGAAGCAGATGGGGAAATTTTAGTTGTTAGTCATCAATGCTCTTTGAAGTTTCCCTTCTAATTCCCTTTTCTTGCCAAATAATTTGAAAGCTGGCAATATTAAGTCAAATACCCATCCTTCTGTACTTCAACCACCCTTTTTATTGACCTCATTCTGATCTTTTTCATTTTTGCTGCAGTGTCTTAAAAATAGAATGAAATGCTGTCATAGGCAAAGAGAACTTTTCTTCATGATATATTACATACAAGTAAGTTTTCTGTGATCTCCTTATTGTCACCTCTATAGTCTAACCTCTACTTTCAATATAAATACAGAATTTCAAAGAGAAAATATATTCTGAAATTGCTTCTAATTGTTTTTGTTTTCAAATAAAATGGTTGATTAAAAGATGTAAAAGTATATCTCAGCTTATTTTTGTGAATTCAAACATGTACCTCCAATTCATATAATTACTCCAATTAAACTTTGTTTTTTATATAATAAGCTAAAAGGAGTGTCTTCATGCTCTTAGAGCCCTCCTGATACCCCAATGCCTCATCTTTTTGTCTCTTTTCTGAGAAACCCTCATTAAAACTGTGTAACAGGCATTTTGAACCAAGAGTTACCTCCAAAAAGGAGGAGAGTGAAAAAGAAACACAGTTACTGTTTTCTTTTTTGTCAAGCATGCCTTTGGTGATGAAAACCATGTCTTCATTAGCTTTTCTTTAATGTAATGCCACTCTATTAGTTTGGTGGGGTTTTTTTAATACGTAACAACTTTTTGGCAGTTAGAATATTGAAACATTGATCTACATTAAGACAAGTGCATATCTTGACAGTAAGATTGGTTCCTGTAATTTCTGTTTGAGTAAAGCTTTTGTCCAGAGACTGGAGAACTGAATATTTAAACTCATAGCTATGTGGGATCTCTTGAACTGAATGTGTACATGTTCTGCCCATGGTCCAAGCTTGTTCATGAAAGTCAGTGTCACACCAGAAACTATATGTTTATTTGCCCTACACTGTGGCTAAGCTAAAATATCTCAATCCTGAGCTCACATCTAGCCAATAAGAGCAAGAAAAAGATATTTTTATGGCCTTTTTCCTCACAGATTTAGAAACAGCAGAGTACATATGAAGAAGACACATTGACGCTAAAGCAATTATTTTCAAATTGTATGGCAAGATTTGGTCATGCATTTGAGCTACAGATTTGGATTATGTTAAGAATGATCAGCTGAAGTTTTTGGAAAAATTCAGCATGAAGTATGGGCATAAAGAAGCAGAAATGGATATAACAAAAATAATTCTGTCCTTCCAATTTCTAGTCTAAATAGCTGGATGATTCTGAATGTTTTCAGATATTCATGGGAGAAGAGAGGAAATAATTCCTTGAGGCAAAGCTAAGTCAAGGAAACAAGACTATATTTAACTTAGCAATTAAGACCTTAAATTCCAAAAAAACTTGGTGATGTGTGCTAAGATTCAGAATATGAGGAACCACTTCATAGAAAGATTACTTACTAACTGATTAACGTCCAAGTACAAATCTGTATGTGTTTAGAATTATTAGAATGTTTCCCCAGTCCTTATGAATGTTGCACTGCTAGGGCATCGAAATGGTGGTAACTTGTGAAGTGTACATTATTTTTTATTTAATAGCTTCTAGATTAATAGATTTTACCTTTTTATTTCCTAACTGTATGCTGGGTTGTATTTTACTTTGAAAGATTTTAAAAACATACAGTACTTCTGCAGTGTTATCAGAAGTGTTCAGTACTGGAACTGAGTGGGATTTTCTTTGCCTTTCCTATGCCTTCCAGCTGATGGGTGAAATTTACATCCCCGTGGTGCACAAACAGATGGGAAGATGTTGGTCTTTAGTTTTCGGTCATCAGTGCTAATTCTTTTATCTTCTGACTGCATTAGTCAAACAGACTATGCTTGTCAAGCAGTCCGTAACATGTGCCCTGACAGTCTTTTTTTTTTTCTTTAACGTTACTGAAAATGTTTTCTGTGAACTGGCATTGCCTACATTCTTTTTGTTTAAGGAAAAAATGTCTTATTCATGAACTAAATGATTGTCAAAATGGTTGTGGAATTTTGATGATTTTAAAATACTATTTTTCATTATTTGTGTGATGTAATTTACAAGCAAGAATTTTTATTTTCAAATAAAAATGGGGATTTTTGTAAGGGTTAGTGATCTTATATGTATATAACTATATGATATGTTTTTATAAACAGACAGTGTATTGGCACATTTTTTTTATCCTTTCTTAACCAGTGTGTCACCAAGAGACATGACTGGGACTTTTGGAACACTATGATGTTCATGCACGCTGGCATCCATCCATAAATCCTGATTTCTAGACTGTGGTGCCATGAGTGCCCCCCCCAAAGCAGGACTCTGAGCCAAGTTAATGTAGGGTAAGATAAAAAGTAAAGGTCCTTTAATATCACAGGCCTACGGCCCACAGGAATACATGATGACATGCATG
>JAWWLZ010000001.1:96064867-96079017 GCA_035041345.1 Poliocrania exsul | reverse complement strand
AACAAGATTAATTAACTAAAGGAATTTGAGCTACTGATAAATGCTAAGGGTTAGGATACATAAACAATGAACTTGGGATGCCAGAATATTAGCACATTAAATCTACATCTGCCACAGCTACTGTGTTCCTAAAATCTACAAAATGTGAAAAATCAAAAACCAAAAACCCCTTCGGCATCACTGTAACAAGCAAGTCTGTTTTGACAAGGAGTTAATTTTCATATTCAGATTTTGGTGCCCATTTTTGCAATATGGAACCCAGAAGGGCCATGAATTAAAGAACTTGTATCCACGCAACAGCTGAAATACTTTACTTACATGGGATTGAGTGAATTTCTAATTGCATTTGTATGATGGTTCCCTCCCCTCACTGGCCTAGCGTATATCTATGAGGGAAGAAATTAAGTAGTAATGGTGTAACATAAATTTGTAATAATACAAATGCATCTCTTTTAGCAATTATTTAAGGATATTGGCATAAAATTTTCAGCACTATGTTGTCTCTGATTTCTTTTAAAGTGGGTTTTTTTTTGAGATATGTGTTATATCCTCTTCAGTTTATTCTGTGTGCCTGGAGGGCACTTATAAGGCTCTAAATTCAGCTTTGATTCTGTGGGCTGTGTTGTCACAGACATTAGGAACTGAGCTTTGTGTTTGTGTTTTTATGATGTGGGATCGGCCATGCTGAAAATGAATTCAAACCTTTACTTACATCACAAGTTAAGGTCATCCAGATGGCAGACAATTCCTATTCCTTTTGAAAGAATACTTTTGGTAATGTACAAGCATGAATTTATAGACAGTAGCAACTCTTTTAGGGTTTGAAGCCCTGAAATACAATAAATATTACAGATCATCTGTGTCTTTCCTGTGTGAGATGTGGAAACTCCTGCTGCAGGCAACTATTGACTCAAGGTTATGGAAGCAGTCTTATAAATGGTGCACTTGACCAGTCCAGTTAAGAGAGCTGCGCTCTCTGGAAGTCCATCTAAAAGGAAAAAGAGAATTTTCTATTTGTATTAAGGGAGAATTTGTTTTCATGAATATGCCTTAATATGATGCCCTACTATGAAGGAGATCTGCTGAGCAGGAGAATTTGTTCCCTGCATTTCCTCTATAGCTACACAAGCCTGTGTAAGACATGCATGAATCAAATGGCAAGCATGATAGATGCAGTTACACCATTTCAGTTCTTACTTTGATTTGTGATTCACAAGTTTTACTTCTGAATTTTATGTATGTGTACAGACTTTGGGTTCTTGTTCAGATTGTTTTGGTAAGAGACCCTCTGGAAAGAAAGGAAGAAAATATCTTCAGTTCAGAAACTCCTACATAATGAGACTGCTGTTTGCATTTCTTCAATATTTTTTTCAAGTTCAGGTTTCAACAAATAAGAATTTATTGAGGAGAATCTATTATTTTGGAAAAATTATGCATAGGTCTGGTATCTATTATGGTTGAGAGGTGGTGGTGTTTTAATGTGGAACTCAACTGACTGCAAATAACTGCCTGAGAGAAGCAATATTTTATTGTTTGGAAAACTTATTTTACAAATAATAGTTTATTATTTGTAAAACACTGCTCAAGTCATCACTCTGGAATTACTGAATTTCCCATTTAATAAAATATCAGGTGTGTCCCCTTCAGACTGTAGTGATGGAAATTGCCCTAAAGAGGTTTAAGAATGAATGGGGTTGTGAAAAATTGGCTTTCTTACAGATGAAATATCAACTTACTTGTTTTTCTTCAAGATGTATGAAAGGAATGAGGCCACTAGAGCTAGCTGTGTAGCAGACTGGAGAATGATTTTCTGTCAGACCTACTTCTGTCTTCCATAGAGTATGTTGTCTTTTTTTCCTTTTCTTTTGGCAAGCTACATTTAGGGTCATTAAAGCCAAAATTGCAGCTAGAGCAGCTTTGAGGTGACTGTACTGTTTGCCATGGACTATCCTGGAACTTACATATCTTTGTAGATGGCTTCTAAACATTTATGATCCCTCTTCCACTTTGTCAAGTCCAGCGGGAAGAGGAATAAAAGCAAATATTTAGAAATAGATACTCTGCATGGTAGACTTCTAGTCCTGAATTAGCCTTTCTTTATAGGCTTCTTTTGACTTTTTGCTCTGGAACAGGAATCTTTACTTTGGAGTTGATAGAAATTAGTTATCTACCTTCTAAACATCTCAGGAACCTGTGGTGTCATGAGAAAGGGGCTTCCTTTAAAATCTATGTGGAAAAATGTTAAAATTAAAGTCTTAAGACTGCAATCAGCATTCCAAGACAATATTTAGATTTAGTAAAACGGTTTCTAGATTGTTCTATACTCATAAAGGGAACACAAAAGTGGTAAATCAGCTTGTGTCTTTCAGTTTTCTTACTAAACAGGTAAACCTGGATTATGATAGCAGCAGGTAGGGGAAATATCAGCATAGAATCTATAATTGTAATTGCTAAAAAGTTATTTTTTATTTTTTCCCCAGCTCTTCTAGTAGCTAAATTGTTATTTCTGTAAATTAGTTTTTCTGCCTACAGAAAATCTGTTTTTGAAATGAGTTGGAAGGAAACATGCTGTTGAACTGAGAGCAGCTGCTCAATCTCACTTAATCTTTTATTTCGTTGTTTGTGATTTGCTAAAGTGGAAAAGTCTTTGACTTTTTTTTTTTTTTTGAGCCTTGCTGTGAGAACTGTTCCTGAACTGTTTAGCATCGTGAATTTGTAAAAAGGGAGATCGAGTGCTAATGACCTAAAAACCACAATAATGTGCAGAGCAACTTTATTCCTTTCGCTTTGTTAATGAATGAGAGGTGAAAACTCAATAGGTATATTAATTTTTTGTTTTGTTGGTTGGTTTTGGGGTATTTTTGTATCCACACATATTCCTCATGGTATATTGTATTTCTCATTGCCTTCATACAGCCTCATGAAGCCAATAGTGGTAATCCTAAGTGACAGAGACAGTTGCTGGGCCATCATTTCTGTGTTGAAAAATGTTTTATAACACTCCTGGGACATTCTGTTTTATGAGTGTAGCTGAATTACTTAATTGTTTCAAATATTTTAATAACATGCATGGTACACAAGTTTGAAAGAATAATTTAAGGCATGCAACAGGAGACAGGATTTTAAGCTTGAATTTCAGTGAAACAGAGTCAGACTTTCAGGAGTCTACCTGCCTTCCACCTAAAGTACATCGATGCTGACTTTGGTTCAGAAAGCAGCTCAACCAGGTAAGCCTTCTGAGCACACAGTTCTCTGGATGTGAAAACTGTAACATCCTAGCCTGGGAGCTAAGTAAGAGATGGTACCTAGACAGAGAAATGCCCAAGTCCTTCCCAAGTCCTTGGGGAACCTCAGTAAGTTATGAGTCCTCTCAGAATGCCTAAATAGGATTATACTGTAGTCCATATTATTGTGATGGCATTATGTTTCTGGGCATCCAACCTAGTGGTTGGAACTCTGACCCTAAATATATGAGGTGGTTGGAGTTTGCTGGAGTTCGCTGGAGAAGGTCTAAACCCAGAGCTCTTCATATGGTTTTAACCTATGCTGATGAAGTTAGACTGCTGATACACAAGATATTGTGGATTTCAGGGAGACAGAAGGAAATAAATAATTGTACATCTGTAAATAAGGACACATTCCTCAGAATGGAGATTTCTGGCTCCTTGTTCTTTTTTGAGTAATGGTAAATAGATATATTTCTCATTTGGAAATCAAGAGATTAGATGTATAAAAAACACTGGACATAAGAAAGAGTAGCAAGGATTACTAGGCAGATGATAAATAGCACAGAAGGAAGTTTTAAGACCTTTAAATAAAATTAAACATTCAATGAAAGGTGCATCCTTCCCAAAGTCCTTAGTACACTATCATTTAAAAAGAAAATAACACTAATCAGGATCTAATGCTGTATTTTTTGAATTCATTTAATTCTTGGGGGGGTGGGGGGGGTGGGGGGGTGGAAAGAGAGCTTGATGGAGAAAATTAAAAATAATTTTTTTGCTTATGAGTTAATAATATCGCTAATTAGGCATCCTAAATGTAGAATATGAACTAAATTCAACTCTCCTTACTGGTAGAAACTTGGACATTGATCCACTTGATTTAGCTACAGCAGCATAGTCCTAAGAGTTTGTGACTCTATTTATAGTTTGATACTTAGATCAAGTGACCAGGGGTAGCTTCTACAGGGACAGAGCACAGCAGAGCACTCTGGCTGTGCTCACAGTCTGTTCACATATGATAAAGTTACAAGTTTTTCTGTAATTTCTTGCAATTCAAAAATTTGGTTCTTTCCCCATCTTCTGGAACATTATTTGGGAAGAAAAAGTTCAGCTCCTACTGCAAAAGCGGTGTTCTTATCTGTACTATCCTGAATTAGTTACAGGTTTAGATATACACAGATCTGATAATGGGATAAGTTATAGTGGGAATGTACATTATGTCATGTACTCTACAGTGAATCTGAAGTTGACTTTCCACTGAATGGGAAGTCATCTCCAAAGGCATCATGTTGGCAAAAAATGTGTGTGTGAACATAGATCAGTACTGTGAAACTGCAGCACTAGCCTGCCTCATGCTGTATTGCTCCTGAGCCCTTCGTCTAGTCTTTAGGGTCACGATTTTAGCATGTATGTGGACTTCAGCTATTCTACTCTGGTTTTCTGAAACGAAAACCTGTCAAGAGATTCTACAAATAAGTACATAGACATAAATTAAAGCAGGATTAAAAAATGCACAGTAAAGTTATCCTAAGAGAAATTGAAGTATTTTGAATCATCATTTCTGGAACTAAAAAGTAAATCTTTTCTCCTTTAAGTAGCCAAGGGTATTTTCTCTTTGGCAGCAGGCTCAGATATCTGATCACATGGGGACACTGTGCAAATCTGGTATTGTCTGTTCAGTTATTATTGATCACTAGAGTTCAATCTCTTATGCTGTATCCACATATGAATGTTGTTCTGCATAGCTCAGCATGAGGTTCAGTAGCATTTTGCAGTCTGTGTATTGAACTAGGTGTTTTTAGGAACATTTTGAAATAATATATTTAAAGACATTCCTTCTGCAGTCTTTCTAAAATAGAAGCAATTTATCATTGCAGAGATTTTTTTTTTTCTCAAAAATACTTTTTGTATTTATGGGATATATTGGATAAAGTTTTGCAATATGTTTATCATTTTTACTGATAAATGACTTGAGAATGAGGATGTGTTAAGAATAAGCCAGTAACTTTTCACATATATTGAGCACTGTATGTAAAATTCAAGTGGGTTGTATTGAAATGGAATAAATAATAATAGCATTTACAATATAAACAAGGTATACATTTGCTTAAACAGCTATAAACAGAAACCTAAGAACAATGCAGGACTATATTCAGATAATCTGAATTCCATCTCTAATCATATGTATGTTTCTTATTGTCTGGCCTAAGAAGTCACATATATAATACTGGCACTTAAATTCATTAGCACAATTTGGGCCATCTGAATTTAACCTAAAGGTACAGTATCTGTGATACTTGCTACCTGCAACGTGTTCCACACTAGTGATGTACCCCTCTGGTTAATAGTGGGTCCAGTCCTGTTCGAGGTCTTCATTAACGACCTGGACAGTGAGACAGAGCACACCCTCAGGTCATAGATGATACAAAGCTGGGAGGCAGGCATGATACACCACATTAAAAAGGCTTATTATTAAAACCCACAAAATATGTCTTTTTTAAGCAAGACAAAATGTTTAGATGTGCACCATTTCCAGAACTTCTTTTTTAAAAAATCTGAGACCTTCTCCTACTTCCACTGCCACAATTTTCACAAAACTTGGTAGCATTGCAAACATTTCTAAAAAGAAGAATAAATAAAAATTACTTGGATCTGAGTAATTCCATATTATGTCCTTCTTTCAGTGATATTACATCTTAGAGAGGAATTAAAAGTGTGCTGCTGATCCAGATAATTATGCCACTTTTCCTGAATTTGATATGTCAAAGGTAATTTGGTTTCTTAAGAAAGAAGAAAATGTTCTTCTGGTGTTGCCTGGTGATGCCGTGAGAGACCCCAACAAAGCAGGACTCTGAGCCAAGTTAGTGTAGGATAAGATAAAAATTGAAGATCCTTTAATATCAGGCCTAGAGCCTACAGGAATACATGATGACATGCACATGTCCCCCAAGGTTTAATTTCCATGGGTTTTATAATATGATCCATCCAATCATTACTTTACACATCTCTTGGTCCAGCCCCGTCCCACCCCAGTCCCATCCCCTTAGGATTTGTGTCTGGGGTTGGTGAGACCTCCTTTTCATCAGTTCTCCACTTCCTTAGCCCACATAGGGCTCTTGGAGCTTTTCCAGTGTTCTTAAACTCAAGGTTGTTTGCTTATGTTTATGTCTCATTCTGCAGGCCTTCTGATATTCTTCAGCTCTCTAATTTGGAAACAAGACTAAACAACTAAAAGAATTTGAGCTACTGATAAATGGCAGAGGTTGGCATGTATAAACATTGAACTTAAGCTGCTAGAAATATTAGCACACTAAATCTACATTTTACTACAGTTATAAGTACTTCTAAAATCTATAAAAATGAAAAAATCAAAAACCCTTTGGTATCACTGGTGATTATCTATGTGCAAGGAAGAACAGATAACTCCAAGACTTTGTGGGGGTTTTATTATATGCAAATCAACTATACATGAAATTTTGTTTCTTCCATAATTCTACCATCACTAGCAAACTCTGGTGGATCAGTGAGTAGAAAGCAAAAGGAAAATCCTACTTCCTAACAGTGGAACAAGTGAAATAAATAGTTGATAAACCATCCTTCAAAGATACTGTGATCTTCAAATCCACCCTTTATTTGATTTTTTTTATCATCTTCTCTGACAGGACAGGGATGTAGAAACATGTTTTCATAGCACTATAATGAATGTAAGATTTTACACTTGAAAACTCTTTCCATTCCTTTTCACTAAGCATGAGAGTCAGGTCCTCTCATCTAATTTCGTTTAGCAATTCAGAAGATACACATCTAATCTAAATTTGCTGTGTAACCTCCCCTTATGGTCAATGCAAAAAGAGAAGAGTAGAAGAAAGTAGTTCATTTTGTAGCAGGGTAGATTATTTTGCTGCATAAGATATGGTCTAGTAGGATATTTGAGGTGTTTGAGACAGCTGAAGTGAGTAAGTTTTGATGCCTGCCTGTCTCCTTGTCACTGTGATGGAAATTCAGGAAATCACTTCAGACTAACAGTTCAGCTTCAACACCTTACATTTGATGACATAAAACCTATATGAACTTGCTAGTGTTTCATGTCATGTTTTGCTCTGAGCCAGGAGCTCAGAGTGCTCATTGATTCATTGGCCAGGAGCCCATTGCAAAGTTGGGGGGTTTTTTGTTTGGTTGGGGTTTTTTTGTTTTTTTTTGTTGATAAAATACTTACAGAGAAAGCTCCTGGAAGAAGCAGTCATACCTTCTATTAATAATTTCATATTACAGTTGACCTCTGCTGCTGTGGTTTTAAGAAAAGTTGTCCTTGGTATTTCTCACTTTTATTAGCTAAACTCTTTATCATACAAGCTGTTAAGAAAAGTAATTAATTTTACCTGAGGTCACTCTTATTTCATAATTCCTTGCAGTCAAAAGCAAGAGAGAGAACACTTTAATTAATGTTATGACCTCTTGAAGAAGATACATGACATTTCACTAGTAATGTAACTTCTAGTGATGTAACACTAGTAAATTTTATGTTCAGCAGACATTTATATTTTCAAGGATGAGCTTTCTTACTAAAACTAAAAGTAAAAAGATTTCCCTTTACAATGCAAATTCTTACATTAAGAGTATTTAATATAGAAAATATAAGTTTTCTTATCATGTTGGTGATTTTTTTTCAAGCTTCTCATGAATCTATTCTTCCCACCCACTCCCACCTCTAATGACTCCTCTTTGTTGCCTGTTCTTTATATTGTATTTTGAATGAAACTTAGAGAAATTTCAGCCTGGCTTCTTTAGGGACTGCAATTGAAATCTTTGAGCTCACTTTCATTGTTTCCAGTTGGTGACAAATGGCAATTTTATTTAGCAATGGATGGTTCTCTTTGAGGTTGGATTGATGGTTGAGGCCATGAGAGGTCAGGCCAGCTGACAAGGTTACTCGTACCAGCTGTCCATCCATCCCTGCTGCAGGGGTATCTGTGCTGCTTGTCAGTCAGCTTTTGAACCGCTGCTGGTCACTGTGTAGTGGTTTTGACTTTAATCTGTGACAGTTTACTTTAAAATGCAGTGCTGTAAATGGTGGTGGTTCCAAAACTCACTGATGAGAAGCTCAAACTTCTGTGTGGCAAAGGCAAACTGGACAGCTAGTGTGGCAACAGTGTCAGCTGTCTCAAACAAAGCCAGCTTTCTGATGTTCAAGAGTCCTTTATTTTGTTTTTGCTTTTTTTGTGTGTGGTTTTGTTCAAGGTTATAATCAGCCTGCTGTTTAAGAACACCAGCTTTGAAGTGTTTTTGACTGGGAATGTATAAGAGCCCCAGTTGTGTTTTGAGATTTCACTAAAAAATCCTAAAATGCTTTTAATTCTTGTCTGTAGGCTGGAGCAAATGTGCTTCTACAAGATGTTAATGGAAATATTGCACTTGATTATGCTGTAGAAGGGACTGAATCTAGCAGCATCCTTCTGATGTACTTGGAAGAAAATGGTAAGTCAGCTCTTCAGCTTTTGGAATGTCATAAAAATGCTAAGGATATATATTGATTTGATGTAAGTCACACCAAAACAAATTGAACTATATGAGTTTGGAGACGAAGCAGAGGAAGATTTGGAGTCACAAAAGTTTTCAGTGTGTTTAGATTGGAACAACTAACAAAGGTTAGTGACAGTTGCCATTGTCAAATCTGCATTTGCCCTTTCATATGGAGATATTAGAATGTAAATTCAAAGTAGGAAAACTGCAGCAACGCAGAAGCTTTTGAAACAACTAATTTAACATTTTGAGGACCAAGTTTCACATTTTGTTTCATTTTACATGTGTGCTATGTATGTCTCAGAGTATAATTTTTGAATGACTGTTAAATAAATAAATCTCTACAAATCATTTGAATGGAAATGCATATGACACTTTTTCCCTTATTCAAAAATATTAGTATTTTTTAATTATCAAAATACTGTAACTAGATTTATTTTATGAATTATGCTTAATATATTATAGATGACATGACCTGTATTGAAAAAATGGGTTTGTTGCTCATCAGTTCCAAACTTACACTGTCAAGGAAATCACACTTTGTCAGGTTCTATGCTGTTAGTCCACAGCACATTGCATAGACCCATTTTATAATTTTGCTTCCTCTGTGCCTGACAATGTCTTCACGTCTTAGGAACTCTGGTTTTGGATTTTCCTTATGGCAAGAGAGCTATTAGATTCTAAAAACTTAGTTGCTTTGAAAAATGTGGATTTTTTGTTGTCTAAATGTTCCAAATACTGTGGCTTATGTGGATTTAACACGTAGCATGCGACAAGCCTGTAGCATACAAGATGTAGTCTGCTTACTTGTAATTATTAATGTAGATTATAAGAAAATGTTTTCTCTGTCCTTAGTTTGTCTCTTTTTTTTATCTTTACAAAATATTTTGGGGCGGGGGGGGAAAAAAAGATCGACTAGTTTCTTGGCAATGTCTGCACTGAAGGAACTTGCACAGAACAAAGGATTTTTATGACTCTGAAGTTACCAGTGATACCTCTTTTTCAACAGATAGGAGAGTCATTGTTCTTCATTAAACAATGACTCTGTGAATGTGGGAAGCTTTGAAATTGAAAAACATTAAGAACGTGAGATCTACCTCTACTAACTTTAGATAGCTAAGCCTCAGCTAATCATGCAGACCTTTGATCAATGGAGCAAAATAGGAAATGAGTGCACTGTTTCATCTCTTCCTAACATGGGTAGGTGAGAACTGACTTCCAGAGTTGTTTCTTTCTACTGACCTATAAGAACTTAGGTTGACAGGTTTTAGTTTTAGACTGTTAAGGTACAGTCAGTTAATTGCAGTACTGCATGAAATCCTAGTCCTTGGGTCATCAGTGTCAAAGTGCCCATCAGCTTTTCTTGGTCTGCTACTATGATTCATGTAACAATAGACAGCTCAAAGTAACCTTATTTAGTATTGGATTTTTGAAATTTAATAAATATCTACTGAAATAGTTGTATAACCTACCATGGTTCGTAGTAATTATGGAGGAAATCCTTGAAGGAAATTAAGCTCTATGAATATGTAGGACTTCCTTTGGATTTACTAAATGTTTTTTATGAAGCCTTCCTCATTGCAGTAATCCCTGTGCACACCTTCATATGCATGCCCTAACAGAGAGCAATGTCAGGACAGGACTGTATCTTTTTAATTTCACTCCAGATCTTAGTGAGTGAAGTCACTCTTCACTGTTGAAGATAATGTAATTTACTCTGTGGAATGCTGGGAGCCATAATTGATAGCAATAGCCTTGGATGCATTTAGATTTATATATTTTGAAATAGTTTTTCTTACTGAAGTTACTTCTTTGAGTTCTGTTTGTAAATGATCTCTTAGGGTACAGGAGTATCATAAACGCAGAATACTGTTAATCCTGTAGCAACTGCCAAAAAGCTTTCATATATACCATACTTTTACAAAATATAACATATGAGGATGTTACATGGAGATTTAATTAGTGGAATCTAGTGAAATTATTACTATTTAATGAAAATATTCTCTTGTCCTGTATAGAAATCAGCTTTCTCTGCCCTTACATTATGTTGTATAACTAATGTTGCATTATATACTGAAAGTAATTTGACTGAATGGAACACCAAGCAGACTTTACTTATTTAGGAGAAAACAAGTCAAGGTACACATTTTCTGCATAGTAGGAGCATAATTTCTGTTGGGTAATTATTCTAAGATATCCCTAGTCAAGGATGGAAGGGAAAATACAGCATCCACTTTTAGAAAAGTGCTTGAAATACCTTGACTGTATGATATTAGATCATGTCCTGTGGGCACTCAGAAGTTTAGTGTATTCATGAGCTTCAGGATTTTATTTGGGTTGATTTATTGAAATCAAGTGTCTGGTAGTCACTCTATAACAAACCCTCAGAGCAAAAGATGTTTCAAAGGTAGGCATCTGTAATGGGTCATCTGAACTATGACCTGAACTGCATTCTTTTTTTCCAAATGCTGTGGAGGGAGCCCAGAACAGCTAACTGAGACATAGAAGTCTGCTACGTAGGATGATTGTTATGATATTTAATTTTACAGGTTTCTATGTAGGTGCCTATACGCTAGCTTTGGTGTCTAAATTCCTGTCATCGTTAGTGGGACTCTAGGAAATACTGCCTCTGGAGAGCAGAAAGGTTATTCATTTGACCAGCCACAAGGAAAACACCAGTAAAAGCTGTTAAATTGGTCCTGTGCCAAGATGTTATTGGTTTTACATGTTACTGGAGTTCTTGTTTTGCTATGAAAAGAAAGTCATGACATTTAGGGACTCTGATATCTGGCAAAGCCAACTGAGAGTAGGCCAGGTTACTGAGGGCTATGTTGGATTGGAAATTCTACTGTCTGTCTGGGCTCCCATTCCAGTGCTAATCCATCTTCATGTAATTTCTTTTCATCTTATTTTCAGTTGAATTTTTCTTTGTTGCCACTTACACCTATAGCTTCTTATCCATTCATTGTTTACATCCAGGAAGTGTTTCCCTCCAGAGATGAAATGAAAATATTAATCTAAAAAGGTGATTTTTTTCACTCTTTGTCCTCTTTTATTCTAAATGTGGTTGATTATTGGAATCATCAAGAAAGTCCACCTGGCACTTTTTATAACCTTTTATTTTGGTTTATTTATGACATGTAAAAAACACCAAACTTAAATGACTGTTGATGCATTCTCTGTTTTAGAGGCTATAGACTGTAGAAACGTGTCAGTGAAACTCCGATCATGGCATATGATCCTTATGTTTCCTCCTTTTCCATTAGGCTGTTTTACATATTTAATACTTTGAAGAATGCAGCATTTTTGTTTACTTCCTTCCTAGTATTTAGTTGTATAGTGGATTGCATGACTCAGCTATAAAATACAAATGACTGACAGATGTTTCTTTGTTCTGTATTTCCCAACTCATAGGAGGTGACACATTCAAAGTAATTCATTTCCAAATAAGAGGAAATGAATTATTTTGCCCTCCAAGATCTCAGGCTTCAGCTTTCAGGGACAACTGTGCATTCCAAGAACACTGGCATTGTTATTTATTCTGAGAAAAGACAATTTGTCAAAACAAATTAATGTATTTCTTGTGTATTGTGTAGTGAGAGGTTATGCAGTAGCTGATTATTACAAAAGAAAAGGAAAATCATCTGTTCTGGTTTTATTTTTTTAGGAATGACTGTATTTAAGTAACATTTCTACCTAAATGTATAGGTGGTATTTCTTTTTCTACTATGACACAAGTACAGAAGAAAAAAAAGGGGTATTGCTTTTCTACATCATATTCTTTTTGTTTTTAATGACTCACTTTCTGTGGGGTAAATTGATTTTAAATAGGTATTTAAAGCTTACTGACCTTTGATGGTAATACAGATTTCATACACTTAAACAAAATCTATTTTGGTATTCCAAATGGTGTGAATAATGGATCTGTTTTGTTCCCTGAATAGTAAAGGGATCATATCCAGATGTCTCAGAAAACTGTATATAGAGCCAAAATCATGTGCAAGTCCTATACATTTAGGTAGTCTTTTATGATTTAAACCAGTTAAAATATTGTGCAGATTTCACAAAAATAGACCATGGTTTATTAAATTCTTACTAGAAAATGGATTAAGCTTTACTCTTCAGCTGCAAAATAGAAGGAATACATTTATTTTTCTGCCTTGGAGCAGTAGGTAGATTAAAAAAAAAAAAAAAGAAAAGAAAAAAAAAGGAAAGTGTTAGTACAAAAACCTACACTGAAGATGGTATTTAACATTGGCCAGAAATAGCCAACTTGTAAGTTACTACAGTAAGGAAAATTTCCCTGAAGCCAGCAGTTAAGAACACAAAGGAAATGACATGTGCAGGAAAAGCTGATACAGAAAAGTAGTGGTCAAAGGGTTAAGGAAAATATTACTGTAAAACTGACACTATATGGTAATCTAAAAAGTAATAGGAAGATCCACCAAAAGTTAATTTTGATTTATAATATAAACAAATTTAAAATTATTCAAGAAATCTTGTGTGTTTGCACTAAAACCCAAATTTCCACACAGCTGCTCGTTCATTCCCTTCCTGAGAAGGATAGAGGAATAAAACAGGATGAGAAAGGTTGTGGTTTGAGATAAAGACAGCAAGATTGCTTATCCGTTACAGTCACAGAAAAAAACAGTCTCAACTTGGTGAAAATTGTCAATTGGAATTGTAATAGGTAGTGAGAAACAGAAAGACAAACATTAGAACAACACCTTTCCTCCCCTTTTCCCTGGCTTCACTCCTTCACTTGGACTCTTGTACCACCACCAGCAGCTCAAGGAGGTGAGGGAGCTCCAGTCAGTCTCTCTCTACCGATTCTTCTTCACGCTTGTCCTCTGCTCCAGTGTGAGCTTTTCACTGGTATGGCGTTCTTTCAGGAACATCTGTCTGCTTTGCCATGGGCCACACTTGGCTGATGGGCTCAGCTGTGTCCTGCGGTGGATCTGCTGGAGCTGACTAGAACTGTCTGTGGTCCACATGGGACAGCCCCTGGCTCTTCCCACAGAAGCCATCCCAACAGCCCCACAACTACCAACACTCGGACAATATATCTGGTTGTGTGTTTCTCAATACTCTGGCACTTTTTATGAAAATAAGATCAAAATGAAAATCTCAGTTATTTGTAGTTTTCAACAGCTTTGATTAATTAAAAGAAATGCTCAGAATATGTACATCAAAATGTTTTAGCATTGATGTTATACCATAGAAACTCTTAAATATATCTAGTAATCCATGAAAGGGAAAAGAATCATCTAGTTTCTTCAATGCAGTCAAGAAAAGGAATTGATATAAATCTATAAATCAATATACTTTGAGGAAAATACTGCTTTAGATTTTAATATTTAAAACTGTTTCACAGACATTAAGGAATTATTGCTAATATACTGCGGT